>ML677335.1:41410009-41553572 GCA_007922305.1 Dermatemys mawii | reverse complement strand
ACGGGGAATAGTCAGGGGCTCAGACCCTCAAACAGGGGCTGAGCAGCAGCAGACCGCGAGGAATGACGGCGGGCTGAGGGGGAGACTGCCACCCACGGTTAAGGGTGGCAGGGGGGACGCAGGCCCACCCGCTCCACTGCGTCCCGGCCCGGGGCCCTAGCAGCGGTTACAAACCAGCTGCAGTCAGTGGGGATCCAGACCGCAACACACTGACTTAGGTTCAACACTCATCCCCCGGGCCACTTCCAAACTCCCCCTCAAAGGGTACCTGGGGAGGCGTGGTGACCTCCATGGGCTCCTCTGAGTCGCTGTCTGGCGGCAGGGGCGGCAGCTCCTCGGAGTAGCCTGGACTGGGGAGGCTCGGTCCTTCTTCCTCCGGGTAGCGGGCGCAGGGCAGGCTGGGAAGCTCCTCGTTGTAGCACGGACTGGGGAGGCTCGGTCCCTCCTCCTCCTCCTCTGGGTAGCGGGCGCAGGGCAGGCTCGGCCAATTCCCGGGCTCCAACTGGGTCACCGGGGCTTCCCGGTCAGGAGCTCTGGCCGTAGCCTCTCGCTCCTCCGGTGGCTCCCTCCGGAGTGAGCTCCGAGGCCGAGCTTTTATCCTTCCGGGTCGGCCGGCTGACCTCTGGGGGAGGGGCGCAGGTTTCTCCAGCTCCGCCCCCTCCTGTCTCTGGGGAGGCTCGGCCCTCCGCGGGGCGGCTGGGCACCAGACCGCCCCGCTACACTTAGATTTTATCATTTTAATCCACATTTTAGTGCTGTTAATTAAATAGGCTTGACATGGGGAGTGTAATTAGAATGTGCTGCTTCTATCATTAATATGTAACATATGATGGGCTTATAAATGTCATAAAAATCCTATGAACTCTGCTTAATCCTTGCTGTTTCAGAAGAGCTTGATTTCAATGCCAAACTGTTCCGCTACTCCATCAGACTCCTGATGTCTTTAGAAGATGCCTGAAATGAACAGATTTCTCATTGGCTCCTGCATCCTTTTACTGGTAAGAATGTCAGATGTTGACATATGCAAAGAGATGTGACTACCATTTTTAACACACACTGTGGATCCGAAAATCCAAACCTACATCTGAATTTGCAATGGCCTTCATCTTAATATCTGGGCTTCAACCCAGGCAATCTCCTAATTGTAATGTAGTAAAAATCCAGATCCAAACGGAGATCAGATTTTAGCATCTTGAGCCCAGCTATTGTTTTCTCTGTTAGTGGACTCTGTATGTAGTTTTGAAATCTGAAGGGAGGTAGTACAAAAATATTAGCCAAATGTGTCTGTCCCCGCCCTAGTGACTGGCCCACATAAAGTTGGCAGTCTGCTTCTGATTCTGAGCCAAAAGACCTGATTCTTGAGCACAACTGTTTGAGATGTATGCTTTTAGATCCGCATATCCTGTGTTCAGTCCCTGCTGATGGACCCAACCATGTGCATGTTTGTAAAGATATTGGGCAGGGGTTATCAATTTAGGCATGCTAGGTTTTAAGACAGCAGCGCTCATCTTGTCTGCTGGCTGGTTTCTGAAGCACTGCAAATTGCAAAATACTGGGTGATCCAAAATTGTATTTCCTCTTCTAATTTCCTCCCTAGCAAGGGATTCCAACAAGCCAAGGCACTAAGCTTTTACGATATATATTTTAAACATTTGGTATGAAGGAACCTGACTAACATGGGCATCTTCCCCTGTTGGCCAAATTGTGCTGCATAGGAAGTTGTGTAAACCGCCTCCAGCTCAGCAGGAAGAGGATTAATAGTGCCATTCCTAGGCAGAAAAGCTACCCACATTGGAGTAATTACTAAGAAGCTCCATATTGGGGTGAATATGCCTGAATTCAGGTGGAGTGAATTGCCTTATCCTTAGAGATTATAGGAGGAATGAGTTCCCAGTAGTCTCTTCCTCTAGACCTTGGGTAGAGTTGGTCGGGAAATGTTTCCCCCTGTCTCCCTTGGAAAACTTCACCTTTTCATTGCAAAATTGAAAATGTTTCAGTTTTTTCACAAAGAACTGAAATTTTGCACAGAAAGATGTGTATAGTCAAACCCCAACTTTCCATTAAGAAACTGTTTTAAGGGAAAATTAATAATCAGCCTTATCTAAGTGTCAGACTAAACAATGGGAGGAGGAGGAGGGCAAGCTTTAAGAGGTCCACATGGTTTTACATAGTGCCCCTGACTGCAAGAAGCCATTGAGTTTAATTTGATTAACTTAATTTGTAGAAGCTTATTTTCTTTCATGTGTTTGAACCCTAAAATCCACAAGTTGGTTGTTCTCCACTTGGCCTTCTACATAGCTGATCTGTCACATGCCCCACACATCACCAATGGTGGGCGGTGTTTTTTCTTTAGTTAAAAAGAATAACACCATCACTGGCTGTTTAGAGGTGGGGATGAGCTCAATTTCCAATCTTCTAGGCAAGGGGCAACTAATACTGTACTGTCAAGTAGCCTGAAAATTTGCCAGCTACCTAATGGAAAAATCAAATCTGACTTCCACACTTTGGAACTGAGGGTGTTTTTCATGCAAGAGTAGAGGATGAATCTGTGTTCACATCGGTGGCTCTTCTCTCAGATACATGGGCACATCTTGCTGAAAATATGTTGTCCAGTTGGTTACTGCATGCATGTAGGATCTGAATCTGACCTCAGAGAGGCAGGCATAATGCCAGATTTTTTACTAAATGCACAGTTCTGTGTACCCACATGTGCTACAGGGTCTGGATTTGTTAGAAGGCTAGAAGGGTGCTTGAAAACCGCCCAACTTCAGGCAGATGTTCAGATCCAGATCCAAGCTATGCAGCTGGTCTTTCGCGCTATAATGGACTGAACCAAAACCCCAGATAACTGAACTCCTCCAGATTTGGTAATCTCTCTAAAATCCTGGTGACGAGCAGATCATACCTTCCCCATTTCATTCAGCGAAATAGCTTATTTTTCTGTACCTATTGTACCTTGCAGCTATACTGCTGTGGTTTTCCCCTCCACTTTACCACCTCCTTAAATGGCGGTGTTAGTCAAGTCAAACAATAGGAGACATGCCACCTAACAACTAATCTGTTTCTATTTATTCTGCTATTAAATCCCCTTAATCCGACTGTGACCAGACAAGCAATGAGAGAGCCCAACCTTTTATAGCACTCTATCTGTGAGATAGGGATGAGGCAAACTCCAGCCCTAAATCTTCCAGGTGCCACCCTTAATGACAGGTTGAGCAGGATGCCAAAATCCATTACGTGCTCAGAGGCCCCTAAGTGTTATTGTGCAGTGCTTTTGTAAACCCAACATACATTTTCATCTGCTGGGTTTCAGGCTCCCATTGCATGAGGGGAGAGGGAGCTTGTGGAGTGTTTGTGGTGTGTACCTGCCATATTTTATAGTGAATAGCCTGTTCTGAGCAGCTCTCCTTTTTAATTATACCTTAAAACAGTATTAAATGTTGGCTCCATTCGTGCCAATTGCTGTTTGGCTGTAATCATTGTGAGGGCTCTCGCACACCGGAACATCAATTTTCTTTTCATCGATGCTTTGCCTTTATGTTGGGAAGGGAATTTGAAAGCAACTAGGGTGAAGCAGGAAATATTGCAGAGACACATAGGATTATAAATTTCTTTTCTGATAAAAAAGAGTCTAGTGAGGAACATAAGTTTTGTTCCCTTCTTAAAGTTCTTCTTGCTTGATGATATTTTGGGGAGGTGTTTTTAGCCTTCTGGGTTTGGGGCTTTTTGTTGGTTTGTTTTTCCTGACGTCTGTTTTAAAATGGATGTTTCATTGCCCATTTCTCCTGACTTATGTATATCTTGGACAAGAATGGCTGATCCGATACATTACTGGTATTTTCTTAGTCTCTTGGCTCTTGAAAGAGATAATTATCCCAAATAACTGACTCTTGGGGGGCAGGAGAAGGTGGGAAGAGGGAAATTTTCTCTGGAGGGTCAGGAAGAGAACTGAATTTGGTTGTTTGGCCTCTTGTAGCCATCTTCCCTGCTTCACAAAAATGGTAGCCAGAAGTAAGAACCGCACTATGGGGGAAATAGTTCATGCATCTTTCTGCTCTTCTTCCTTTCTTTGCACATCCTCTCCTGTAGCTGGCCTATTCTTCCCTTTCACATAACAACATTTTATTATTTTCTTACACATTTATGAAACTACAATGTATTCAACTCATATTGTGGTCTTGGGAATATTTATTCAAATTTAATTTTGCAAAATTGTTATAGATGTTTGGAACCAGGAGGACCACTAGTGGTGTCCATTCTCCCACTTGATTAGCACAGATAATTCTTGTTAATGGCAAGATACCAAGATGATAGATTAATTGGAACTATGCACATGAGAGAGTATGTCCCTTTAATTCTTTTTTTCCTCATGACTCCTCGTTCAGAAAGAATCATATTTGATGACATGCTAACCAATATATCCTCCTTACTTTCTCTTTGGATAGATATTTGGTAAAATATCTTGAATGATGTAACATTGCATATCCTTTTTAAAAAAAGTGTGCTAGGTCTGAAGATAGTTGTGTGCATGTTCAAATTAAATAGATGCATGCTCTGTAACAACTTGGGTAACAAGATTTAGAGCTTCTACTGCAAAAGTTGAATGGGTATAATTTAAATCAGTTTTTAAACCGGTTTAGTTAAACCAGTGCTCACATTTTTATTTTGGTTAAATGTGGCTTATTTTGGTTTAGCTAAAACCTGTTTCTAATGGACTTGAAATAAAACACATTCAGATTTGTTTAAACAGAAATAAAATGTGTCCACACAATCTTCCTCATTACTTTAACCAGATAGGTTTAAAATCATGCCTTAAATTAAAACAGAAAGTAAGTGCTTAAACTGAGGTTATGATCCTTAACATTAGCTAGTGTGTGTGTGTGCATACATGCATTGTGCATACAAGACTCTTTGTAGGTGTTTAAATATGTTTGCATACATGGTTACGGGTGAGAAACCAAGACTTGAAAGATGAGATCATCTCTGGGTCCCTTCTTCACTTAGAACATGAATTCAGATTGTGTACTAGAATGCTTTGAGTTTGTGTGGTACAGATTTCATGCCTCAGAAATGTATGTTTCACATTATGGTTTCAATACTCCCATTTGGGTCTCATCATTATCCTTGAGGTTTTGCCCGTCAAAGTCGAATGACAGTTTGTCTCCACAAAACTGGGCTAAAATATCATCCTGGTAGAAGTATGGCGAATCCTTTAGAAGCTATGGAATTCCTTCTTATTTAGGCTAAGGCAGACCTGCAGTCAGGATTTAGAAACCCAGGATATTTATAAAATTAGCACAGTTGGAGACAGTCTCCAAAACAGAACTTTCAGGAATAATTACAGAGCTCAATGTCAAGTTGATGGAAAACTTGGTTTGACTTTTTATATATTGAAACCAATGTAGATTAAACAATTTTTTGTATACTATTGCCAGGGATATTTTAAAAAAGGAGAGCAGGGTTGTATAAAATATGGTGAACCATAAAGTGTGTGGGGATTTCTGTAATTTATGATGAAAACAAACATGATTGATGGAGTTACATGTCAACTATAAGTAGGAACCTCAAACCGTACTGTAATTTGCTTGGAGACAGCCAGCTAGAATGTACCTTGATCACATTTTGATAATATGTAATGAAGAATAAAGAAAACCTAAAACTGCATTTTTTTAAAAAAAACCCACATTTATTCACAGATTTGTGCCTAGAAAAACTTTCATATGAATCATTATACTATTTCTTTCAGTTCAGTTTGGTTAATGAGTGTGCATTTCACTGATTTAAAGAGCACAATTGACATTTAGCAGCAAAATAAAAATAAAAATGAGAAGCACGTTAAGTGCTGGTTGCACCTTTTCATTAGCCCTTAGGAACAATATAAGGTTTTCTTGTTTTTTAATAAGGTTAATGTTTAGCGTGGACTGCTTCCAGCAAGAGTAAGTACTTTTAACTGAGTACTAAGAGACTGTATAGGGCCAAATATTCAGCCAGTATAAATCTACGTAGCTCTAATGAAATCAGTAGAGCTATGCCAATTTACAATGGCTGACGATCTAGCTACAAGCCATTACATTTGTCCATCTCTTTAAAAAATAGATGGAACATTTTAGAGATGGTGATTGCTACTTTACTTTTTGAAAGAAATCTAAGACATCATGGGGTTAAAACTCAGATTTTTTTTCTCACTCAACGCACAACAAAGGAATACATTTGTTTCCCATAACCAAGAACAAAAATTATCTTGAATTAACTCACACTCTGGCTGAAGTAATACCGAAATGTAAAACCCGAAGAACCCGGGATTTTTTCCTCCTTCAACTTCTGACATAGTTTGCTTGATGTCACCAAAACTTAGTATTAATATACAAAGCAATTAGTGCTATCACATTTTTGCAAAGAAATTGTATAGTCTGCTAGAGCACCTATTAAAGCAACACTTCCGACTGGCACTGGACCTGAAGATATTATTAAGAACAAAAATATTTTGAATGTGCACAAACTTCACAGTGTGAATATCTAATCTGGGTTGCTATTTCCAAGATTTTAAAGAAGGCTCTAAAATATCATTTTTTGTTTATAATGTGCATAATGTTGAAGGTCATAACTTTTCCTATAGGGGATTTTGGTAATGACCCTGATATTGAGGTTGCCTTACACATTCTGTTGCATAAGATTTTATAGCCTTTTTTCAGAATCTCTAAAACCTCCATTGTTGGCAGCAAACCTTTGAAATTCAACAGGGAGAAAGCCCTCTGGCTAGAAAAGTGCCCTCCCCTCCCCACCTCATGAACTTCTATTTAGGAGCAGTAAACAGAAACTGTTAAACATTGACATTTTCTTTCTCTCACTTGCATACCATAGGAAAATTTTGACAGCAAGCCAGAATAATAGATGAGATGTCACACTGCCCTGGGAGTTGCAGGCAGAGAGGATTAGTACCTGCCTACTGTGGGGTGGAGTGGGGGCAGAGTGAGGACAGCAGCTTCAGTAGATATTACTGAGCATGCTCGGTCTATGGGAGCATGCTCAGTACAAGCCAAGCAGCAAATGGAGCGGGGGCATATTACCCTGTGTGTCCTACCCCATGCATCGCCTCGGACTGCAGGAGTAGCTGTAGTAGTATGTGGAAATCCAGGCCTAGGTCTTCAGTCCTTCAGTATGTCCCCCTCTTTACCCAGGCCTGACACATTGTCCAAGTACAGTATCCCATTGCTGTCTCTGGAGGCAGGTGCTTTCTGAACTCCCTCAAGTTGGGAGAGAGCACTTTTACCTTAATCTTGCCCCTTTGTGCATATGCATTATGATAGTCTTTGATTCTGTGATCTCATATCAGTTTTTTCATAGGACCCCTGCCTCATTCATTGAACAGGTTTGGACACACACGGGAGGAGAATGAAAGTTTAAAGGCAACTGTAAATCTGGGAATTCCTAACTTTTGAGATCTTGACTTTGCAATCTATGTAATTTTGTAGTATCGCTTTATAGCAAGGGTGGGGAACCTGTGGCCCCCTGCTTAATTTCATATGGCCCGTGGTAAATCTCCACACTGCAGGCTGGAAGCCCTGAGCCTTGGCTTCCCCCTCCTCTTGGAGCTGGAGCTGTGAGCGCTGGTTTACCCTGCTGCACTGGGAAGCTAGGGTGCCAGGCTGGTTGGCTGTCACTGCAGCCCCTAGGTGCAGGGGAGATCAGGAAGCTCCAAGTCTGCATGTACCTGCCCCTGCAGCTCCCATTGGCTGGAATTGCAGCCAATGGGAGCTTTGGGGGTGGTGCCTGTGGGCATGGGTAGCGCACACTGCTCAGAACTGCCTGGCCACATCATGGCCGCTTCCGGGAGCGGTGTGGGGCCAGGGCAGCAAGGGAACTTGCCTTAGCCCTGCTGCACCACTGACTGGGAGCCACCTGAGGTGAGCGGCGCCCGGCCGGACCCCGCACCCTTCACCTTCTCCCCCATCTCAAACCACTTGCCCCAGCCATGAGCCCCTCCTGCACCTCAACCCCTTGCCCCAGTCCTGAGTCCACTCCCACACTCCAAACCCCTTGACCCCAGCCTGGAGCCCCCTCCCATACTCTGAACCTCTCATTTCTGACCCCATCCCAGAGCCTCGGGGAAGTCCTGAACCTCTGTGCCCTCCCCACCCCCCGCGGGGCTGTGTGTGGCTTGTGAGTGATTTTTTTCTGTCGGTCTATGGCCCTCGATAGAAAAAAGGTTTCCCACCCCTGCTTTATAGAGAGGGGCTAGTTCCCCAGTTGGTGTAAATCAGCCGGATATATTGAAGTCAATGGAACTATTCTAATTTACACTGGCTGTGGATCTGGCCCTCTGAGCAAGTCAGAAACCAAACAAGCCACTCAGAGTATAGTTTGAAAATATTCAAGTTAGGAACAACATTAATGTTCTGCACAGGGCCGGCTCTAGGCACCAGAAGAGGAAGCACATGCTGGGGGTGGCACGTTATAAGGTGTGGCATTCTGGCCAATCTTGGGGCAGCACATTCCGGGCTTTTGTTGGTTGTGGGTTTTTGGGTTTTTTTGGCTTCAGCGAACTTGCTGCTTGTGGCAGCAAAAAAGCTAGAGCCAGCCCTGTTCCTGCACAGTTACATTCTTCCTGCAGTCTTTTTATCTGTCCTGAACTCTCATGTAGTGTAGCTGTTGTTTGTTATTTGTTGCTACTTTTTTCACCAAACAAGCCTATATTTCAGATATGGGGGAAAATGATCTGTGTCTATGTATAGCAATTTGCTGAGCATTGGGGGTCATTGAGCTAAACGCTCTATATCAGTGGTTCTCAGTTCATGGGCCACTTGTGGCCCAGTCGCCACACAGCTGTGGCCCATGCGACTTCCTTATGACCATATAGATTGTAAACTCTTTAGGGAAGGGACATGGCTTTATCTAGGGTTGTAAGCTACACAGTGCCTTATGAATTATTATGTGTGTTACTCTGGTTATCTTTTAGTGTCTTGTTTCTTGTAGCATGTTGTTTGCTTTCTTGGTCCTTGGGTTGGATTCATTGTACTCTGAGAATTTTTACACTAGTTCTGATTGTAACAACTCATACAACTCTTGTGGTTAAGACAAAGGGACACTGAGTTTATAACCCCACTCCAACATAGGATGGCTATGTGAACTTGAGCAAGTCATTTAATCTCTCTGCTTTGGTTCTGCTAAATGCAGACAATATCTTCCTCGTGTAAAGGTAATGATCCTCAAATGGAAGGTAATATATAAAAGCAAACTATTATTATTTAATGACTGCTTGTGTTTTAAAATATTTGTTCACAATCTCTGTATATATTTGCCATGTTCTTTTTCTTAATTTTTTTGTAATACAAAATAAAAATACATTTTTAAAAGCTGTTTTTATACTTCTATTTGTGGCTTGCGTTTATTTCATTTTTTACTATAGGCATTTATTTTTGTAGGATACCTTACTGTCTACCCCTCTGCCTCCATAAGCACCATTTTGCTATAAAGCACTCTGCAACAAAGATGCTATGCAAATTAATAAAAATTAATTATAATAGCTGAGAAGCGTAATTACTAAAGGCTCTGTATTTGATGGTTTCAAATTGATATTTAGGGCATACCAGCAGATCAGCAGATGTGGAGCTAAATGAGTGACTTGAAACATAAGGCAGCAGAATGTCAGAAAAGTATGTTGGGCCATGATTATTAATGGGCTTTTAATTAATGGGTATTTCAGGCAAGCCTATTGTATCACACGTCTAGTTAGATTTGGTTTGCTACAATCTCTTAGGAGCTGGAATTTGTGCTAGTTCACATCTTTTTAAGATGAAATATTTTTGGTTTGTCTCTGGCCATGTGTCTCTCTCTGCACACTAGGTAACTTTGATTATGATCAGAATGAGAGGACTTGGCCTAAAATCTAGAGCTGGATCTGAACCAAGGAACTGAATCTGGACATCCCAGAACTTTGAAACATTCAAATCTAAATCAAGATCTGAAGTTCACAGCTCTGTTGAGTCTTTTGTGCCTGGTCTCTTTAATAGAATGAACCAAAGCTCATCATCTGTGCATCCTCTAAACTTTGAAAAGTTTGAATCCAGATCTGAACTTGCAGCACTGCTCAATGAAGAAATCCATGCATTTGTAGCAGAGCGAGGGCTGGATTATTTAAGCCAATAAATACATTGAAAGGTGATGACTGCAAAGGGGATTGTAAATGAGTTCAAGCCACTCTAGACACTCTCTGGAAAAGGAGAGGAGTAAGGACTCTAGTTAAAAAAGCAAGAAGTTGATCAGTCAAAAAGGGGCAGCTACGTTAGGCCTTTTCCTGACATTTCGCATGTTCTAATAGGGCAATAAATGTGTCAGTCAGAGACCAGATCAGAGTCCTGTTTCAAAATAGGGTTAAGTATTAAAGTTTGTATCCCGCCCTATATGAGAGACAGGATGTTGTTGCAGTCTGTGTAATGTTCATAGATGTGTCATCCATAAGTCAGCCTATCCTGCAAAGTGCTAGGAAGTTAGGCAGTTAGACAGCCAACATCTAGAGGCAAGATGACAATCTGGCATTCTGGCTCTGTCAGTCTAGCTACTGTATCTTGAATTTGGAATCTCCAGCAGGCTAACGATATCATCCTGACATAAGGAATTATCAGAATGGTTGTAGCTGGTTGATTCATCTATATGATGTGTCTATAAGAACGTAAAAATACTTTGGTCAGCCCGTCAGCTAGTGTAAATTGGCCTAGCCCCATTGACTCTGACCAGCTGAGGATCTGGGCCTTATTTACAATTTGTTTCGCACCTGTGATTATCTCTATTCACAATATTATAGGGTGTATTCTGTGGAGTGCATCATTTTATCCACACACCATGCTTTCAATTTAATGTTTCATATTTGGCAGCAATGATATTTGTTGTTTAGTATTTTTGTAATGCCACTGAGCCAAAGGTGTCTCCTTCAGTGTAACTTCTCATGAAATAGAACATCTCAATGGACCACACCTCTGGAAATTTATATGGTGTTTTCTTGGTACATCTAATATAAAGGGACAGTTTTTGCAATAATCAAAAGTGGAAGCCATTGCAAAGAAGTTCGGACCAGCAGCAATGGTATTTAGCTTCCTGCTAGGTTAATAACCTGCCTGTGCAGTGACTCAAGCTATCTTTTCTTGTCCCACTGTTTTTTTCCTTGTATGGCATTTGTCTCACTCCCCTTAAGTCACTGAGTTAAAGGGTGGCTATCAAAGCCATTCTTGTTTCACTTCAAGATCCCCTCTCTCCCAGCTATTAGTGTAGTTTCTCTAATATCCGATAAACATAGAAAGTGGATTCCAGTAAGATATGTCTTGGCTGGCTCTTCATCTTCTCCTAGCTATTTGTGTTTTGCTTGACAGATCAGTAGGAATTGCCAGTCAATGGCATCCATTCCAGTCTCTGTACTGGCTCCTTTCTCTTGTCTCATCCCTTGAAGGTTCTACATATGAATATATATTATTCTTGAGGGTTCATATTGAGTTTACACTTGTAGCAACTGGCTCATTCCCATGTTATATTCTTCTCCTATTGGGCTGTTTCTGTGAGTTCTACACTGGATTTTATACTGGCGGCATTTGGCTCTCCTACTGGTATCTTTCTCTCTCTCTTGGGGGGCGCTTAATAATGATCATGTGCAATTGCTGGGGGTGGATATTGCATCTGTGATATTTGGCTTGCTCTGCTTCCATCTCTTTCCCTAGGTCCCTCTTTGTCTTAGTTATCTAGCTCTCCTGGCTGTTCTCTAGATTTCTCTGTGTTTAATTTGTATGCTGGAGTTACCAAAGACATGTGCAAGAACTATTTAGGGAAGTTAATGATGCTATAAAAAGGACAAAGATCCCGTCATGCAAGAAGAAGAAAGGGATTAAAACTGCCCTCCTGTAGGAAATGTAGCTGTTATAACAAGAGGCATTGTTATTGTTTTCATTCATTGTTCCGTGGTACTGGAGGCTTTTTCTCACATCTGAGCTTTGCACTGTGCCTTTCCGTTTTAGCAAATCATAATCCTCTTTCATATTAACTATATAGGCCAAATGGTTGGCTTTGGGTAAATTTCTTATCAACCTGATCAGCTTCATCTCCCAGAGAAAGACAGGTTCTGGCAGTCTCTCCTACTGATCATTAACGATAGTTTCAATGTGTGCTTCCTTCCCTCAATAGATTTATTGACGGAAGGTGCACCCAGTGATTTAAGATTATTATTCTTAGATATCATGTGCTTTTCGAATCGTCACAATGGACATACTCATTGTTTTCTCATTTATGTGCAGCTCTTTCCAACCTAGGTTATTTTATCCCACATTAAGACTAGTCATTGAAATAAATGTATAGATTAAAAGTAATTCAGGCAGAAGTGGTAAAAATGTGTAGATTAAAAGTAATACAGGCAGAAGTGGGGAAAATGGGACAGAAACCCTGAATGCTGTACGTAAAGATTGAGGGGACAACAAGGCCCTTGGAAAGCATCATTTCAACCCCCAATAATAATGATAATTAATCAATCAATCTTCTTTTGTCAGGTAGGCTGTCTTAAATGCTTCCTAATCTAATATCCAGGAAATGGTTCCTTTGATCTTCACCTGTTTAGTTTGTGTCCTGAGGACATACAAACCACAAAAGAAGTCCAGAGTTGGAGAAATCATGAAGGATTTGACATTAGGAGAAATCACCCAGTATTTCTTTATACAGCAGTCTCATTGTCTGCCCTCTTCCATTCCTAGACATGGTAGGGCACTCAAGATACTGCCTTTGCCTGCAGTGATGTGAGGATCATATTATTATTTAACTATTTGTATTAGGGGTACAACCCCTTTGGTAGTGAGGTCTCAGTTGAGAGTTAAAATCCAAAACAATACAGGTCATGTAGTGCACTCTCTGAGTATTGTGAATGTCAAGGTATTGGCTAAAATCTCAGCACCCCACAATGTGTGAATTCATTCACTGCTGAATGCCACCAATCATAAGGAGTGAAAAGATACTGATACTGATTGATAGCAGCATTGTTGCACCCAGGTTGGTCCCAAGATATTAGAAAGACAAGGTGGGTGAGGTCATATCTTTTATTGGACCAACTTCTGTTGTTGAGAGAAACAAGCTTTGAGCTTACACAGAGCTCTTCTTTAAGCCTTGGAAATTTACTCAGTGTCCTGGATCACATAAGGTCCCCGAGGATGCATCAACACAGTGGCATGGTTAGATGTACCTGCACTAGTGCTGCTTGAGCTGGCACACTAAAAATAGGAAGGTGGCCACATTGGCACAGCTCAGCCTGTCCATTCAAGCACAGTTCTGCCCACCTCTGCTGCCCAAGTTGCTGTTGCCACGCTGCTGTTTTTAGGCAGTAGCTCAAGCAAAGCTAATGCAAGGCTGCCTATCCACACTGAGAAGCTGACCACCCAGCTGTAGCCTGGAGGTATTCTGAGGCATCCTACATCTTTGTGAGAAGCCAGCAGGCGGGGGTATACTTTCCTTCTCTATTTGGCTGTTACAGAGAGAATTCTCACCCTATGTTCATGGGATTTTCTTTACCTTTTTGGGTTTTAACCCCCCCAAAATGAGAGAAAATAAATTATTAGGTGAAGCTCAGTGCCAGTTTAGAGATTAGCCACGGCACAGGCTTTCTACTGTAGCTCTTGCCATTCTGACCTCAAACATCCCTGGGCCTTTCTTGTGTTGAACATACTACCGCTCAAGACCAACTTCGTGGTGTGAAGCAATGTTCATAAGGCCTGAGAGAGGCCTGTGACATGATGCTTATTTCCACATAACCCGGATAAGAACCTTTTAAAATGGAGTTGAAAAAGGAGTATGGATTTCACCCAGGTTTCTTTTTCAGATAGCTCATTCAAGTATTTTCCAAGGATTTAAACATCTAGGAGTGTTTGCCTAGAAGCTGTAGTCCTGAGCTAGAGCTATGTCCCCTGCGTTGTATGTTTCCCTCTGCAAATTATCTACCTAGAACTCACAAGAGGAGTTCTTTTCCTCATTTATGGCTCCATGATGTTGACATCTTAGCTCAGAATTAGTGTTTGGTTCAGCACTGAGCAGTTCTTTTTGATACCAGACTCGTTGGCTAATTCTGCAACGCTAAACCCTCAGTAAAGCATAATTATACGTTTAAAGCAAGCTAGCCAGGATTTCTTTCTGCAGTAGATTATATAGTCCCTGCCCAATTTTGTCAGGGCAATAGTTAAATAAAAAACTCCGACTATCTACAACAGGAATTGCTGGAGAATCCAGGCCCCGGGGAATTGTGGCTGGAGCTCAGCTGCAATGAACTTCCCCAGTTGCAGATGAAACCAGGTCTTTCATAGAATATCAGAGTTGGAAGGGACCTCAGGAGGTCATCTAGTCCAACCCCCTGCCCAAAGCAGAAGCAATCCCCAATTAAATCATCCCAGCCAGGGCTTTGTCAAGCCTGACCTTAAAAACTTTTAAGGAAGGAGATTCTACCACCTCCCTAGGTAACCCATTCCAGTGCTTTACCACTTTCCTAGTGAAAAAGTTTTTTGTAATATCCAACCTGAACCTCCCCCTCTGCAACTTGAGACCATTTCTCCTTGTTCTGTCATCTGGTACCACGGAGAACAACCTAGATCCATCCTCTTTGGAACCCCCTTTCAGGTAGTTGAAAGCAGCTATCAAATCCCCCCTCATTCTTTTCTTCTGCAGACTAAACAATCCCAGTTCCCTCAGCCTCTCCTTGTAAGTCATGTGCTCCAGCCCTCTCATCATTTTTGTTGCCCTCCGCTGGACTCTTTCCAATTTTTCCACATCCTTCTTGTTGTGTGGGGCCCAAAACTGGACACACTACTCCAGATGAGGCCTCACCAATGGCAAATAGAGGGGAATGATCACGTCCCTTGATCTGCTGGAAATGCCTCTACTTATACAACCCAAAATACCATTAGCCTTCTTGGCAACAAAGGCACACTGTTGACTCATATCCAGCTTTTAGTCCACAGTAACCCCTAAGTCCTTTTCTTCAGAACTGCTGCCTAGCCATTTGGTCCCTAGTCTGTAGCAGTGCATGGGATTCTTCTATCCTAAGTGCAGGACTCTGCACTTGTCCTTGTTGAACCTCATCAGATTTCTTTTGGCCCAATCCTCTAATTTGTCTAGGTCCCTCTGTATCCTATCCCTACCCTCCAGCATATCTACCACTCCTCCCAGTTTAGTGTCATCTGCAAACTTGCTGACGGTGCAGTCCACACCATCCTCCAGATTATTAATGAAGATATTGAATAAAACCGGCCCCAGGACCAACACTTGGGGCACTCCACTTGATACTGGCCGCCAACTAGACATGGAACCATTGAGCACTACCCGTTGAGCCCAACGATCTAGCCAGCTTTCTATCAACCTCATCTAGTCCATACTTCTTTAACTTGCTGGCAAGAATACTGTGGGAGACAGTATCAAAAGCTTTGCTAAAATCAAGGAATAACATGTCTACTGCTTTCCCCTTATCTACAGAGCCAGTTATCTTGTCACAGAAGGCAGTTAGGTTAGTCAGGCGTGACTTGCCCTTGGTGAATCCATGCTGACTGTTCCTGATCACTTTCTTCTCCTTTCTTCTCCTTTAAGTGCTTCAGAAGCACTTTAAGAAGCAAGAGCTTTGGGTCACTTTCTCTGATTTTCTTTTGGGAGCCTGACTTCCCTGAAACACAATAGAAGAAAGCTGCAAGTTGTCCAAACCACTTAATGGACTCTGCCTGCTAGAAGCCCATTTGGATGAGTTCTCTCCATGCAGAATATTTTGGTTAATTCTCCATCATCTGGTCTTGACTTTTTGACATGTCTCACATGCTCCCCTGTGTTATCTATATCTGCTCCTGCAGATTTTATTGGGAATAACAATACTCCAGGATTTAGTTTGCTCCTCTTAATGTGCTTAATATAAACTAAAGTTCATAAGAAAGCAAAGAAGAGCTAGACAAGGTTCGTTTGCTATGGGCTATAGTCTACCCTTGACCTGGACCTACAGGAACGAATGGGAGTTCCACTAAGTCATCAAGAGCAATATAATGATCTAAGATGAAAAAGAATGAGTATTGTAGGACATATGAAACAAATGGGAAACACCCACCTCCAACCCTAAAGTACCTACTAGTACAGGTGTCTAGTTGACTGCTGGCCTGGGGTATTTTTATGATACCTAAAGAGTCAGGCAGGTTAATATCTCCCCATCTTTAGAAAGTAAATAGAAACTCATTATCTAATCCTGAACTTAAAATAAACTGATCTCAAAATATTCCATCGAACCTTGCCTTAGTAATTGGTGATCGTTATTCTATAAAAAAATGGTATGTTTTCCCTTAATAGACTGTCCAGTGTTGACGTGGAAGATGGCTGGTATATGCCAGTATGTGTTATCTATTGTAAACTGCTTTCCAGGAAAATGGACATGTTCTGCCTGCACGGTGAATTTATTTCACAATAGATTTTTTTTTTGGCTACGCACACTGAGCTGTGCCTTGCGTGTTTGGGTATGTATATGTTGCTTGAGACCTCAAAATGACAGCACAATATAATGCATTTCCTGTTGCTGGGTTTTTTCCCCCAGAACAGAAGATTCCTTTTCCATCAATATCTGATTTTTCTCAGAGATATGCCAGCTCAGTTTTCTTAACATCAATGTCTGACTGCAGACTTAAGTCTTGGTTGGCTGTTCCATATGCAGAGATGCCTCTTAGTGTGATTTTGCCTTTAATCCCCCAACCCTGACAGGCAAACATAACATTCCTTTTATCTGTCTAAAAGAAATGTTCTCCTCCAGGGAACTATGGAGTTTCAAATTTAGAAGCAAAGGCTGAAAGAAAACCAGAGCAGGGGTGGGAATTCACGTCTTTTTAGCTAGCAGTATCCTTTGCCCAGTCAACTGTTGGTTATGATGATTTGAACATCATCAGTGGAAAGACGTTTCCAGAGCCTTTGATACGAGAAGACTTTTTCTTTGTGTGCCAAATCTGCAAAGAATCCAAAAAATGGCATTCTAACTCTGTAATTCTGGCCTGTAATTTCCATTTCAGATGCATTTCTCTGCTAACTCAACCACACAATAGTAAATAAGGACTCCTCAAAAACAGTGCTAATTGCTTGTTTTAAAAGGGAAAACCACTCCCGTGGCTTCAAGTATATTGTAAACATCAGGAAACTGGAACCATTTAATTTTTCCCCCTTGATACTGCTGGAAGGATAAATATAAAATCAAGTGGTGGCAATGGGTGCTATTTCATCCCAGTGTGGTGTTGGCATTATTCAAGCTATAATACAACAATAATTTAAGTCTGTGGATATTAACTCTAAGCATGATCTATAGGAATGCTATTTTTAAATATCCCATGATGAATTACATATTCTTCATCGTTCTAGAAAAACATCAGAACCATCTCTCTACGTAGCTTGACTCTGGACGCACTTCAACTCTTTGTTGCAGTTACTTGACAGGCTGTCTGCTCTTGTTAAGGTGACATGCCTCATTCGGCCTATGATACTTTCTTTTGACTATTGTGTTCTCTTTAGGATCAAGGGAAGTCCTTTTGAATGCAAATGGATGGAAAGGTCAAACTTGCACTCAACAGATTTTTCATGCTTTGCAGTTTACCTGCATAGACTATTTACAAGTAAGGCTTGAACATTTTCCTTAGCCAATCAGCATGTGGTCTGGTTTAAAAGTCAGCACTACTGGTGTAAAATCCTTTATTCCAGTGGGAAATTTAGGGCTAAATTGTGCCTCTAAAGACAGTGGGGGCTTGCATGGGTGTAACTGAGGTCAGAATTGAGCCCATAACTTTTCAAACCAAATTGAGTCATGTGGAAGATGGATAGTATTGACTTTCCTCTGGTGAAGCTGAGCTTGGTGCAAGCATTTTTGGATAAAATACTATATAGCATCAAATATTTGAAAGTCAGATTTGGCTGAAAGTGCACCCACAGGTGTAATTTAAGAGTGAAAAGCTGAAAAAGTTTGACTTACTTTACTAGCGAGAAAGAAAGAAAGCTTTACTCCAAAGCTGTTTGAGCCTCTTTCACACATGACATTAGTTGCTGCTGTAAGTTGGACGCTATATTCCCGACCCACTGACAGCCAGCCAGAATGAAAGGGACGCTTCATACAAATTACAGGATTGATTTTACCAGGTGTTGAGCCCCTCCTAAGAATAGCTGACTGCCGTCAATTCTGACTTCACAGGATCAAGCTCCATATCCTCCATTATATAAGAAAACAACTGAGACAGTAGTTTCAGATAGTAAGTGTTCAGCTTTCAATCTGTTCCCTTTGCAGAAGGACGGTTTTCCTGAATCTAATCTCCCCATCTATTCCCCCCAGAAAAGGAAAAAAATAGGAGGAGGAGTGGCTTTCTACCCACTACCAGTGGCAGTCTAGCCTCACTGATGTTCATCCTAAGAGCTTCAGTTCAGGATAACAATAAGGCATGTGACTACATTCTGTTCAGATTAGACAGATTTAAGCACAGGTTTAAGTGTTCTCCTGAACAGGGCAACCTGCCTTATATTTTATGGGATTTCCTTTACTTGATGGCTAATGTCCTGCAACCCATATCCAATAAGAAACTACTAAGCAACATTGCATTAGATTAAGAGTAAGTTTTCAAGCAATAAACATGTAAAGGATCATATTGTGCAACAGAAATGTGTGATTGTTGCACCATGAATGGAGAATTAAGGGGTCGTGTCCCTTAAAAATAAGCTTTGCCCTCTATTAAACATATACATGTCTTATTTTCTTGCAGGGCATCGCACTAGGTATGTGCTGTAACACATCAACACAGTAAGTATGCTTTTCTTGCCTTTAAAGTAGAGCTGGTATGATAATTTTGTTTAAATCATTAATATATGTTTGAATAAAAGTACTGACTTGAGCTCACTCTAATTCATGAATTCATAGTACTCGTTCTGGGGTAGATCCTCAGTTGCTGTAAACTGGCCTAGCTCTCATGACACGGACTTTATTGAAGTTAACCAGTTTATGCAAACTGAGAATCTGGTCCTATTTCTGTGCATTCTGACAGCTGGCTAGTTTTCTCAAACATTTCTGAAAATCTGGAAACTTTTCCCCCTTCCAGCATGCATGGTTACTCCTCTGTATATTCACACCAGAAGTACACTGGCTGTTATTCATTTGTTGTTTACTATTTTCCTGTTTAAAATATTCCAATGTGTTTCACACACACACTAAATGAACTAAACCTCATGACACAAAAAGAAACAGGGAAGCATAAAGTCACTCAACAGAGATCTTTCATCTGCTTTCTGATGGCATTTCCTCCCATAGAAATTCCACTACCCTCTCTGGAATGGACTTCCACTTTTGCTGCTATTAACTTTCACTGAAGTTTATTCACCCTAAATTACCTCTGACACCTGTAAAGTTCTGCCAAGTCTTATAACTAGTGCCTTGAGCCAAATGTTTGCTAGCCCAGCTAGTGGCTACTCTATTTGCTGATACAATAGGCCTGAAGAACAAACCAACTAGTACTATTGAACTAAAAAAACTTAATGCAAGTACTATTTGAAATTGTGGATGGTTTAATCTCTATATCCTTTGGAGAGTTTTTACAGTGTATTCCTCTCAGAGGAAAATCTCCCATATCCCATTTACATAGGCACATTGTTGAGGATCCAGAGACATCGCACAGCTGTGGTATATCTGTCCCCACAACAAAACTTTTGTCTATTAGGATTAGGTGTCTTTTTTTATAGAGAGGGTGTGGAAAGAAAGGCGTTGATTCTTCTTGTAGTCAATGATCTTTATCTTTAAAATCTCCCATTCGTTCTTTCAAGGCTCCAGAATGGTAGTATATAATCAATATCCTAATCAGTCTAGATAATTATGGTTGGAGAGACCAATTCAGTGTAGCTGTCTGTATTCAATTGGGGCTGTTCAGAAGCAGGGATGAATCTGTATGTAAATAATAAATAATTAATCACATAAATCACATAAATAATAGCAGAGAAATATTAAGGAATGTTTAAATTCAAATAGAGCAGCTTGGCAGAGCTAGGCTTGGAGAAAGACTTATCACGTAGGCCCTCGAAGGTAACTAATATAAATGAATCTTAAGTGATGTGATGTTTCCATATTATTTCTAGTACTTATTTTTTATTTGATAACAATGTTAAAAAGAAGAAATCAGAAGGGGTAGTGAGCCTGTGGGCTGTCCACAAAAGGAGGGAAGGGTCCTGCTGACCACTGTCTGACAAGGCTAAGAAGGGGGAGCAGTACTGCTGGAGTTCCTTCCCATACTAGATATGGCAACACATCGTAAAAGTAGGCTATGGTGTACACCATTGCTAAGATGCTTTCAGCAGTTCTGGTATCAGTCTACAGCCTTTCGAAAGAGTTAGGTCCCTAGTTAGGCTAATAGTGCTATTACATTGCCTACCTACCCCACACTAGGAAGGCAGGCTGAGGGCAGCTTTCAGATTGCGTCTGGGATCTTAATGAGAATGTAGATGCTGCATTTGAGTTCGCTGCAAACTAAGTAACCTGAGGAGGCAACCAACAGCTCACAATAAAGATAGTTTTGCCCATGGGTACGTGTAAGCCTCTCTCGTCATAGATTTTTACATTAAAAGATACACAGTATTTACATATACAATTAACAGTCAGGGAAGGACTATGTTTGATCTGTGTAGCTCCATGGACATCAACAGAAACCTACGAAATGATGGAACTAGGCTGATTGACCATAGCTGAGAGTCTAACCCTCCCTCTTCATCATTCCTCTGAGGTGCTCACAATTTTGAATTAGTTTTAACATTTATCTTCCAGATGCATTCATACACGTTCATTCTTCCCAACCCATGATCAATCATCTTCTCCTACAACGTGCCCCTTTGGGTGTCCTTTATCAATTCCACCAGGTGCACATGATCATACATAGTCCAGGACTCCAGACTGATTGCTTCCACTCTCTTGGGTTATCGTCATTATTATTTCTTCGTGGGTCTAAGCATCTAAGCATTTTCAGAAATAATTCTCTTGCCTTGAGCAAAGATTGTATTTAATGCATTTATTTATTTGTATTATAATAACACCTAGGAGCCCCCATCATGGACTAGGATCAAGTGTCCCCTAACAATGTCACTCATTTGTGCTCTCAGTTTTACCTCCTGAAGGCTTTGGAGTGGACTTCTTCCATTATTGAAGCATAATTTTCAAGTTGCTGAGGATTTCTCTTCCAAATAAACAATGCAGCTGCTCCCTCTATCCCTTCAGAGTCAGGGAAAATGTCAGTATATAGACTGTACATCTGTTTTCTCACAGCACAAAGCACCTCAAACCCTCAGAGCATTTGAAGGTTTTGGCTGGGTGGCTCAAAGTGCTCTAGCATGTTCAAAGTCTTTTCAGAACCAGATCCCCAGCTGGTGTAAATCTGTGTAGCTCCATGGACATCAACAGAAACCTAGGAAATGATGGAACTAGGCTAATTGACCATAGCTGAGAGTCTAACCCTCCCTCTTCATCATTCCTCTGAGGTGCTCACAATTTTGAATTAGTTTTAACGTTTATCTTCCAGATGCATTCATACACGTTCATTCTTCCCAACCCATGATCAATCATCTTCTCCTACAACGTGCCCCTTTGGGTGTCCTTTATCAATTCCACCAGGTGCACATGATCCACGTCTTGCTCTTTAGAGATATTTTGGCAGCAGTTTACAGTGACCACATGCATGCTCATAAATATCAAAGAGAATTCCCAGTGAAATAAGTTCAGAAGCCTGCTAAAGTACATGTTTTTCTAGGATTCCTAAAATAATTCCTAACACCCAGTCAAACAGGTTGTCAGTTTGATACTTGAGAAAGTGGCTATGGCATTTAAACAAAGTGTAAACTGGCTCTACATTAGCTTGTGTGAGCTCCTTCCTCACTCAGCAGAACATGCACTTTCCCTCGATGGGGGTCATGGGAAACCAGCAGTCAGGGATCAGAAAGAGCTGGACTGTGGAGTCAGAGACCAGAATCCTGTATCCAGCAGATGCCTCCAAATCAGCAGACATTGCATGCCACCTGCTTCACAACAGGATGGCAGGGAACTCGAGGAGTAAAAGCTAGCAGAGGTCCTAGGCCCATATCTGCCTTGGGCATGAAATGGAAAAATGAGGTTTAACTCCATCAGGAGCTCAAAGCCTAAAGCTGATTGAATTATTCCCTGTAAATAAATTATTTGCATTTAGCTTCTTTTTCTCTGTTCACGGTCTGATCCTAATTTCTGCAGCATGTTCACTATTCTTAAGTGTTCACCAAATAAACAGGATTAGCAATTTGTTCACTTTGGTCCAGATCCTTAAAGGCATTTAGGCACCTAACTTCCATTGAACTGTAGGTTCCTGAATACCTTTCAGGCTCTGGGCCCTTCAGCCTGGTCTACGGCGCAGGGGGCATGGTCAACCTAAGATACGCAACTTCAGCTACGTGAATAGCATAGTTGAAATCAGCATATCTTAGGTTAATTTACCTGGCCATCCACACGGCAGCGAGTCAACCGCTACTGCTCCCCCATCGACTCCGCTTCTGACTCTCACAGAGTAGGAGTACAGGAGTTGACAGGGAGCGTGCTCGGGGATTGGTTTATTGTGTCTTCACTAGATGCGATAAATTGATCCCCGACAGACCGATCACTACCTGCCGGATCGGTATCCTTAGTATTCACTGCCCCTGCTGTGTGCGGTGCTGATGTTGCTCCCTGACTTGGAAACTGAAACTTACTAAAGAGGAGACTAACAAATAAAAAATAACAAAGAGCAAATAAGAAATAATGGCTCAGACACTCAGATCACCTTTTTGCCCAAAAGAACATGGGTGTTCCTATAAAGAACAGCCATAATGAATAGTAAGTGGCAGCCACATGGCAGAACTGAACAGTTGTTTGGCATTCAAGCGAACATGCATAAATATTGTACTCAATCCTGCAGATCCATGCATGTAACTTGACTGAGGTCAGCTGGATCATTCTCCCGCATAATTGTTTTCAGGACTGGGGCCACAGTGTTCAGTCCAGGGGAGGCAGATAGGGAGCAGCATTGTCTTAACACTGGCTTTTTCACATAACTTCTTTCTTATTAACAAAAGTGTCCCATGCAGTTTTGCTACTTCAAGAAGGCCAATAACATCCAAACCACAAGTCCATTATAAAGACTTCCTAGCCTGTGAAAAGAAATGTCAAAGTCCCTGAAGGATAGGAAGCTTATTTGTTCCTGTAATATCACTGTAACTGTATGTGCTGTTCTGCCTTTTCCGGTGTTTTAGTCTTTTAATAGCACTGTTCTCATTACTCTCCGTTGCCTGGGGTCTCCCAGTAGAAATATTTTATTTACTAAAAAGTTTCTGGTGTTTAGTCTGTGCATCTTACCTCGAGGTATAAACAGGCAGCTAATGGAGACTCTCAAGATCATTTCCATGGTCTATGTTTTTAGGCACTTGCAACACATGATTTGCACGGTATGCACTGCTGATTTACTTGAAGGTTTCAGTTGTGGTCAATCATCAATCATTCTGAGACACAAAATTACCAGCTCCTAAATTCAAGGTAAAACATTTTGTTTTTACATTTGAGGAAAAGCATTTTATCTTACCCAGCAATTATTGCATTTTAGCACATTTCTTAAAATATTGTATTGTGAAGAAAACAGGAAAATTTCAAAACGTCCACAGTTAGCTATTCGTAAAATATTTTGAAGTATTTGAGATGTTACCAGATAGATGAAAAACATAGAGTGGAAGACTACAATAAAAACAGGAGAACAATGTCAGGAAGTATATAAATATGTTATTGCTTAAAAGCCAGTCTAAATTGCCAGGCCTGTTGCCAATCAAAAACATGAGTAAGTGTGTGTGTATGTATGTGCATACACCTGTAAACAACACTGTATGTATATGTACACACACAATTTCAAAGGAGCTTAAGGAAGTTAGACAACCCATTCCTACTGAAGTTCCATGGAATTGGATGCCCAACAACCATTGAGTTTCCTTTGAAAGTCTATGCTTAAATTAATAATTATAATAATGGTTTTGGACTTATATAACACCTTCCATTCAAGAATCTCAACATGCTTTGTAAACACCAGTATACCTCACAACAGCCCTGTCTGGTAGATGAGTATTATTCTAACAATTTCACAAGGGAATGGATTGAAGCCAAGATAGGTTAAATAGTTTGCCCAAGGTTACATAAGAAATCTGTGGTTCCCAAGGTCTCCTTTTCCCTGGAATTGTATAAATCACTGCAAAGTTCCCTTTCCTCCAGACTTAAAGAAATTCCCATTTGGCCCAGACACCGACTTAGTAGCTGTTCTTGTCCATGTATGTCTGGGAGGCTTTATTTTAATTCTTTCATTCTTCTGAGCCAGCAAGAGTAATAGTATGGCATAGGGTGAATATATGCCCATTAGGGAGAAGTGTTTTTGTAGTACTCATGTTGGCTGCTGAGAGAGAGCCATCTTCTCATCCTAACCAGAGTCTATTAGAAGGATATTAAGATATTCAGGCAAGTGACTGTTTGTATTTGGTACATTGTGTCAGTATTTGTGGAAGGGAAGGGCTGGTTCCACTGGCTAATAGCAGGCTCAGTATTCCAGCTTTTCCAACCAACTCTGCCACACAATACACCTGAATCCTGGCCTGCAAACTCCTTGCTACCAAGATTTCTCCTAAACAACATCTGCCAATTGTTCCAAGTAATGATGATGTGGCTTTGTGATTAAGTTCACAGAAGGGGGGCAAATTTCGTTAATTGTTCAGTGAGTGTGCTGTGTCGTCCTTGTGAATTTGGGAAAGGTGTCATGTCGCACTAACAGCTACGGACACTGCGGCTCTTTGTGCTTACCCCCCGAGGCAATGAAGCACAGACTGATGGACTGGAGACATCCCCACACCGCCCTGAGCAGTATGGCCCACTTCTAAGGGTGAGCAGATAGTTCCTCCTCCTCGTCAGTTCTCCCTGATAACACTGCCAGTGAGATGTTGATGGCTTTTGTGTTGTGAGGATGCGCTGCTTCATGGGAACCAGCTGGAGACCACCTAATTCTTTTCTCATAAGGGCTGTTAGAGCCCCATCAGGGAGCAAAAGTTTCACTCACTGCTAGGATGGGCTGAACTAAATCCGTGGATTTAAATACATACAAATGTTAGGTCAAATTAGATTCAGATCAAAGAGCTTGAGAGTTTTGCTATTGACTTTAATGGGAGCAGGACCAAGCCTTTAATGTCTATAACAGGCCAAACCAAATCCCTGATCCAAATATCCCCCTCCATTGGGGAATTTCAGATCCAGATTGCTGACTTGGGTTAGGCTTGAACACAGTTAAATCCCCAAATTAGCAAAGCACATAACATGCTTAACTGTCTCTGAGCCTCTCCGGCACACCTGCCCCCCGGTTCTTTGTCTTCTCACCTGCTCTATCCCCCCTCACACCTTTCCTTTCCCTGGTCTTTCCATTTAGCTAATCCTCTCCCAATTACATCCACCCAGAAAAAAAAAATCATGGAATTAACATGACCTCTGCTACCATCCCATTGTTCACTCTGCTTATGTGTCAGATCTTATTCTTCTACCTTGTTTCTGTCTTTTCCGTTTGGACTGAAAGCTCTTCAGGCCAGGGGACATCTATTACTCTGTGTTTGAACATAGGGGGCCCTGATCTTTGTTGGTCCCTAGGCACTACTGCAATAAACATGATTATTAATGATCACTTTAAGCACCTGTGTAAGTCCATCTCTATTCAGTAAGGGACTTGAACATATACTTAACTTTAAATCAGCAATACTTAAATTAACCCTTAAGTGCTTTGTTGAATCAGAGTCTAAAAACATAAAATATTTTATTCGCGTCCCTGAGCCATTCAATCTCCCAACAAACATACTTACATTTGCAAGCTAAATCTAGTTTAAGCCCTGGACAGAGGAGGTGTATGGAAACACGTCACCACCTTGATCTCTGGGTATTTGTAAACCTAGATTAAAGATGAAAAACTACAGATTGCAAGAACTGTAGCATATTTGCATGGTGTCTGTTTAATGTTTAGTTATGAAAGCACTTGTTTTTTACCTTGTAGGCTTATTCCAAGCTAATATTTTCTCTTCTGGGGTGTGTGCATATATAAAACACAAAATGCAACAGCTTAAAGTTTGTCTCATTTGTTTCTTCCTCCTCTATAACCTTTTATAGAGTTTAGCAAATTAAATTTGGTAATTGACATGGACAAGTTTCTTTAACACAAATTATAGCCTATCTTAGAATGCATGATCTGTTTCATAGTCATTACTGTGGCTACGTGGGTTGCATGGCAGGAAACTCAGGACTCTAGCTTTATAAATCATCATCCACAGTCAGTTTTAGGCATGAAAGAACAAGAGCATAATATAATTTTTTGTTCAAGTAAAGAAGGATGATTCAGAAATATTTCTGAGTTGTGCGCAACCCCCTAACCTTTTGGGAAAGAATGGATTCTAGACTCACTTATCTCCCCGTGAATAAATAATACACTCCTGCCAATTAAGAACCCTTTACTGATAACCTGCCACGCTGCTTGTGGTGCAGGAAGCATTTGGCTGTCTTGAAGCAAAGTTTAGTTTATCTGTGCAGATGTTCCAGAGGGAGGCCAAAAATATGAAGGTCCCGTCTGCCTGCCTTGGTATATACTGACTTGTGAGCTCCGTATTACTTCGCAATCACAGATAAGCCCAATTAACATTTGTCAGATTCAAAACACATTCTTTTTTAGAAAAAGCCTATGGTAACTATAGTAGATACCATGTTTAATGGCTCAGTGTCTAAATCAAAAGTGTGAACCAGGAAAATGCCCCATATGGTGAAATATAGCAAACCGTTCAGTAGATGAAGTGATTTTAGTGTCTTGAATGTGGTTTTACAAATGGGGAGCAGAAGCCATTTGGTGCATAGTGAAATACATAATGAGGCAGAGAGAGGAAAATGTGACTGAGGAAAGAGACCTGCTCTTACAAAAAAATTGCATGTGATCTGTAATGAGCACAGAACAGCCTTGGACCTCTGTTTCAAAGGTCCTGTCTAAAAGACCCTCTTCTTGGCAGACTTCGTGGAACTGAATCAATCTGCCTCAGAAGGATGAAGGACTGAGTGAAAGATTCAGAGGGCTAGATCCTCCTTTATGGTCTGGCCCTTTAGCGTTGCCTGGGTGGCACAGAGAGAGGGTGTATTCTGCACCAAGCAGAGGGCCTCTCCCTGCTAATATAAAGCCACTGGAGCTCCTGTGCCAGCCATCTCAGTTCCACCCCAGTGCTGGGGTGAGGAGATGTGGTGGATCTACGCTAAACTATGATGATTCCCCAGTGGTATAGGAACTGTAGGCCAGTGTGTCAATTAGAGAAGACCTTAAGTGACTCTAATCTCCACTAGGGAAATTGCCAGCTCCCTGATGTCCCCCCCGGCCCTGCCCCGTTTCCCTGTGCTAACCAGTCAGAACGGTCCATTGTGATCCTCCAGTCTGAGCTCCTGCATTACGCAGACAGGCAATAGGATTTCAGTCAGTGATTCCTACATTGAGCTTAGGAAGTTGGGGCTGTGATCGAGCACATCACTTAGATGAACATTTAATCTTTATTTAGACTTCAAGTGATGGAGAATCCACTGCATCTCTCCATAAGCCATTCCTATTGAGTTAACCCTTACAGCACTGGAATGTGTGTGGGATCAGGGAAATGGTGTTTCAAACCTAATGCTTGCTATCAATAAGTGATCCCATCCTGCGTCTGTTTTTATCTAATAAAAGGTGTTATGCTTTCTACCTTCTGAGTGGACGATGCTAGACCCCAATTTCAGTTTTATTTCTATCGCTTCTAGGAAGCTAGAAAATAACATTGCTTTCCTTGCTTTGTTCTATGAGACTTGGTGAAAACTAAAGTTTTTCTTATGACTCTTTATGCAGTAGAAGCCAGCATGATTCTGCTTTGTTAACTTCCTTTTTGATACCTTAGAATGATCAATGAGATCATTAGGAATACTCAGAGCTCTGGGAATAATGGTTAATGGTTTGCAGTTGCTACAGATGGAGAGCCAGAGATGGTGC
This sequence comes from Dermatemys mawii, assembly GCA_007922305.1. Taxonomy (NCBI): domain Eukaryota; kingdom Metazoa; phylum Chordata; order Testudines; family Dermatemydidae; genus Dermatemys; species Dermatemys mawii. The sequence continues at coordinate 41,525,490 of ML677335.1, read as the reverse complement.
ACAAGAGCATTATGTTTTGTGTTTGGTTGGATCTTTTTAAAAATTAAATAGCATGACGGTGAAGAGGTGAATTAAATAAATGGCTATTTAGAGTATTAAAAGTATAATCAATTTAACAGTAAATCAGATTTGGATTTAATCTGTCTGACAGCATCCAGGTTATACACTTTCAACACACTTAAAATCACTTTCACCTAACAAGGACGCTCCACTGGAGAAGTACATCTCATCATGGAATGGACCATCCAAATACCTCAAGAGAACCTGTGCCAAAACAGAAATAAAATCCACACTAACTCTCACCTCTAGTCGTCACTTACTAATCACACTGGAACCCATATATGGGGTATCACCAATTACAACCCATACTCAATGGGGACCCCATTGTGAAAGAAATCTGTCCTGAACCCCCTCTTCTGGCCCTCAAACAACCTCATAATCTCTCCAAGCTCATTATCAGAAGCAAGCTCCCAACAGACCAGGACATGCCAACTCAAAGTGACAACAGATCCTGCCAGAACAACAGAGGCAAAACCTGTAGACATATCTTTACAGCTATGATAGCACATCTTTCAAGATCCATAAGTCCTACGCATGCTTTTCAAAGCATGTAGTGTACCTCCAGGGCCCTAAATGCCTCAGTAACTTCTGTGTGGGTGAAACCAGACAATCACCACATTTTCAATTAAACTCAAACAGAAAAATAAGAAAAAACACCACACCACCTATGGGTGAACTCTTTTCACAAAGCGATAGATTCACCTATCTGACCTCTCAGTCCTCATCCTCAAAGGAAGCCTGCACAATGTCATCGAAAGATGAGCCGCAGAGTTTAAATTCATAATTTTGCTGGATACTAAAAATCATGGACTGAATAGTGATACCACATTTATGGTTGTAACCCTCTTAAACTGCCTCCCCACACACACCCATTGCTGTCTCCTCGCCCCCTCCCCCGCACACCCTGTGACTGCAGTGCAGAGGTGTTAACAGGCCATTGCACCTTGAAGAGTGCATTGAAATATCTGCTAACTACTTACACTAAACAATCCGTTCCACCTTGTATTTAGCTGTGACACTCTGAGTCCATTTCCCAGACCTGAAGAAGAGCTTTGTGTAAGCTCAAAAGCTTGTCTGTCTCAACAAGAGACATTGGTCCAAAAAAAAAAATATGACCTTATCTACCTTGTCTCTCTGTATCCCTTTGGCACAATTAAAAAGAGTTATTTATTCAAAACAGTAAATAAGCTGTGCCTCAGATATTACGAGAAATATGTAATGAGCCAGAATAAAACAAAAAGCAGTCGACTAAACATTACTCACCTGTGATACTTTAGTAAATATCTGCAGAAGAAAGTTTCTATCAGTAATTTCTGCCAAAGCTGGAATTTTAAAATAACAGTCACCAGAAGAAGTCTGCAGGTGAAAAAATTGCAACACATGTGCATTCTGACTATCATTTGACCCATGCTCAAGCATGTAAATCTCCCATTATTCCCAAAATGTATAATCCTTGGATAAAACTGAAGCCATTGAGCGGAAATAACAGTCAGAACTATGTACAACTGACAATACACAGAGCTCAATCTTCTTTTCTGGCTTTCGTTGCACTTCTTGCTGAGTGAAGGTTGAAATAAAACAGTCCCGCTGGAGTGTGTGAATCTTCAAGTGCAACAGAATGATCCGTCCAGACTAAAAGTACAGGGAAAGATGAAACAGGAGGCAGATTAGGGTTGATGTACATTTGGCCTGAGACAAGGGAGCAACATCACTCCTCTCCTGCCATTCAATTTGTGGGTTTGATCAGATAGGTCAAGGACTCGACAGCAGGATTCTTAGTTCCTCCTTAAGTCTGCCTTCGGAGACCAGGATATTCACAAAGCTATTACGTTATGAAGGTAAAGAATTGCCATGGCAAACTGATGCTGTATGTGACAAGAAGCAGATCTTCAGTACAGCATACATTTCTCTTTCAGATTTAGCCAAAAATAATTTTTTCATTGTTCCTAATAATTTAATCCAGTTTCCCTCCCCTCTTTGCACACTATTCAACTGGCAATTCAATGCATAAACACATTTGTCTGGGCAATTCCTTTGCTATCAGAGTTTCATAAACATGAATCGAAGGGTTCATCCATAATTATTATTCACTCCTTGACCTGCCTGAGACTGCTCTGTTCATGCCAATGGCTGGTTTTTGTGAGAGGAGTACCTCTCTGATGAGAAGCAGACTCAAAGGGCTAGAGGTTGGCATTGGATAAATTTCAGAACTTGGATGCTCATCTGAACCTCATTCTAGAAATTTCATGAAAGCAGGTTTTGTTGCAAGATTTCCAAAATGTTCTGCTTTTGAGCAATTGGAAAACAATCTCTTCTTAGTTCTGTCCCTGATTAAAACTAGGTCTTGTTCTGGCTAAAATAGATCAACATGGGAGTTGGCTAGGTCTTTCATTTTGGTATCTGTCATCAAACATGTCTGCATGATACGGTGATGGAGAAGCATTTTGTGGCAACAGGGAGGCTAAAAGGAGACAAGAATGGAGCTAAGAGAAGAGGAGTGCCTGTTCCCAAGTAAGCCGTAGACACACACAAGTGGGTGCATGAACTAATGCTGTATGTCAGTGCACACATACATAGAGGGGCCAGAAGCCCATCCCCTAGTGGCACCATCTCATTCCTGTAAATGGCATCTTCTCAGACTTGGACCAGGATGGAGCATTGCACTGATGTAAAATCAAATAAAAATGGTGTCCAGGGCTCCTTCCCCAGGGAGTTCTTAGACACTATATATAATTTCTTTAAGGAGCTGAGACTCCTAAATACAGTCAGCTGCATCTAACTAACTCACTGACGGCAACACCTCCAAGAAGAGGGTAAATAACCTAAAGTCCTGAGTAATTGTCTGGCTCACTGGGGCCTATCACTAAGGTATAGAGTATCAGAGCCCCACCTCCAGCAGGCACAGTAACATCTGCATGCCTCATCACAGTTATGTATTACCAGGACCAGCTGAACTCATGGAAAGCCAAGAACCCAGGGTGGTATATCTAAACATGAATGGTTTCTACAGTCCATGATCCTGCAGGGTTATGGCCATGCTTGTACAAGAGAGGAGGTGGTGAGGAACCAGGAAATGTCTGTCTCACTATTAAAGATGAGATACTGTAGCCCTTGCTCATTTTCACTAGTTGCTCACAGAAGTAGCAATTACTTTAGAACTGCAATTAGTTAGAACTGCAGGATCTATCCCTAAGCAAGTACAAGGAGGTGCTGTTCTAACTAGAAGGGATTCTGCCAGTGTGAGTTTGGTAGCCTCTGCTAAGTGGTGGAAATAGTTAATTTTAAAGGCGACAGCTGGAGTTGGCAGAGTGTCACCACAATCATCGAATCTCCTAAAATATTATCGTTGCAGGGTAGACAAAACTGTGGCTTGTGGTTATCTCGCCAGACTCTGGGGTGGGGGTGGGGTTTCAAATAGCTCGTGGTGCCATATGTTTCCGTCTTCTCCATATTGCATACACAGTATTCAGCTATAGTAAAGGAAGTGTTGAGCCTATGAATGTGTACATCTAACTTTACTGTGATTTTTTCCCCCTTCTTCCCTTTCATCTCTTCCCCTACAGCCTCTTCCAAACACCTCTGTTAAAATCATCTGCCATTCCTGTCACCCTGATGCTGTCACTCACACCCATGCCCTTCTTGAACCCCTTTCCTGGCTTCCTGTCACTTACCACATCACCGTCAAAGTCCCTCTGATGTCCATCTCTGCTCTTAACTCTTTCTGGTCCACCAGTGAGTCCCCATGGGCCTCTCAGTCCGTTCATTTTATAGCTCCTTTTTTCACTTTCAGCTTCCCACATTCTCCTATGCCTGTCCCTAAGCTTGGGATAAATTCTATCTGTTTTCCTCAAGATCCAGACAACAAACTCTGAAAGCTACAGTATTACGTAAATTTTTTCTATAGTAAAGAGCTGATTGAAATGAAGATAAAAATCCCAATAGTGTAGGAAGATCTCATGGTAGTTTGGGGTGGATGCAGGGAAGCATTTTAATGAAAATTTAAAATGCCTTTCCACAGTATCTCATTCTAGAGCATATCACTCATTTTAAACCCAGATTCTCTGCCTCACAAAAACTGCTGTTACCTCACTGTTTGCATCTGTCAGTTATTGACATCAGTAATGTTGAGTCTTGTAGAGGAAGTTACAGAAAATTGCAAACCCTACGATATTTTGAAGATGCTTCTGCTGCAGGATTGCGGGGGATTTTTTTTGTTTGGGATTTGTAGGCATCCCAATTTTGGGATTGCATTGTAAAAGCCAGTGACATGAACTTTGTCCTCAGACGGAAGCACCTTACCTTGCTGCCTAGAACTGTTACCAAACAATGGAGTTTTGTTCTTTCCAGCATTTATTCAGAACAACACATTCTCTTTGCAACTAGACAGGTTTAAGATTAGCAGCCATGTTATTCTGTATCCGTAAATAAGACGAGGAATACTTTGGCACCTTAGAGACTAACCAGTTTATTTCAGCATAAGCTTTTGTGGGCTATAGCCCACTTCATCGTTGCATCCAATGAAGTGGGCTATAGTCAGGGGTGAAAGTAACTCAAGCTTCTTACCAGTACCGGGGCTGGGCTGGGGCCAGCTCTGGCCCCTGGAAAGGGTGGGGTCTTGGACAGAAGGGGCGGGGCTGGGGGAGGGGGTCAGAGTCAGCCCCAGCCCAGCCCCCATACTGGTAAGGGGCCTCCCCGCCACTTCCCTCCTCAGCCCAACCCCACTCCCCCCGCCAGGGTCTCCATGGCAATTTAAAGAGCCTGGGGCGGTAGCAGGGGCCCAGCTCCGGGCTCTTTAAATAGCCACCGGATCTCCTGCTGCAGCCTCCCCAGGGCTCCAGCAGCAGGGCTCTGTGGGGATGGGAGACCCATTGCTGGAACCCTAGGGAAGTGGCAGCGGGCCCCTGGCAGCTATTTAAAGAGCCTGGAGCTGGGCCGCCGCTACCACCCCGGGCCCTGCCGCCAGAGCCCGCTGCAGCGCCCCTCCCCCTGGGCTCCTGCAGCGGGAGCTCTGGCAGCAATTTAAAGGGTCCAGGGCTCCAGCCGCTGCTGGGAGTCCCAGGCCGTTTACATTGCGCCTGGGGAAGCTGATCTGCCCTGGTACAGCGCACCGGCTCTTGCCGGTACGCCATACCGGGGCGTACCAGCTTACTTTCACCTCTGGCTATAGCCCACAAAAGCTTATGCTGAAATAAACTGGTTAGTCTCTAAGGTGCCACAAGTATTCCTCATCGTCTTTGCAACTAGCATCCCAAACCTCTTGGAACTACTTTAGTTTCAGTATCGTTCAGTGAAACTTACAGTTAGCACATTTAAGTGATCTGCAGTATGCCAATCAATAGAATAGAAAATAGGCTGAAAGATACATCTTTGTCATGCTATAAATTGTTTCAGAATTCTCTGTAATGTCTCTGTCAAGGACTTTCTAGTCTGTTAGTTGATCTGGTTTTGGTAGGTATCTTAAGCCCATGAATAAGTGTACTTTGTTTTCTTTAAACTGATGTTTTATCTGTCACACGTAATGTTTATCAGATTAGTCAATTCCAGGTGATCATGTCAGCTTGTTCAAGCTAATCCTTTACAGGCAAGGCAACCTAATCAGAATTACTGAGTAAGCTAGAAAAATTCATTTGTTTTTCTTTCACTGTCATATATTGTTGTTTTGGAAAATCATTTATCCCCATATAGTATGTGCTGGAATCATTATCCTGCTCTATGCTATATCATGTTTATTTTATATTGACTAAAGCCTATTTATCTCATGTTAAAGCAAAAGTGGAAATTCAGTCACATGTTCTGAGGGTGTTTTACAAATCCACATCTCTTGGAAAAAAACATGCAAAAAACCTGAGAGTTCAATCCGAGAGCATGTGCTATTGTTTGAGACAGGTATTGTAGCATCTGTTCATTTATCTTGCAGGGACAAAAGAGATGGATTGTAAGACATGAAACAAGGTGATGACCTACAATATGTGTTACATAGAAGAAGACAAATTCTGTGGTATGTATGGCAGGCAGGGGAAGCGATCAGAGCACCTGCAATGCCCATTGCCTTGAACTGCATGTACTGTATATAGTCAAGAACAGGATTGAGCACTGTACACAAAGGGATAACAGGAGAAAGAGGATTTTTCGAGTATGTGTTTTCTATTCAGGGTGCTACAGAAACAAGCACCTAACTACAGCATTACACACAGCATTCAATCAATTAACCCGAGGCTCAGTTCTACAACCTCAACTCTCACTGACTGACACATGTATATAGTCCTATTGACTGCATTGGCACTGTTTGCATGAGCAAGTATTACTCATTCTGCAACTCGTGATCACAGACCCCAAGAAGAGAGATGTCTCAGGCTTCCACACTGGCTAGCACGTACCTAGGCTCCCTAGTAGGCTTGTACTTGGACAGGTAGCCTATATTGAAACCTGTACCACCGCCTCTTTATTGCTATTGTTACCCACACTAGGTAGGTTACAGGTATGCCAATCTGTGATAAATCACACCTTCCCTTGTAGTGTAAATATCCCCTTTGTGTCCATGCATTCATGAGTGAGGAGTACTCCTGCTGGAGAACTGGAGCCCAATTGCATATGCCTTTCAGTCCCTAGCAATCTGTTTTTAAGGGTATCTTTACAAGAAAAAAGGACTTTGTTTTTGCTCGAAAAATACGAAAGATTCTCCTCTGTAGCATCAAAGGCCAGTTCTGATAATAAGGGCTCACCTGAGCCCCATCAGTGGCTAAGTGTCTGTTGGAGAAAGAAGACAGTGGTAGGGCCTAGTGCAGTCTGGGGAGCTAGCTGCCCTTGAACAGATCTTTTAAAAAGCTTTGGGTGTAGGTTTCTAACTCTTATTTCATAGCAGCTAGATTGGCCATCCCTTCAGGCTAATAACAGCTCAGTTGCCCAAACAGAAGCGTGTATGGCAGTGACACCTCTCTAGTGAAATACCAAATGAAAGTTGCCGACTACAAGAAACTTGTGACTAGGTATTGCTTAACAACAACACATGTTTAAGTCACAAACTCGGTGACATAATTCGTACTGGGGAGGGATAACATATGAATAGATAACACATGCACATGCTAGAAGTAGTTAACCCCTTCACTGCCATTCTGGCACAATCTTTTAGAGAAGGGCATGTCTTAAGTGTATTTCATAAATGTACAAGATGTGCCACAGGACGGTGTCACTGTTGTAAAAGTCTAGACTTTTGCATTTACTGACTCTCCTTCAATATTTACTGTGCATTTTAAGATTGTATGAATTATTTTCCAGTTAGCTGACATTTGTTTTACAAGGCCAAGAACACAAAAAAGTACTTGACTCACTAATGTTAACATTTAAGTGTCCAATTAGGGTTTGAAGTTCATGCCTCAAAGAGGAGGAAAGGGGTGAACTCCCACTTTTGCTGCTGCTTTTCATTTTGTCTGACGTCCATTCTCTGCATTGATAGTTGAGGGAGCATTTAATTTCTGCTTACATTCTGATGCTTATATCTAGAACTGGCAGAATTCATTCTTTGTTGGTTTTCTGCTTTGTTATTTTTTTATATAATTTTGATGGATAATATCTGTTGGTTTTTAAGAATTTTTGTAGATTTGTATTTATTTAATTTTCACAGTTGTGGGAAATTATGGGTGAGGCAGACAATGGATGGGATCAGACAACAAATATTTAATGGTAGCAGACATTGAGATTCAAAAAGTTAAATCTTTATGACTGTTAGAACACAAATTGTTTACACCACATGCCAAAATATACAGACTAAATATCCTTAAATCAAACTCTAATACGTTCTCAAGCAGCATTTTTTTTGCTTTGCCTCTCGGTCAATTTTGATTATTATTGAGGGAAATATATTATTGATGTGTGTATGTTTGGTAGAATTGACATTTGCTGACAATTTACCAATAAAAATCAAATCCTTACATGAAAATTTATACTTTGACAATGGGAAAAGATCGTGTTTAGGGCAGGTGCCACCAGATGGCACTGTTATACATGATCTTGCAAGTTTCTGTCTCTTAGTGTAGCAAGGTTTTAGTCTTGTAAGTTATGCTGTATTATTGTTAGTTTTGCTGTGCAGTTATCCTTTGAGGGAAGCTGTGTCAGATAGCAGAGTTTTGTTTTATTCTCCATGTTTGAAGTAAACTCCTGGGAACTGGACATCAGTGTGTTGGGTGAGATTTCTGGAAGAAAGGATTTGCCTGCCTGTTTGTGACTGCGTCAGTACCAGGACTGGTGCATATGTGTTTTAAAAAACAAAAGACAAAAAAAAGAGAGAAAAAAATCAAGTTACATTTAATATATCCAGTTGCTGAGTCACAGACTTCTCCTCCAGTGAGACTCTGCCCTGCAAGCTCCTGGAATTCTTCTATGCCTTGGCAAAGAGGCAACAATAGAAACGTATGTTTTTAATGAAAGCTTAGAATTTACAGTGATTTTGCAGAATTCAGAAAAAACTAAACAAACAAACAAAAAAACCCCTGCAGAGTCCCTACAATTCTGGAGTCCCCAATTTCTAAGCCCCATATTAATATCTGACTTATAAGCATGTGACAATAGCAATTTACATCTGCTTTAAAACTTCAGCTGCTAACATCTCCTTTCAGATTAGCGAATACAGAACATATAGCATTAAGCAAACCAGCTGCTCAATACTGGTACCCTGTATCATTGGCCATTGTGAAAACAGAGGACATGAGCCTAACTCCATTGGTAAGAAGCGAGCTAAACTCCAATATGTGATAAGCCACACAACAGCCTGTGGAGTGCCAAACAGTGTTAATAAGCTTAACGAGCTTTAAACATTTCTCATGTTCATTAAAATAAATATAACCATCTAGCAGGCAGAGGGGTGAGGCAGGTCTAGTACTGTGGGTGCTCATCAGTAAGACCTTGCACTTGTGTGTATCATCCTTCATCCAAGGATCTCAAAGCATTGTACAAAGCTCATTCAGTATTATTCATCCCATTGTAAAGATAGGGAAACAGAAACAGAAAAGTTAAGCCATTTACTCAAGGCCCCAGAAGAAACCTGTGGCAAAGCTAGAAATAGCATCTAGCTCTCCTGAGTCCACTCCGTTGTCCTAATCAGCAGACCATGCCACCTCCCCTATGGCTGCCACATGCTTCTTAGCTGTCCCTCTTTTCAGACCTAAATTTAACTTCATTTCACACAAACCCTTGGGTTTTCTTGCTTCTTTGTTATCTTAAATTATAGACATCAGAAATGCTGACTAAGTGAGCTGTAAAAATTGTTGCTGTCAGAGCCTGGAAACACGATACTGCTCCAGAAACTGAAAGGCTTAGTTAAGTCAAGTCTCTTCATACATAAGACATTCTCACATTGATAAATACTTGCAGCTTCTTACAGACTGAGTGCATTTTCTATGACTCTTTGGTGACCAGCTATAATAATGCTGGGTTGGTACCTAGAGATGGGACTGTTTGAAATACCAGAGGCTGATGATGTGTCCCCAGGAGTCTGACTCGTTAACATAAAAAGCTCTTTAATTTCAGGGGCAAGTCCTTGCTCCCTCTCAAAATGAAGCATGAAGACTGTACCCCCCAAACCTGAGTGGAGCGTGAAGGTCCTCTGGCTCTGGATGGAATCTGTCAATGCGCCAACTTGGGCCACCACGGCAACAGTGAGTAACTGAACGACTTGTTTCCTCCTCACCTAGAGCTTTTGTGTTTCTCCCTCAATGCCCCCGCAGTGGCCTGTCTGAACAGTGGCATTAGGTTGTCACAAATAACACTAACAAATCCTCTTCCCCAAGCATGGAGCAGAAACCTACCTGATCTGTGGCCACTAGTGAAGCCCTAGGGCTGCAGTAATGCATATGGCAGAAGGCTGCATAAAGTGGATCTGCTGGCTTTACCCCAAACCCTCTCCACAGCCAGAAGCTGGAAACCCCTACAGAGCTCCAAGGGGGGCTTGGTGCAGCAGGTACAGATCCCCCAGTATAGGCCCCTGAAGTCCTGTCTCCATTCAGGGCCTTCTAGGAGTGCAGGGTATGGGCAGGACTTTTCCCGTAGTGGGCTGGTTTGCTGTTTCTCTCTGTGCTGAAAGGACACAGACACTATGTCCGTTTGATAGTTCTCCATGGAAACATTAGGCCAAACTGAGTGCTGACGTATACCCTGGGCACCTGCCCTGAGCACACAGTCTGGGTCTTGCTCTCTATTGTAGTTCTAGTGCTTTCTTTTCACAGTGTTTTATACATCTAGTATTCTACTTTTTTTTTTTTTTTTAAGGTTTCTGTATTGTTTCTTCCCTTGGAATTGATATTATCTTCCTATATGAGTGTAAAAACTGGGTGGCACTTTCTTTTTTTTTTAAACCAAACCTAAGATAAAAATATTCTTGTTCTGTAAAGTATGTTTTCCTTTGTTTGATTATATATAGAAATCTAGGCTCTGAGTATAGTTCCTGACCCCTTGCTCCATATCAAAAAACATTCAGCTGTCAAATATTTTTTATTTTAAAAACAAAAAGAGAGGTAAATCATGTGTCAGGAAAGTCCGAAAATACTGTAGATTAGACAGGAATCGCAGCTTCTTCTAATTCTCTTATGCCTTTGTTTTACTTATGTCCATCATATAGGGGGTGTCTTTCCCCATGTTGGGGTCTCCATTTGTTGATATGTGGGTTACAGTAAAGAAATTCAGACTAACCTCACCCTGAGGCACTTGCGGCTTGAAAAGCAAATTCACATATGGAAAGAGAACATGTAACTAGCAACCAACAGGAAAGAAACAACTCTGCATGGGTCTGAACCAAAAGCAAGCATGAATCCGAACACCCTCACCTATTGGGTAAAGTCAGATCCCAGCTTCACAACTCGCTTTCTTTCTAATGAGCCATCCCAAGCCCAGCAGCTACTTCATCCTCTGACCCAAACTGAGAAAATACAGAGTAAAATTCAAGTGTTACAGCAGAAGTGACTTAGGCTCTTAAATCTCATTTTCAAAAGCGACCTAGGCACTTAGGACCAGATTTTCAACAGTATTTAGGGGTCTAAAGATGCAGCGAGTGGGCTAAGTGGGATTTTAAAAGCATCTGCCTGCATTTTTAGTCACCTAAATACTGTTGAAAATCTGGCCCTAAGTCCCATTGATTTAGGCATTTTTGAAAAATGTATCTAGCCTCTCTCTATATAATGGATCTAACCAAGCCCCTGTGTTTAAATCACCCGAACTCTGGAAAAGTTTGGATTTGAACTTCACTTCTCTAAAAGGTAACAATGTTAAAACAAACAAGCTCAACTCTGATAGCAGTGAAACAGAGCCATGGCAGAAGCAGCCCCCGCCACCACCATCACTCTGGGGAATGTGTGAGCACATTTCTCAAACCTGAGCTGCAGGACCACATCAAGGTCCTTCCCCACATCTGTTGTCCACTCACATGGAATCTGTAACTCATCCATCTCCACACACGCCTGCAAATTTGGAACAGTTCACTGTTCAGGGGTATGTGACTTACAAAAATAAAAGATGATGAAGTAGCCATCATGACTTCCCAGAAAGCATGCTCTGCTGACTGCACCTAGTTTGAAAAACAAAAGGGGGGTGGAGAAGGAAGGGGGAGAGAATGATTCAGTCATCAGGGGGTGGCTGGTAGTTCAAGACATTACAGCTTGTCCAGCTGCCATGTCAGAAATCAGTTTCAATTTGATTTAATGAGGGGGGGAGAAAAAGCCCCATTCATTCTAAATCCATTAGCAGTAAAGGGAAGCCGCCTGCTGCAACTACAGGATGTGCAGGTGTTGCCAATTTTCTGGCCACTATAAATCTGCATGAATGAGAATAGAGGTTGGTGAGGAAGATAGTGTGATAGAGAAGAGGCTAATTAAGCAAGCAAAGTCTCCTCCAGCCTCTCTCTTAAAAAGAAAAAGTGTGCACCTGAGTCAGAACCCATTTACACTGGTGTAAGATGGGAGTAACTCCACCGAGGCAGAAAATCACAGCAGCCAGGCCTGTTGGTTTGCTTGTTTTTAATTCCTTTTTCCATTTACAGATGCATCTGCAGGATGGGGGGTCCTTGCTGCAGGGGGGAAACCTGGATGTGCAGAAGTGAGAGAGGCAATAATTGATCTCCCTGTTGTCTCTCAGCCGATAGATGAAGGGCCGAGCAGGCATTCCTTTCCATTTTGTTCAGGTTCTTATGCGACCCACAGCTGTCACTTTGGTACCTGGCCAGGAACCTGATCTTCCTTGTCCCTGTAGGGAGGAGCTGGCCTAATGAGGGTTGAAGCACATTGGACGGGGAAGCTTGTGCGGTGTCTGGTTCTGGAACTGCACAGCTGGATTTAGTTTGAGCTCTCAGTCCAGTTCCATCCATGAGCCATAAGCACAGATGTGCACATGCCCACAGCAGCATGGATCACCTTTTAACACTGACCTCGCTGGTTAACTTCACACTGGCCTTAGCCTGTACATTCTGGGAGGCAGAGCCTATGTCTTCTATAGCTCACCAGGTGGACGTTCAACAAGTTCCGAAAACATGAACGTTTGCAAGTGTAGTGCAAAGACCTGAGACAGAAGCGCACAGTTCAGCTTATCAGCACAGTGCCTAGCACAACGGGGTACTGGTCTATGACCAGGGCTCCCAGGGGCGGAAGTAATGCAAGGGTGTACTACTCCTGCTACTAAGATGGTTGCTCAAGAGGCATCAACATCAGAGCTATGTCCTGGGCAGTGGTGGTTGAAGATTGATGGGGAAGACGATATGAGAGAACTAAGTGGCACAGTGAGCCTCATTCCTTTACCAGCTATCGCCACATCAGATTACCAGTGCAGCATAAAGTGGCCTTAGCATAAGTGAGTTTCAGGCTCAGTGTCTGGGGATGCCTTGTAAGTAAACAGATAAACGGGTGGCCTGTTTTAATTAATCAAGCCTCTGAGCCTTGCCCATCATGCTGCAAGTGAAAACAGTGTGCAAAAACACTGCATTCCTAAAGAAATGCAATGGCTCACATCAAGGGACCCCACAGGAAAAACATGGCAGAGAAATACCATAATTTCCTCATTAGGCTCCCAGCGTGTCAGCACCTTGCCAATTACATTCCTGAATGATCTACAGCTCTGTTTTGCACTTGATGCCCACAACCCTTTCACATAAACTCACGCCCAGGGTGACTCACAGCATTGTTCTAAGTCAGATCTTCCTTTCCAAAAAGGCTATTCTTGTTCTTCAGTGCTGCCCACACTAGCGATATAAAGGGCTCCAAGCAATCCCAAAGTCAGCTGGGTTCATGTTACCCAGGCTAAGTGAACCAGAAAGCAAACTGCATGCAACATACACTGCATGCCCAGGACTACTTCTCAGTCATAGTCATTTCCCAATTTATGGGGAAATTATCCTTTGCTCACCAAATACAGGAAACGGATCACATTGCTGCCAGTATTTTACAGGTGCTCCATGGCCAATTGCAGCGGTGACTCATGCAAAGTTTCCTTTCTCCTAGCAGAGCTGGTCATGGAGAGTAACATTCACATTTGTTTTGCAGTTAGTCATGACATAAATATGAATAAATACGAACTGGTTCCTGGACCGGTTGCTGCCGGCAAAACCACACTCAGCCTGGCTAAAAAACTAGCAGCAAGATCACCCCCGCCCCCAGGTGGGACAATTCACAGAACAGGCACAGGCATGGGAAACTCTGGGAGGTTCTCTGGAGGGAGCAGAGTTTCCCCCATGGAACAGGCAGGGGTTTGGCCTCCAGAACTTGCAGATCCTTGCTGAAGTCAGGGGCTGCATGGGCTGAGGCCACTTATCTCTCTGCTGACTCCAGGCCATCCTGGCTCCCTCTTGTGTTTTGCTATGAGAATTGCTCCAAAGAAGCCATGCTGAGTGTACTTCCAGACGCTGCTTCAGAAACTTCTGTTAATGGTTCCACTGTACAGAGAAGATTTCCAAACGGGGCAGGGGGACTATGTGCATAGCATGTCTGTTCCCTTGGCACAACCCCTCCCAAGCCCAGCCTACTCCCTGACTGAGCACTGGCAGACTCCTGATCCCTCTGAGGAGCAGGCTGTGCTGTTGACTGACCACCAGCACTTCTGCTCAGGCAGGGGGAAATTTGCCTGCAGAGGGTGCCTTCTGAGCATGGCTTGGCACAGGACAATCTGGGCCAGGGGTGAAGCATGCTAGACCTTGTAGGTCTCAGCCTAAGGAAACCAAACAAAAAACTCCCATTGGGTACTTCGTTCAGTGATGGAATGAGTCCTATCTTGTCATTGGAGGCCCCCAAATTCCTGCAGCATTTCTCTGGCAGTGCTAAGAAGCAGATGGAAATTAACATCAGCCACAGGGCAGGTTTAAACCAGCAACACAATCCTCTGCGGTTTTTATTGATACCTTGGACAGCTTTGCACTCTGAGTTTCCACCTTGTGCCAAGAGATCCTAAAAATTCCCGAGGACTTAATTCACAAGGGTGAATCAGTTTCAGAGTAAAGTTTTTCAAATACATAAATTTAGGCTTAGAAAATGGAAAAACTGTCTCTTGAGTTCCCATTTGGATTTTGGGCTGCTGATCTATGTAGTTCCTTCCATAGATACGTAGGAAAATCTCTGAAATTCCAGCCATTCCTATTGAGAGCTGACTAGAAGTTGTGCCACCGGTTTCTCATGTCTGCTGATAGCACCAACAAGGCAAGAGCTGTTAAAGACAGCAGCTATTAGCACATTGCGCATTTTCTATGCCATCTGATTCTGTCAATCTTTCTCCTCTTGCCTGAGAATCAGGCTGCAATGGCCAGTGACGTTTTTGAACCTTCGGAACAAGAGCATCAGAGTGCTATAACGAGTGCTTACAGTGGGACCTGCATGCTGGGAATCTACTCGGCAGTAGAGTGGATCAGGGTGCAGAAAAACTGGGAAAAGCGAATATGAGCGTTACCAGGCCCAGCAGGCAGAATGCTTTGCTGTAGTAGCTGCAGTCTGCTTTGAAAGTCTGGTCAGTTTGTCAGAGCCTGTTCAGGCCACTACCCTGAACATTAACGCAGTCAGTCCAACTATCAGTCAAAGCCAACCTCAGATTAAGTTTCTACGCTTTTTCCTGGATGACCTGGAGAGAATTTGAAGAGAAAAGCTGACAGGCCTGTTGTCGTGCTGGCGGAGGATATGGCTGTAAATCTCTCAAGTGCTCTCAAAATAAGCATCGTGTCTGAAAATGAGCACGGTATACTGGCAACATTACTAGGTTCACACTTCAAGGGCAGTGCTGAGGGCAGGCTACCTCCAAAGCTTAATGCAGAAAATCAGAAAGATGTAATCTCGGTTGAGTGTCTCTCACATGCTGCCATCACACACTGCAAGGAAAAGACGGGGGAGAAGACAGAGTCATTTAATGGGGTTGAACTGTCTGAGACCTCTTCAGCTGCTACAATGAACTCCCCTAAACCTGCCTTATCTTGGCAAACAAGGCGCTGCTGATCAATAGCCCAATACAGCTCCTATTAAAGTTAATTCAAAACTCTCGTAGACTTGGAGGCGAGTAGGCTCAAATCCCAGATATATACTGCTGTAGTGGGGTCATCCTTTCTTACAGTGTGAAAGTAGCCATAGGCAGTTTGTCTTGGTTGGGTTAGCTCTCCAGCTACACTAGAAACCTGCCTCTTCCAGGGGAACCAAAATCCAAATTAACAAAAAGTCCAAACAAACCCAGGTTTGCAGCTCTCCCTACCTCTCTGGGGTACTCCTGCACCACCCCTCAGACAAAGGGCAATGCTCACTCTTCCCTGCCCAGCGGCTCCAGCCTTGGGCCATGAGTGATGGAGCAGGGATCTGATACAAACCTCAAAGTTGCCCCGTCCGCCCCCTTCCTCCCCTTGGGAGAAGTCTACCTGGTTCTTGGGTCAAATGACAACTCCTCCTCGGGATATGTTCCCCCAGTCATTTGGTAGTCTTGTTAGGCCTCTTCCTT
This sequence comes from Dermatemys mawii, assembly GCA_007922305.1. NCBI lineage: Eukaryota > Metazoa > Chordata > Testudines > Dermatemydidae > Dermatemys > Dermatemys mawii. The sequence continues at coordinate 41,509,497 of ML677335.1, read as the reverse complement.
GGCTCTTTCCCTTGCTTGTTGCACAGCCATTGTTGGATTCATTCCTGGGCCCCTTCTAGTCTCTGCCCAACCAGCAAGTCCTGCTGCCTTCAGGTCCCCCATTCACCAAGCAAAGGATGTTGCTCAAAACCCTGCCACCTTTCTCACTATGCAGCATTGTTTCCAGCACCCAGGTGTCCCTTCAGATGACAAATGTGCTGCTGTTGGAACAGAGTAGCACTGGACCATAGGCCCGCCATCCTGGGCCACTACACCTGCCTTAAAGGGCCCACTGTTACACTCTATCTAGTCTGCAGAGCGAAATGATCTGATACATCTTAGCTTTTGGTGATGATTTAAAATAGATACCAACCACAAACGGAATTAAAAGGATCGTTTGCTATATATAAAATGCGCAAACACCATCTTGGATTTATAGCTACAGTAACATTTTTATCCTTCTTTTTTGGTTGTGTACACCCATTTAAAATCCATCTGACTGGACTAGAGCCAGACCAAAAGTCCTTTGGAGCTTTTGGGAACCCTTTCATTCCTGTCCAGGGGTTTGGATAAGGCCCTTAATTGTTAAATAGAAACTTTTTATTTCTCCCCATGCTGCCACCAGTACCATTAAAATGATGAATAAAAAGAAAAAAATAAGGTTCAATAATGATCTCACCCATGTTTAGCAGCTCTCACTGATGTGGCACCCTTTGCCAGTAACGAAAAGTCAATCTGAAGCAGACGAAGTGCAAGAGCAGAGCAGAGCAGCAATGTATGCTGCTAAAATTAATGGGTGCATTGTGCAGCCTTCCACAGTACCTGAACTAAACAGAATTCTTACTCAGCTTGGTCCTTAGATTGATTAAATTTGTTGGTGGTGCTATTAAGCAATAATAATAACGACAATTTAATTTTCAAATCACACCTCTGACAAGGCACATGAGCACTGTCTAGATATTTAATAGATCAATAATAAACAAACAATAATAATTTAAACAGCATAAATTGCACAGTGTAAAAGCAAAACAAAATATCAAAAAGTTAAACAAACCCTTTGCAGTACTAAGAAGAACAGCACGTTGTTTTTTAAATTGTCGTAAAAAATGATTTAAAGTTAAGACAAATGAGAAATCCTTTGAAGTCAAATGCATCATTCATTATAAGCATTGCTGTCCTCCATGACAGTAGTGTTTACACTATGCCAAGGGCACAGTTCTGCGTGTGGCCCCCAGAAAAAAGAGGAAAGAAGGAAGTCTCTGAAATGGTGAAGTGTTGTACACCTTTAAAATAAAAAGGAGGATGACAGGGGATTTGGAAAATACTTTCTTCCAGAAAATGAAGAGTATCAATTAAATTTTAAGTCAGCTGTCAAAATAACTCTCCTCATTTGCCATCAGTGCTGTGGTACATGTCGTAGCTGAATCATAACACTTTTTAACCTGCAAGGGAGAGGAATGCTTATATTTGTGAAGCAAGGGGAAGATTCTTCTGAAATATGGGGGGAGGGACATACTTGTTTGTTTGGAATTTAGATGATCAGAAATCAGTGATGAAAGTAGATCAAAATAGAAAGTATGGTTATATTCCATTGTGGGTGTTGCTGTTTTGTGGTGGAATGCTATTGCTTCATGTCGTGTGACAATGTATCTGGAAAGGGATGAAGACAACTGGCTAAATGTCCCCTTGAGGAGCCCATGTCTCCGAGAAGGCACCAAAAGAAGCCAAACGAAAATAAGTGTGTGTGTGGCAAGGAAAGGATGGGTAAGGGAACAACACTTGTGCTCACAACTTCTCTTTACATCCCCATATCCACTGAGGAAAGCCCAGGAGAGGAGAAGGAGCTAATTGGGCTATTGTGTTTCCTCTGGATCCTGGCGTGGGCAGGGGAAATTGTTAGTAGGGTCTCTTTGCTCTGAATGAGAGGGAGGGCAGGAGAGCTGGAGGAAGCATTCTCTCTTTCTCTTTCCTTCTTTGCCTCCCCTGGAGGAGAAATGAGGCCAGCAGGGGACATTGTGTAGAAGAAAGGAGACATATTGCAGAAGCTGAGCTTGGACCATCCTTCTCCCTTCAGGTGCTAGTGCTGATCCCCTTACTGGGAGTAGCTGGGAGCCCCATAAATTCTCCAGCCAGATAACAGCTCCTCTTGCAGCATTCACTTCGGATTCTGCGGCCTGAGTCCCTCAAGCCCAGTGTAACACTCTCCCCACGATGACTGATATAAAGCACAGACCTTTGGGAGGTTGGTAACTAAGAACATCTATGGTAACATCAAGGCACAGGCCTCTCTGAGCTTCTTGTCTCTGTTGTGCTGAGTCAGTTATTAAAGTTCGAGTCACTGTGACGTCACGGTGTTTAGCAGGTAGATGGCTGGGACTGTTGTAGCTGCACCGTTTAGCAGCTACAGATTTCTGGATTGATGGCATCACTGTCTCAGCATGCTGGTCTGATATCAGGAAATGGGCCAAGAGAGGGTAGTGTGGTTTTAGTGCAGTAATTTTCAAACCTGGACCCCCCTCAGAACCCCTTTTTCCATACTGGGACTGCCCTGGCACCATCTGCCTCTCTTGCTGGGGACCCCCTCACATACAGGAAGGACAGGGTGGCTGAAACTCCTTGACAACTGTTTGTGGCCCTCCTGGGAATCACAGCCCCCAGTATGAGAACTCATCCCCTTGAGAGAAGCATTTAGAGGAAGCCAGTTCTGGTCAGGGAGGTATTCAGCAAGGGAAAACCCATATCTGGTGAGGAAATATTTGTCTTCTTTGAGCTCAAACAAGCAAAACTTTACCATGTGAAAGTCAGTGAACTCAGGGTGGGAAGAGAAGCTGCCAATGCTGAGTGCCCGATTCTTCACATAAAATGGTGTACCCACTCTCTGCACATCATATCATATATAATTTACAAGCGTATTTTACGTGTGTTTAGATCCAGTATGATGTGGAGCTGTCAAGTGGTCCTGTAAGCCTGTAGGTGAGGTGAAACAATGGTACCCAAAATGAGTGTGATTTTTTTTTTGCACAGTTCCAGAAACACTGCACTATGATTATGGTGTTTGCTATTTATTAATTTTAATATCTTACTGTGATGTTTATTTGTTACAGCTACCAAACAACAATGTATTAACACATTTGTATTGGTTTTGCATGGACAAGTAATTTTTTTCAGAAATGATGAAACTAGTTAGAATGTGACAAAAATGGCAAATAGCAACATTTTTCTATATACTAAGAGGGAATGTTTTCATATCATATATTTTTAATTATCAAACTATCTCACAAGTTTTCTATATTTTCAACTGAAATTTGCTAGACAGATCAGTCTCATGCCCAATTAGCGGTGGATTGCATGCCCATATTTTGTACAGCATAGTGGATAGATATAAATGTTTTGAACTTCCTAATCCAATTCTTCTCCATTTGTAAACTTCTGTATATACAATGTAGCATCTAGCCTTCTTGGTCAGAAGGTTTTCATTTGTAATTGCCTATGCATGCAGTACTAGCCTTTAAAATATTCTAGAACCTAGCTTTTTAATTCAGTGACACTTATGCACAGGGCAGTATAAATATTAGCAATGACAATACAGAGCTTCATTCATATTGAGCTTCAGTCAAAGTGCTCACTAAACAAAAATGGCAGTTTTGATACTAACATATAGATCAAATTTATATCACATTTAGCATAAGTCTGCATATTGATACAAAATGAAAATTGTGGCTGTGGGGGTGGGAATGCTAACAATATATTTTTGGAATGTTACCTCTACAAGGAAGTTACAGTATATGAAGACATGGAGGATACAACCCCCTTAAAGCTTGCATCCAATAGAAAAAGACACTCAATAAACTTTGAAAAAATGTGTTATTTGTCAAGAAAATCAAAAGAATGTAAAACTGTCAAAGCCATTAATGCTGGACAGAGTTCTGTGATGCTGGCAGCAGAACCCAGGAGAGATGAGTTGTATTGGTGGCTACTGGGTGAGTTTCCTAGTTTTGATGATGTGCTGCCAATACCCTATCACAGGGGTTGCCTTCAAAACTACACGGGCAAGTCAAATTTACACATGTCAAGTGTTGCATTGAAACCAGGAAAGAAAATAGACGCTGAGTTCTGCTTCTGTAGCCACCAGAGCAAGCACGTCCTCCAACAACTGGTCCTATTGAATTCTTTTCTTGAGAAATACACACAAGAAGGACAAGAAACTTCATAAAATAGAAGCATTTGAGAGAGCAGCCATCCAAGGGAGGCAGCACTTCAAAGAGGAGATGATGACATGTTGTGCAGCATATCTGCGAAAGACTTGATTGCTAAGGATGCAGTTTATCACTCAACATGCCTTGAGTAAAACAAATCTTAAAGCAAAACCATCTAGTTGCACTGCAACAATAAGTCACCTTATGACATTTCATTTGATCCACTGATTGAAAAGAGACAATGATCTTGTGTACAACAAGAGGCTTTTCTCCTCGTGTCACTACTGCTACAAAGGTATAAAGCCCACCTTCCCTCTGATGTAGAAACTATTCCAGTAGCAAATTACAGGCAAGATTAGAAAACACTGTGGTTCTGCAGTTTCATTCCAGGCACAGCAGGGACAAGGCAAGTCTACCATTGTTCTGTGCAGCACAATAACATTAGCCAATGCTATCCCAGCTGCTAGTAATCTGAAGCAGGAACTTAAATCATCCAAATGTTTTGTGATTGTTCTTCTGGTGAGTGAGCCTGATGAATAGCTTTCAAATGAACAAGTGGTTTTGTATAATGCCGCTTCAGTCTGAAATAGCCAAATGAAAGCCTCAGAATATTAGCCAAAGGCAGGTGACTGTAGTTTACAGAGGTCAGCTACTTATGTGCCCCAGCTGGTGCAAGGGTTTGTCCTTTGGTTGACGGATAGAGGCATATAATTTAGTGAGCAGTGAGTATCATCCTTCAGAAGACATTCAAAGAATGTACCTCTCAGTTGCAGAATGCATAGTATTGAACAGTTCCAGAATTATCACAGCACTGAAAGAATTCATGAGCTAAGAGCATGCAACAGAGAAACCACAGTTTACATCAGAGATGCCATGACTGTCATACAAATGATGGCTGGAAACAAATTCCACACATTTGATGAATTGGCTGCTGAGTACTTGAGGCAAGTTTCTAAAAGGAGTTGACAAAGCTAATTCTGTAATCTAAGTCTTTGACAGATATGACAACTGTAACTCTGTGAAATTTGCAGAAAGCCAGCACCAGACAGGATCTAAGGTTGGATGCAAGAAATAACAGGTGATTGATGGATGCCCTGTGCCTCCATTGTAAAAATTTCTAAACATGGTATCCACCAAGCAGTCACTTGTAAAATTCCTCTGTGATTATATGGTTCAAAATGCACCCGAGAGTGTAGGAGCACACCCAACACAGACACTCCTTCTTGCTGGATGCTTTTCCAATGGTGAAGTAGAAAAGTCCATCATCAGCAGAGATGTTGAAGAAGCACAAGAGTTGTACAAGAGGAAGCAGACACAAGGATGTCTCTGCATGCTATATGTGCTATTGTGGCTTTTGGATCTCTTTTTGTCAAAGGAACCATAGTAATTTGGTCACTAGATACAGATATTTTGATCCTTGCTGTTCACTACTTTCTAAAAATGTAACACATAGATGACATATGATTTCAAACAGGCACCATTACAAGCACAACTGACAAACATCACTTCATACCGGTGGGTGCAATTTGTGATGCACTCACTCCTGATTTCTGCAACATACTTCCTGCTCTACACACATTAACAGGATGTGACTCTGTCATCCCTGTTTGATATTGGGGAAAAATCTGTGCTTAATATTGTCAAAATTAAATGAACTTACTGTTTCAGAGATCTTGCCCTATTGGAAGATAGTGTCAGACAAGCTGCAATTTCTGCAGCAAGGAAGTTGGTACCAGTACTTTATGACCAGAGGGAGAAAGACCTACAGAGACCTGAATTGCTTGTGCCTCAATATAGCCATCAAAAAGGTCAAGACACTGGCTAACCTCCCTCTAAGTGAGGACAGTTTTGAAGAGCGTGTCAAAAAAGCATCTTGGCAAACAAAGATTTGGATGTCTTTACACATTGGTAAACCAAATATCACCCCTGCAAAATGGATGGAAACGTGAATGATGAATAACTTTCTGTATTCGAGGGCCCAATGGCATCTGAGCTTCTACAAGTCCTCATTAGTGTCTGTATCAATAGGCATGTGATGTGGTGACTGCCCCACCCCCATGTGGGATTGGGCTAGAACAGGCTAGAGCGGCTGCGTGGACTGGCAGCCAATCAGGGAGGGCCTGTGAGAGAATCAATCAGGGCTGAGAAACAGGCAGCCAGTCAAGGCCAGACTCAGCCAGATATAAAGGCGGCCCAGCAGACGAGCAGTCATTCTCTCCCAGACCTTCCAGGGAGATAGTCTGTCTCCTGAGGTAAGGAGACCAGCACCCTGGACAGTACAGCACAGCGCAGTGCTGGGCAGGCTCAGGAAAGCTCCAGCCCAATACCTGCCAGGCTGTGCGCCCTGACTGGAAGGACCTAGAGGGTGCGAGGGACCAGAGGAGAAATGGCCCAGGGACGACAGACAGACAAGGGGAGAGAAGGAAGGCAGAGAGCCTGCTGCTAGAGCATCCCTGGACTGGGACCCAGAGTAGTGGGTGGCCCTGGGTCCCCCCTTACCCCTCGCATCGCACCTGACTGTCGAAGAATGGCCGTGTCAGACTGCAGTGTGCCCCAGATCTGAGGGGCTGGACTTTGGGTTGCAGTTGACCACTGTGGCAGGAGCAAGCAGAAAGACTGTCGTTTAACCCCGCCTCCCACCGGAAGGGGGTGAGGACGGACTAGGAGGCACTGCTGGAGGGCAATGACCCAAAACAGACATTGACAAGCAGGGAGCCACATGGGGCCGGATACCAGCGGGAGAGTAGACGACGGACTGGACACCACCGGCAGAGGGCGCTCTGCAGAGAACAGAGCTAATTCCCAGATAGCCAGCAGGAGGCGCCATGGTGGTGAGTCCCAAACCCATCACAAGGGGTCGTTGCACAATCAGTTGTGTGTGTAGTTGAAACAATCTTCCCTGCTCACTACTGCATACGTGCCAGGGCAGTGAAAACTGTGGTAACCCACACAATCTCAACAGAGATCATAGATGAACAAGATGATGATAGTGATGTTGACTAGAAATGTCACCAGTGCTATTACATGTCTGTGATACCTGTACAAATCTATTATACATTTTTATTTTATCTTTAGACTGTCGTTGAGGTCACAAAGAAATCCAGTTGTATGTCTTTAAATAATAAGTAGCGTCGTTAAACTTACAGAAACAAATGCAAATATTTCAAAGTGGTCATTTTAACTTATTGATGATTCATTGTTCATCCCCGTTTCTATGGTAACAGCATCCCTTGACTACTCCACATCATACCTCATCTTAAGTAGATGTAATACTCTTTCAAATGTTGTGTGATGTAGAGAGGGTATATTAAGTTGAACAAATTGTTGATGTGTTCTGCTTGCATAGACTCATAGATTTTAAGGCCACAAGGGACCATCGTGATCATCTAGTCTGACCTCCTGCATGGTGCAGGCCACAGAACTTCACCCACCTGCTCCTGCAATAGACCCATAACCTCTGGCTGAGTTAGTGAAGTCCTCAAATCATAATTTAAAGACTTCAAGTTACAGAGAATCAACCATTTACACTAGTTTAAACCTGCAAGTGACCCATGTTGCAGAGGAAGTGGGAGCAGGTAACAAATTTCACAGCATCAAGAAGTCTTTTTTTGATTCCCAGTGTAATCCTGTTTGCTGCCAAAGCTTCCCGATGAATTGCACCTTGCACTCAAATGTCTGCGGATGTAACAGACTGGAATCTAGTCACAAGGCTCCTAGGTTTTCCTGTCCTAACTCAGGCTCCACCCTCAGTGCAAATACCACTACACTAGTGGCAGTCCAACCCAGCTGAAATGACTGATTGTTGGAAAGCTTCAGAGATTTTGTCCCCTTTGTAGCACGTCCTGTCAGTGGAGAGTAAAACAGGAAGACCCCATCTATGGAGCCTTCCCACTCGTACTGGACATATGTTAAAAGTTGGCGAAAAGCAGACACTTCTTATCATCATCCAGTTGTCTATTGGCTATTACATCCCCTGAATACTTTCCAACAGCTATTGTAAAACATCAGCATCCACATAAATTAGCCAGCTGATTGCATCACTGGAAATAGGAATTTATTGGGCTTGACTGGCAGCAATGGATCCTAAATACCAGTCTTCTCATTTTATAAACTCATATGCTTTTTGCTTGAAGAATTCACTAGGTTTCATTTGCAAAGAAAAGATGGACGCTTGGTTTCCAAATATTTCAGTGCCACCCTCCTTTTAATAGCCATATATGTGCTGCAGAGTTTACTGCGGCCTTCTGCGGTAACCTCTCTGAAGCACTGCCATAGCTGATGAGCATTCTGGTGTATGTGGTTTTGGTTTGAATCCACCAGAGAGGAAAATCAGTCTGTAGCCAGTGAATCAATGAAGAAGAGAGAGTAGTTGTGACTCCCTGGGTACTAGGCTCCTCAGAACAGTGCAAGAAGGATGCACAATAATCTAATGAACTTCCCTTCAAGAGATTCTGCTGACTTTGAAGCAGGTTCTGTTGCATCAATTTATTGTTGGTTCATGTTTTCAAGATTCTCTCCCCAGCTGTAAGCACACACTGTGTGGCCTAGTCCGTCAGCCTTTGGACAAAAGGTCAGAGCTGGACTCCCACAATCCATCTCGCAACTCTCAACTCTGAGAGTTGAAAGCTGATATATTGAAATGACCATTTTCTGTCTAGGCCCCATTCTCCTCTCAGTTACACTGGTGTAAATCAGAAATTCATTGATGTCAAAACCAGTGCAATGAAGCAGTAATGGCCTGTAATTGAAGCCTGAAAAAAATGATTGTGTTCTTTTTGTTTGTTTGTTTGTTTGTTTTTAAGAAATGGCTTTTATCACTTGTTTCAGTCTGTTAGTGAACTTAGTGCTGGTGAAAAATCCCAGGGCCTGGCAGCTCTAGAGGGTGAAGTCCTCTAACAAGCACAGCATGGACAGCTGCTGTAAAAAGCTTCCCTGACTCTGCCTATGTGACCCAGACCTGGTCTAGAGGGACCCAACTCTCGTGGTGAAAAGGTAGTTCAGTCACTATTTTCACTCAGTCCTTAGCCTTTCTGCTATGACAAATTTGTGCATATAGGAAGGCAAGACTTTCCAGTGTGTCCAGACAACTCTGAAGAGACTAGGCAGACTGTTTCTGATAGCAAGATATTTCTGGCACCGTCCGTCTGTTTCCAAATAACAACTTTAATGTAACAATGTCATTGTCTAGTTCCAAAATTCAGGACCTGTTTTCACCGACACACAACAGAAACCAAATTTTCAGTCAGACACCAAATTTCCATTGTTATAAAAGCCAGTGGCAGTGGCAGAAAAATTTCCTAGCTCTCTTCAGTTACTATATTCTGGGCTGCTTTGGTATGAGATGAATGTGTCTTCCTGAGACCGATGCAAAGAGTTGTGAAAAAAGGCAGCGTACAGGAGCTCATTCACTGGTTGCTTTTTTGTTTGATTTGATTTGTTTCTATTAGTATATGTGCTAAATTCAATTTCTAAGAAAACATATTGATGCAAGAAATGTAGCTTCATTTTTCTGCTGTGGATGGTGGATGTAGATTGTAATAAGCCTCTTTCTGTATGAAAAGCCTGAGTTTCAGAATAATAATTGAGAAAGTATTCACAAAGAGTCAACCAGCATCTTCATTACTTCTTCATTAATCTTTAACTCTTCATTTACTGGTTGCTGTGAATCTGTCACAGTATTCTAGGTATTAACTCTGTGGTCAAGTCTGTTCAGTAATACTAGCACCCTCTGCTGTGGATATCTAGAATAAGTTTATTTCATTATTTTTGATTTTATAATTATCAATATTTTATACAGCCTCTTTTATATGGAAGGATCTGCAAATGCTACACAACTTGTATACAGACACCACCATGTAAATGCAGGTACTCTGATGTGAAATATGTCAGCGAAATAGTGCACAGAAGACTGCAAAGCAGTGGCAGAGGCCATTTTGACCCAGGAAACCAGATCTAGTCCCTGTTGCCAGGAATAGCACCATAGGAGCTCTAATGTCAATTCAGTGCAGAGAGACTGGTTTTTAAGGACCAGCATCAGTATTTGTTGCATCACTGAAGGCAGGTATCTGTTTTCAGGTGTTTTCTGACGCTGTGTGAGTTGTCTTCAGACACTTTAAAGAGGTGATGTGTGGGGTACAAATAGTTTGACATGTTGTAGATTAGAGAGGAGCCCAAACCAGACCCAATCTCCAAACTTCATGGAGGGGAGGGGGTCAGCTTGCAGTCTGAGGCTGGGGCCAACTCTCTACAGATACACTGTCTTGAAAAACCCTTGATATTCTACCAGCTGTGGATTGCTGCAATGACGTGCTCTCCAGCCTTACTGCTTCTAGCTTCTGGCATGCCCTGATGCTATAGGGACTAGGAAATGGTGTCATAGAACTGCCTATGCCATCTTTACACCATCTCGTGATTAGAAGCTCTTTGACCCAGATCTCCATTTGTTTCACCAGAGCAAGGTCAGATCTGGACTGTCATTTTGTTTCTTAACAGTTGAGAGGTTTCAAAACATCAAAATAAATCAGAGATAAATATTGGAAAATACAAATCTGCCTAATTTACTGAGCTAAAGATTCCTTGAGTTATGTTCTGAAATAAATCTTTTTGTATTATTATTATTTTAGTTTGTCACTAGTGTCAGGCTGAGTATTTGGATCTGTCCTTTGGGAGACGAGTCCTAGCTGTGATGCAACCCATAAATAAAAGAATAAAACTCATAAATCAAAAAAATGAAAGCATTACAAGCCATTCCAGTAGGTGGGCTTTATCCAATTCATCCTCATTTGTCTACAGAAAAAAGATTAATCAACACCTTGCATGATCATTGAAAGTTCTAATCACAAAATATCTGAGGAGAACTTCAGCACCCATACATCATTCAGTGTTGGTAAATGCAAAGTACTGCACATTGGAAGACATAATCCCAACTATATGTATAAAATGATGGAGTCTAAATTAGTTAAATTACCACTCAAGAAAAAGATCTTGGAGTCATTGTGGACAGTTCTCTGAAAACATCCACTCAATGTGTAGTGGCGGTCAAAAAAGGTCAGCAGGATGTTGGGAGTCATCAAGTAAAGGATAGATAATAAAACAGAAAATATCAGATTGCCTCTGTATAAATCCATGGTATGCTCATATCTTGAGTACTGTGAGCAGATGTGGTCACCTCATCTCAAAAAAGATATATTGGAATTGAAAAAGGTTCAGAAAAGGGCAACAAAAATGATTGGGGTCTGGAACAGCTTCCATATGAAGAGAGATTAAAAAGACTTGGACTTTTCAGCTTGGAAAAGAGATGCGTAAGGGGGGATATGATAGAGGTCTATACAATCATGATCGGTGTGGAGAAAGTATATAAGGATGTGTTATTTACTCCTTCTCATAACACAAGAACTAGAGGTCACCAAATGAAATTAATGGGCAGCTGGTTTAAAACAAACACAAGGAAGTATTTCTTCAGACAAGACACAGTCAACCTGTGGAACTCCTTGCCAGAGGATGTTGTGAAGGCCAAGACTACAACAGGGTTCAAAAAAGAACTAGATAAATTTATGGAGGCTAGGTCCATCAATGGCCATTAGTCAGGATGGCAGGAATGGTGTCCTTAGCTTTGGTTTTGCCAGTAGCTAGGAATGGGAGACAGGGGATGGATCACTTGATGATTATCTGTTCTATTCATTCCCTCTGAAGCATCTGGCTTTGGCCACTGTTGGAAAACAGGATACTGGGCTAGATGGACCTTTGGTCTGACCCAGTATGGCCGTTTTTTTTCCTGTTTTCTCCCCACCATCTTCATCTTTCTTTAGTACTCAAGCACCTTCACCACATATGCTATTAGAACAAGACGAACCCTGATAACATGACTACGTTTCCAGAGAAACACCCTCACGACCAGCGGTGGTACCAGATAATGCACGGGCGGATCTTGGTGCTTTCAGTGCCTCTTTTGTAAGGGTTAGATGTTTACTATTCAGCTTTAAAAAGCAATACACCGATAACAGCAATAACAACACAAATTGGTCCATTCCCTCTTTGCCCCACACAACAGAGCCGCTCATGGAGATTGTCAAGCAAGCACACCAAACATTGAGAGCCTTCTTTACGAACTTCCAGGGGTGAATGGCAGCAGCAATGAGATTCAGGAGAGCTGGATATAACATGGTAATAATGAATCTCAAAGCACTTTACAAACATTAGTGAATTGAGTTTCAAACACTGAATGAGGCATGTATGAGTAAGCCTGTTTGGCAGAGGAGTAAACAGAGTGACATCAAGGTTAAGTGATGTGACCAAGATCAGTGTCACGTTTCCTGATTTGCATTCCTATGTCCCAAGAACATTCTTTCTCCCAAAACGTTCACAATTAAACCTACAACCCTGAGAAACTCACCATTTTGTGGTCTTATTACAAGTTAGAGCAGGGTTATGGAAAAGCTGGCTAAACTCAATGAGCTTTTTTAGTGTCGCCTTACCCGGTTTTGGCTGATACTTGGCCAATTCTGAAACAGCTAAAGCTGTGCTGTTGACTTGTTTTTCCTTTTAGATTTGGGCTCATATCCTCTGTCCCTCTGGCATTGCGTTGGTGGCCCAAAGTGAACAGAAAGCTTTCTTAATCAGGAGATGGGAATTCCCCTTTCAAAGGGTAATCTATGCATGACATCCAGCTAGTGTCTTCTGCTCTACACCACCCTCCCCAGTGCAGAGTGAAGGACAACATTTGCAAGGGCATGCACTCCAGTGAGCCTAGCCAGTGTATTGAGCATAGAGGGCTGGGACAGGTAAAAGCCAATGGATCAGCACTTGCGTAAAACCAGCATAACTGAGTGGAGGATCAGGCCCACAGTATCTGAAATCATGTAATGTTGTGCCAACCCAACCAAAGATGCTGGGCTTAAAACCGATGCCTTGGAGACCCTGAGATTTCTTTGAGAAGGTCTCCAAACTAAGGTTTATGCTTACTTTATGTGCTTCATTAGAAAGAAAGGAAAGGAACTGAAAAAAAATGCAGCTTAAAAGGAAACAGTTTCGGCACTGTCTAAAAGTTTGTTCCACTTTAAATAAAAGAAGCAAATCCTGCCTTGAAATTTAGGTCCTATCAAAGTTCAAGGAGGCCCATATTGTTGGCCTGTTCAGTCAAAATGCTTCAGCCACTTATTACATGTGGATTGCACTCCAGGGATTGGCTGAAAAAATATGATTTAGTGAAAGCTTGTACCCAAAACACATCATTGGCCTCTGATCTCTGAGCATTTAAATATTTCAAGCTTACAAGCGGACGCTGTCACGAGGACAGCCCCTGATCCCTAGCTGATTCTAGAACATCTGTTGAGGCATTTACCAAGTTAATAGATTAGCTCTGAGAATCAGGCAGGTGTTTTTCACCAAAGCCAGAAAACATCAAAATCAGATTGTCCTCCAAGTCTTTCAGCACAGGCAATCGAGTTAGAATGACTCATAGAGTCTAACAGATAATAAAACACACATAACATTTGCTTTAAGGTACAGGTGGGGATATTTTGTACTGTGCTTAGGAGAAAGAAAAACTAACTCTATTTGGGAATAGAGTAATTGAATACAGATGGGAGGAGGCAAATGAAAGAATTTAGCAAATATCTCAGTGGAATAGCTAATGGGAATGAGACAGAATAGGAAATTAAAAATTATTCGAAGCAGATGGACCATTCTTTGAGTTTTTTAAAATTTATTAGGGCTAAGAAAAAAATGTGTCTGTTTATTTTCCACGGCCATGAAATTAATGACTTGGTGAGTTGTGCTTGTGCAATTTTATGACTGCCATGTCATTTGTCATAATTTGGGTGCTGTTTGATATGGATTTATGAATATTTCCTCTCCCTCCTAACATGATTTATGGGTGTTGGTCATATGTGAATTAGACTGTCACCTTTAGTATGAAAAAGTACAAATGACAGATTATAAAAATACTCAAGCCTTTGGCTCTGGAAAGCAGGGTTCACAATCACCCCCTCTGCTGCTTCATTGGGAATTTTTGTTTGGCGCAGACAATAAAAGGTTTGGATTGGAGTCAGGCATATGGGAACGTTAAGAGGGCGTGAATAGATCTGAACTCATGTGAACTTCACCTGTAAAACTGAACTCGAGTCTTCCTTTCCTGGTATTGTGAAGCAAAAAGAACCATGTCAGACATTTTTCATAGGAACAAAGGACTTGCTATACTGGAGCAGGAGATTTGGTCCTGCAGGTTTATTATTCCCCTTCCAGTATGGCTAATACTGGATTATGCTTTAGTGGAGAGTGAAAACCACCATGATGCACCAATACAATTATTCCAGGCTGTATGGGGGAAGGGATTCTTTCTGCTAACTTGCTAATATAATAATATCTGACGTTTGGATCCCAAAGCGATTTGCGAATGGATCTGCAAACTAAACACTGGTATCACTTCACCCACCACTGCCACTATACAGTCAATGCTGGCTGAGGGTTGCTTCTCAAGCTGGGGGCTGATAATATGAGGTGCACTCAGCTCCTGGGATAGTCTGGAGAACTTTCATATCCTCAGCAATGACAATTGGCAACCAGGAACTGTCTTCGTGGAGAGAGGAGACTAGTGATGCATTGACCAAACTGGGGTATTTACTTAAGGTGGGGAAATGGGGGACTCAAAAGTCACATATCGTTAACAATGGGAAAAGTTGCTTTTCCTGGAGAAGACATAACTGAAACCAGACCACTGCTGCTGGGGCCCCAAGTTCATGATCCAAGCAGCTTGTCCCTGCTTGGGAGGGCCGTAGCTTGCAAGTGTTTTTTAACACAGCAGTAGAGCCAGATGGCAGTTGCACAGGGTTGGAGGGAATGCGCTGAGTCCAGCTGGTGATGGATGGGGCGGTTAAAATAGAAAACAGAAAAGGAAAAAGCCTCAAAGTTAAGCTTGCCTTGGAATGGCATTGAGCTGAACTTCTGAGCAATCAGAAATGGCTGTGATTGTTCTGTGCAGAGGGATGTTGCAAAGCATAGAAACACCAGTCCATAAGAACAAGTTGAGGCATGGCAACATGTAGATGAAAGATCAGGACCTATATAGTAGCATTAGAGAACTAGCTTGTTACTTCTGTGTGCATTAAATACGATCTTGTATGAGTGTTACAGCATGAAGCGCTCTAGCAAACGAGAAACTAGTACATGTATTGTATGAAAGGCACCAATGCAATGTTTCCTGGGCATAGCAGCTGCTCCAGGGAAGTGAAGTTTCTTGAAAAAATAAATCTTAACCCTTTCATCTGAGAGTTGAGTCCAGTAGTGATGAACTATGTGGCCTGAGCAGGGACTTCAGAGGACCAATGTCTGGGCGATCCTAGTCAGGTCTGACATCTCTGATTGCATATCCCAGCTGTCAGCCACTGTAGATGTGTTGATGGAACCCAGTGTCTGTGAAAATGAAACATAGCTCTCTTAAAATTAGAAAAGGGCATGCCATCCATTTATCCTCAGATTCGGTTACCTCTTTATTTTCTTATCCGGTAGATACAAGTGCAGCTTTTTACCATGCTGCATTTTGAAATTACAAAATTAAAGATGAGATTCTTTGCGCAAAAACAATTATAGTGGGGGTGGGTGGAGAGCGCTTGGTGTTGGCTAAAAGTAGTCTTCTCACCGGGGTTGGCTCAAAGCAATTCTCATCGTACCTGGCATTTGAGAGACCAACCTGCTCAGACCTTGTTACCATAACAAAATTTGCCAGGAAGGCAGGTGTCTAACTGTATAAGCAATCAGAATACAGAGCAAAGTCATCATGATTTCCTATTCTGAGCAGAGCTTGACACATTAGTATATGTACTTTGGAAGAGAGGGAGAAGTAATCAGAGAAAGAAGAGGACAAGGGCGGAGAATAACAAGAATAATGCAATTCTGTAACAGGATAGCCAGCCCCTTAAATGCATTGGGCACAGCTTTCCTGTTCCAGTCCCCAGCTGCACCCTAGTTTGGTGTAATGAGGAGGGTGGGAGTTGTAAAGGAGCGTTCAGAGGGCTGAGAGGAGTTTAGAACCTCCAATGTCCAGACTCCTGAGAGACAGTGAGTGCAAAAGCTTCGAGAGTGGGTTTTAAGAAAAGAAACGAGTCCAAGGATGAGAGAGAGCTCAGAGGAGGAGATTAGAATTGGGCTGGGAGCATCATCTCCCTGAATGAGAGAGCAGTGGGAGTTTTCTGGTTGAGTCATGGAGCCAGATCAGCCTTGTGAAAGTGGAAGGCAGTCATGGGGACACCTGCAAAGGTCCCCAGGCCAGAAAGGGCTGATGGCTGAGAACAGCAAGGCGAGAGGCCTGCTAGCTGAATGAGACAGAGAGTTGAAAGTGGAGCACCAGAGAGGGCTGAAGGGTGGGGAGTGATGGAACGGTGAGCCTGCTCATGTCTCCAGGCAAGAGAAGGAGCCATATCTGGGAAGGAAACAGGGCAGGGAACATCCCAGCTTAGGGAGCTGCGATGAGGTCTGCTGAGAGATGCTGAAGCCAAGCTGGGTGCTGGCCTGAGGCATAATGAGAGCTACCGGACCCATACATGGTGATGTACTTTTTGAATGAATATAGTGTTTGGACTGTGCTGGGGAGATTTCGGTTTATGATAGTGGGATTTGGGTAATAAATTAACCCCACAAAAAGGGCTATATTTGCACTCTGAAGGCGGAACTGAGTTTATCTGCAGAATCAAGAGAGAAATCGAGGTAAAGGGCCACTTGCAAGGCTGCTGAGAGGCTACAAAGGGATGGCCGTGAGAGGGTGTACATTTACAGTGGCATAGTCAGCAGAGTGGTGTGACCTCCACCACCTATCAAGGAGGGAAACCAAGGAACTGAAGCAGAGGGAAGTGGAGACATCAATAGGCTCACCCCTCCATCACTCCCCAGCCTTCCCCGCTCTCTGCCTTTCCAGCCTGAGCTCTGCTCTCACAGAGCCATGAGGCATCTTTCTAGGCTGGTCTCCGACTTCAGCCCTTTGGCCTAGGCTCTCAGGCCAGGGGATGTTTGTAGGTGACCCGCTAACTGCCTTCTGCTTTCACCAGCCTGACCAAGCTCCACTGCTCAACCAGGAAACACTCACTGCTCTATCCTTCAGGGTTATCCCTTCCCTGAAGCTCTCAGCCCAGCTCTTCCTTTGACCTCTCTTTGCTCTCACGACTGGGGGTTTTGAACTTCTCATCTCAGGATTCTGAATTCTTATTTATAACTCCCAGGGGAAGCCCCTCCCTCCTCGCTACACCAAACTAAGGCACACCTGGACTGGAACAAAAGCGCTGAGCCCAATTTCATTAAAGGGGCCAGCTGCTCTGTGGCAGATTCCAATCTACTAAGTTAATGTCAATATTAATTAAATATTTTCTGTTTCCTTAAAAAAAACTGCAGTTCTGTTTAAAAAGAAGAAAATCCATAATTTTGCTTTCACATCCTGCTGATTTGTATCTGGCAGTTCTTGAAATGTAGTGATGTGTTTCTCAGCAGGCACCAGTTGTACATGTCAGTGACTCTGAGCGAATCACAGCTGCAGAGGTTCTTTAAGGCATGCCTGCTTGCCTGTGACACCCTTCAATGTATGGGGAGCGTTACGTTTTTGTACCACAGGGGACATTTCCTGAATGGTTTTCATCCAGATGGTCTTGAAGAGGAAAAGGTTTAGTAAGATTTATTCACTGAGGAGGAATGATATGAAATAAAAATTACAAGGGGGTATTGCAGCCTATCCCACTCACTCCTAGAACATAGGAAAATTCCTCTTTTTTTCAAATAAGAGAACTTGGAGCTTTCAGCATGAAATCCTTCTTCACTGAGCAGATGTTATGGTCGGTCAACCTTTGAGTGGCACAGTGCATCGTGGAAACTGTTGGGAGAAACATCATGGCTTGACGATCATCTCAGCAAGCAAAAGGAGGTGCCAAATCCTCCAGTGGTGTAAATTGGCAAAGTCCATGGGACTGTACTGATTTACACCAGCTGAAGATCTAGCCAAGGGAATTCAAACTCTGATCCCTATTTACTCACTACGTTTGGGAAAGCTGAGAGTATTTGTCAAGTAAAATACCAGGCACCACAGATCTTGTGACAGCTCAATCCAGCGAGATGCTGAACACTCTGGGCTCAGTCCATCAAAGCAGTTACGCACGTGCTTGACTTTTAATGCATGTGAGTAGTTCCCTTGAAGTCAACGAGGACTGCTCCTGTGCTTAAAGTTAAGCACATACTTAAGTGCATTGCTGGCTCACATCAGAGTGCTTAGCACCTTATGGAGAACTGTCATAAAAAAGAACATCAAGTGAGTAACAGTGTGAATGCTTCTGCAGCAGGCTTATTTTAGTGCTACTTTTTAAAGAAGATAAATTGGCTTTAATTGAACTGATCAGTTTGTTTCACTTTCAGATCAACTCTTCAGCTATCAAGTTACTAATCCATGTACCCCCAACAGTTAAAAATACTCCAATTTCTCTAGCAGAATCAAAGCTTTGACCTTGCTTGAACCAGGACTGAACCCCAGTTACAGAAGATTAATTCATTTCCCCAGTGTACCCTCTCTAGAGAGCTTCACTAGCCTCAATGACAACCAAGCACTCACTACCACCTTATTACACTTCGGACTGAAGTACACCAGATGAGCATAATCAGTGCTCAAGGTACTTTTTGCTTTTGCATTATACTTCATTTTACTTGTGTTCCCTTCACCAGTTTCCTGTTAAACTCTAGAGGCCTCAACTTACAAAAGCAACTAGTGATTCGGGGTGCCTTGATTCCTGAGTGTCCAACTGGGGACGTCTTACAAGAGCCTCATTTTCAGAGGCTTGGTGAAATCAAACATGTTTCGAGTTGGTCACCCAGAAAGTGAAGCACCAAAAATCACTAGCCACTTCTGAAAATATCCATTCTAGCGTTCAGCACCTTCAAAATGAAACGAGTGATGAGCAAATAAAACATGAAAGGGTTAATTATGTAGTGAAACAGGGCTCGCTGTGGCGTTGCAAGTTAAAAATACGCCTGCTGCTGCAGGGCTTGCATTAATATTGTTTGAGGGGAGTAGCATCAACATACTGTAATAGACTTGTATTAATAGGTCTAGCACAGTCATCAGTCTCCAAGGTGGTGTGATGGCTGTATACAACGAACGTGAGCATCTTGACAAGCAAGTAACAAAACCTATCCATCACTTTCAACACTGAGATGGTGTGATAATTATGCTTACAGTGGTAATAAAGTAGAGACACAGTGTTGAAATTCATGGAACGGTTATGGCCCAAGTGAAGATCGTAAGAAATATAAAAAGTGACACCCCTGTAAACTCAACTAACAAGTTTCATTCTGAGATCATTATTCCCTTGACCTGTTCTGGCCATTTTCAGAGTCAAATATGTTTCATTCTCTATCTAATGCTGTTCACTGGTAAAATAATTGTAAGGTTAAGGCCACTCGTATATTCCTTGCTCACTCAGATCACCTGCAGAATTAGTCAGTCCTTGATGTACATACACTGCTCCTATAGATGAGAATGGAACTGTCCTGCAGTGTGAGGGGAGACTCTTTACTGTTTGTACTGCAGTAGGATCTAGAAGTCCCAATCAAGGGTAGGTCGTGCACCCTCACATAGAGCAAGTATTATCTTACCTAGAGCAGTGCTAACATGGGGCCACTTGATTGCATCTAGCTGACCAACATACATAGTTACCTTCAGTTGTCAGTGTTTCCCATACAAATAGGTTTTGCTCCCATTTACACTGATGTAAATTTGCTCTTAACCCTGTTTACTTCAGTGGAGTTACCCAGCTTTATGGTCTAATGGAGAACAGATTTTGGCCCGAAGGGTCAAATTCTTGGGATTATAAAGGGGTCAAGCCATAAAAGCTAGGACAAGAGGAGACATGATTCTCAGTGACTATAAAGCTACACCAGTCTGGCAGTGCAAGGGAGCCTTAAAGTTGGAGTCAATTATATTTACATTAAGCCCTTTGTATGCTGCTAGAGCAGTTTGCACCTTAGTGTAAAGAGAATTGGGCCCAAGAGTCACCAGTGTGCTCTTCATTTGACAATTCTCCTGCTGTGTGCACACTTGATAAAACTTTTCTCAAATGTCTGTGGATTTAGTGCCTGGGAAAGTTGCTATCTTCATACCCCAGAATAAATGTAGCCCACACTGTGGTGTGGGAGCCTTCCCCTGCCAATATGCCTCTACTCTGGCTTCAGGGAAAGGGAAGGGAGGCGAGGTTAAAACAATTCCCATAGTTCATGGTCCTGTCTGCTTGCCGGTTGGGGGCATGCGTACTTACCTACTGGGGAATGAGCCAAATCCATCAACCCATTTCACACAGGTACTAGCAGCAATGGGAAACACTTCTGACTGGCGTTTCGCCTAAGCTGGATTTGAACTGAAGACCTAAAGGTGAAGGGTTTTGTTTTCCAGGCTTAATGCCCTAATACATTCAGTCCTCCTCATAAACTTTCTTTTAAAACAAATATAAACATGGTGTATAAATTGAAATCCAGGCAGGAAAGTCCATTTTCTTGTGGAGCAAGCTTCTTCACTAATAGTGACCCTAAAAAGTGTTCCCTGATTATTCTCTCGAGAGATTACTCTAATTTCTTGCTGCTGTAGATGGCCATATGATCAATTGTCATCAGTCACTGCCTGATGATGGGTCATTACTTACCAGCACATACTTGAGGGAAAAGCACATGCGACTGCCATTAGGAGACAGAGTGCACCTACATCAAATATGAAGTATGCAGTAGTTTCTCATGAATATTATTTCACGACCATCGTCCTAAAGATCCCTGCACAGAAACTGTCTTGGAAATGATAGAATTATAGTGCTGATAATTTAGAAAAGTCTTGCTACTTATAGTCAGGAAAACTTGTTAACTCTGAAAATAAAATTTTATTGTTAATCATTCTGCCCAGTAGCAGAGATTTTTGCCATGAGATAGAAAAGGGAAGCATGTTTCTTTTCTGGACTTTGCAACCTCATCTAACCTTTAGAAAGCTCTTGCACTTGAAATTTGTATCACTTTAATGTGAAAGTTACATCCTTCTTATACAAAGTATTGAGCATGTGCCTATGGCACCGTAAAAACTCTTCATCATGTGGAGTCTGTATTGATCTAGAGCTCCAGAATGTCTACAAGAAACACAGACTGTCAGTTTCTTGTGGGTTTTTTTAAATATATTTTCTACACATCATAGATGAGATCCAAATCATGGGATGGATCCTTAGTTCATGTAAATCAGAATACAGGAGCTATGCAGTTTTAAACCAGCTGAGGACCCCATGTTTTAAAGTGGTCTCTGTGTAAGACTGCTCTATGGCCTACTGAATACATTCTTTAGGGGGATATCCCCTTTTCCAGAAAGGAGAGGGTGCTTTCAGCAGCTGTTTCCTCTTCCATGCTGAGCCAAAGGGCAGGGTCGGAGCTCTCCAAGTGAAGTCTGGTAAGACTGGAGGAAGGCAGGTTAAACAAGAAGAGTGAAATGAAAAGAAGCTTGTGTAAGGGTGGTCTCAAGGGGGCATATTAAGGAATTATTGGATTACATTGAACCTGATGGATATTTTTTCTCATTAAATGTAGTCCCTTTACATGTATAGAGACTGATGTGGTCCAGATGCAGCTTTGGCATCAGGGCACGTTACCCCCAGCACCAAGTCAATGCAGCTGAACTCTTCTGGAGAAAAAGGGGTAGTTCAGTTTCTGTGGCATTTCCTTCAATCCCATGCCATTTTACTGTAGATTACCACAACCAGAAAGCACTATTATAACTAAAATAAAAATGGAAGCATTTTAGCAAAGCAAAAGTTTTCTATAGCACCACCTAGTGACGCCGAGGGATGCACATTAGAACTGAGCTTCCAGCCTCGAATTCATTACCATCAGACAGCAACAACTCTATTTTTCATTTGGCTACAGCTTAGTTCAGTGAAGAAGCAGCACTCAGTAAATGAACTTGCTGTTAGTGCAATGGTGGTAAAGCCTGTTGGGAGAGCAGATTGTAGCATGGGTCTCGTACTAACAGTTTAGGTTCATACATCAAGGCACAAACTGCCACAACATATAAAAATAATGTCACGCTCTTGTCATAGATAGTTTGTTATGGTGAGACTCAAGCATGACTGGGAGATGGGGAGTGTCCCTTTTAGGATGGTCATAGTCTCTGAACATGTGCCATATTTCTAGTGCTGATAAAATATCTAAGGATAAAATGAGCACACTTACATTATAGAATGATTCAGGGCATCAGGTTGTTAATAATTTAGAGAAATGAGATATAAAAGCTCTCACTTGAACGTACCCTAAAGCAAATTTAAGTAGAGCACACATCTATGATGCCGATTGTTTTCACAGGTGTTGGCACCACACGAATTAAATGAAGAAGAAAAAAAAATGGTGAAATTTTTATGACTCATTAGAATGATGTGGTTTTCTAGCCTGTCCTAACAACTGAAAGAAGGTGTAATTTACATCTGCCGCCAAACGCCATAAAGTAACGTTATATTTCATTGACATGAAGAAAAGAGACTTCCAGATGACTACCATGCTAAACTTCTGTAGCTCTCAAAACCTGGATTTTCAGTTTTTCATGTGGACTTCTGAGAACTAAAATTATTGCCCCATAAAAAACCAAAAGGAATATCGCAACTTTGAATATAGTCAGTATGTGGTTTCAAGGAGCTAAAACTATGCACTATAATACACAGCACCTTTACATCCAGAATATTTTGTTTTCATCAAAGAGTACATTGAGTACAGGCTGAGCCACTCCCATTGTCTTTAGAAAATAATAAACCCCTGCATCTTCCTTTTTCTCTCGGCTTTTCAGAGTTTTAATTTTTTATTTCTGAACTGTTTTGTTGCAGATTTTAAATATTTACATGACAGAGGTATCCTGACAGGCTGATCTATAGCAGGAAAGTAACAAATAAACAAACAAATGCATGGCTTCAACATTTCAGATTCTAGTTTCCTGAGCTGATTAAGTGTTTATTTTTCCTATTGTAAAAATCTGCGTTGAAATCCATTCAAAATGGAGTTCACATGGTAGCGTTCATGCAAAGTCTAATATTTTAACAAAGCCAAAGAGGGAGCCTCAGCTTCCCATATGCCACATAGTTGGCTATGAAAGAAAGCAGTTGATTCATTAGAACCCCTGTGCTATAGAGGAGCCTTCAGAAAGAGAACATGTCGTACTTCTCATCTGAGCCTCTTTTGCACACACCTAATAAACTAAAAAAAAAAAAAAAAAAAAGAAAGTTTTACTGGGCTGCATGAGCACGTTTTTTCTCTTTTCACCAGAGCACCAAACGCAGTTTGCGATGCTGCATTCATTTATTTCATCTTCCCTGAAATTTCTCACAGCATAAGCCCAGGGTCAATTCTGGCTGGCTGGTGTGCATCTCATGGCCTGCAGTATCTCTTTAGGAGGTGAACTATTAAAAATGCATTAGCCTGGTATGGATGGTAACAGGCCAAATGCTGCCCATTTTGAAGACAATCTGGGAAGCCTTTTCCTCCCTCCCTCTCTGACTCTTGCTAGCCACGTGTGTAAGTTTGCTTTCACAACTGTCAGATTTTTAAATGTGCTAATAACAGGCAGGGGATGAGGTGATTGTTCTGCTGAGGACCTGGATTGAGTGGGGCCCTTTTTTCTTGTCAAACTTGCTCTCAACTTTAAACCTCCCCGTTTCCCTCCTGCCAGAACTCAGGCCTTGAGCATCCAAAAATGTTACACAGAATTTTGGCTTGCTTACAATAGATGATCCAAGCACTAACATTTGCCTTCTGCAGCTGAATGCTGAAAGAAGAAAAGTAATCGACATTTGAAATGTGAGACTTCACTGCTGTCAGTTTCTGGAGCTGATTATCAGGGCTGTGATTTTTATCTACTCACTTGTCTAGTAATGATAAGCAATTCTCTCACCAGTTATCATCCTGTACAGCCAGCTTTTAAACAGTGGTTGATGTGTGGTTTATTAACCTAAGCCTACATGGAAGGAAAGATGACATTGTTTAAAAAGTAAGAATGGGTGCATCAGCTCAGGACTGAAAAACAGAGTATAAAATAAATGGTACACTAGTATAAAGGAAATGTGATTTTAATAGGTAGAGATAACAGTACTCACCTATTGGGCCTGGGTTAACCTCAGTCTACCTAAAATCAACAACATACTTAGCAGTAAATTTACATGCAGTTGGGTGGTGACTAGCATGCGTTTACAATAGCATGAAAGAGGAGGGATGTGACTGAATTGAGCTGGAACTCAGGAGATCAAGAGATCTACTAGATAGAGCTCTGCACTAGGACTCAGGAGATATGGGTTCTAGTCCCAGATCTGCCATAGGCCTGTTAGATGTCCTTGGGCAAGTCACTTCACCTGTCTGTGCCTCAGTTTTCCCCATCTGTAAAATGGGACTAATGATACTGTCCTCATTTGTAAAGTGTTGTGCCATCTACTGATGAAAAGCACTAAATTATTATTATTTATTACTCCTGGCTGTGCCACAGGCTTCAATCAAAACAATTCTCACCACTGAAAAAAAGGAATAATAATTCCCTACCGCCCAAGGTGGTTGTGAGGATAAATTTATTAGTGTATGTGAAGTGGTCCAATACCTTAGTGGTAAGTGCCATATAAAAACCTGTAAGTGAATAAATATGTACTTCCCTTTGTTGTTACACACAGCAGAGTAACCTTTGGCATAATAGCTTGTGTGTGATGACGTGGAGAATCTATGTACAACTTATGAATTCTGACCAATCTTGTGAAATTACTGTGTCATTGAATGCCTCGATGGATGTTGAGCCAGCCATCTGCTATCAGGACTGAGTGACATGTATCAGGCCAGGGACAATGGAAGGTCGTTAAACCTTGATGAGTCCCAAGTATGTGGGTGCACTTTGGGATAGTGGTGTGTCTGAAGCAGAAACAGTGCTAGGGGGCTTGCAGGGGCTATAGCCACCCCCAAATTTGCCTTAGTGCCCCCCATAGCCACCCCTTCCAGCGCAAAGGTCAAAATAGTATGGCATTGCCACAGCACTGTTAGCCAGGCATCCAGCTCTGAAGGCAGTGCTGCCGCCAGCAGCAGTGTCAAATTGAAGAAGTAATAGTAGTGTGTTCCTACAAGATGTATAGTGCAGTCTCCCTAATTTTCTGTCTAGCCCAGCTCACCCCTCCACCACGAAGACATTGGTGTTGCCTCTGGGCTGAAGTCTAGGGAAACCAGTCCAACCAAGTTTTCAAGGCTGGGGTTTTACAGCAGCAGAATTTCCTTGGGAGCAGAGAAAAAAAATCAGGTTTTTAACACTGGGTCTTTAAAGCCACAGAGTGTGAGAGGCTTGGGGAAACTCAGAGAGATTCACAGAGAGACACACAGGAAGTTTGGGTAGGAGAGAAGAGCAGGCTTTTGTAGCAGAAGGGACCCTTTAAACTATAGGACCAGCCAAGGAAGAAGGAAACTGGCTTCAGAGGAGAAGCCATGCCCAGGAGTGGGGATCCTGTTGTCCTTAGAGGATTCTGCCTTAAGCCCCCAAAACACTCAAGAGTGGTGAGGAAAATGGAGGCAGGAAAATGTGTCCAGATGTGTTCTTGTTTTGTCTGGATTTGTATATTTTCTGTGCTAGATAGAGACTGGGTTTTGGAACCTTTACAAACCCTGTGTGTCTGTCTGTTGCATGGTCTTGTGTCCCCAGGAACTGTAATCCCTGAGTGCCTATGAGATTGGCAATCTGGGACAGTTTGTGTTTAAGCTACTAGGGCCACTGGCACCGGGCACTGTGCCCTGGGCATGAGCTCGCAGGCTGGATTAAAATGGCTGGCGGGCCGCATATGGCCCACGGGCAGTAGTTTTCCCACCCTTGCTCTAAACACAGCAGTCTAGTGAGTGTCCAACAGGGCTGTGTGTTTGGCCTTTTAAGCCAGGTGATTGGCCTAGCACTGCAACTTCCAGGCCTAGAATGAAGGACTTCTGGGAAATCCCAGAGCCCAGAGGAGCTCTCAGCCTCCAAGACAGGCATCTTGGGAAGGGAGCCCGTGTATACCAGCTCTTTTCTGCTGTGCAAGAGCAGGGATAAGTTTTCCAGTGGGTCTGTCGAGGCAGAGTCCAGGAAAGGCTTTGGAAGAAGCTTAAAGAGACAACCACCTGGCTGAGCACGCAGAGGAGGAAGCATAATTTGGCCTGACAGCCAAACATGGAGACATCGTAAGAAGGAAGTTAAAGAATAGTAGTAGATCCAAGGGAAATAGCCTGGGGAGAGTTTGGGGGTGAAGCTGAGCCATACTTTGCCTCCTGGGGTGTCAACTCTGGAATTCCTGTTTGGCCAGATGGACACCTGGGGATTGCTGTTTTGTCTTGAAGAGCTGGAGAAATAAACACTTTTCATTTGATCTCTCTTTTTCATTTGGACTCCCCTTCCCTAGAGTGGGTGGAGTTTTTCAGTCTGGCTGGAAAGCTGAGCGAGTGTGCCACAGGGAAAACTGAGGAAACTGCCACATTTCATGAAAAAATAAGATCCAGCCACACCCTGCAACTTCAAATCTTTAATCATGCATGTACCTGTATAGCAGTACTATACAGAAATATGTTTTGTATGTTTCAGATTGCTTTGGGTTCGTTCGCATCATTCCTGTGAGACTCTCAAAGCACTGTATAAATGTCAGTTAAGCCTCACAAATACCCAGCAGGAAATAACTTTGCCCATCCGTGAAGTGCGGTCACCTCTGATGATTATTTCACATCATGCAGCAACTTGACACAACAGGCCAAGAAAGTGGAGTAATTTAGGGCACTTATGGGGGATATATACTTTATCAGTGTTGCGTATATATACTAGAGTTGGTTTGACGTTTTTCTCAGAAAATGCTGAATTGTTGAAACAAATATTTTTTGTAGAAATATATCTGCTTAGATAAAACTTTCACTGGGAAAAGTTTGCAGGTCCAGAGAGGTGGAGGGAAAACAGAATAGCCAATAGCCCAAGTCTCTGCTCTATTTGATTTTCTCTCTGGCCCTAAGTAGAATTCTTGTTTTCTGGTCTATCCTAGTGTAGACAGTGCTTCTGCTGCACCAAATAGCTGAAGGTACCATTTAACTCACCATTACACCTCCTTTTTACATAGGGCTCATTGCCTCTTCCTTGCTTCCCAGTGGTACCTGTTGTCCTAGACAGCACGAAAGGAGCTGTGCTTTCACATGTTCCTGAGCACCAGGCCCAGTCAGAAGAGGGTTCCCCAGAATATGGAGGAGGAGGCAGCATAAATTGCTGCAGATTCCTTCCTCAGTATCTTGTTGCTTGGCCCCATGGCTGTGTTTCTCTCTCACAGTCAAGAACTCCAAGCCTCATCTCCCACCCATTTGAGGAAGCAGTGACCTGCGTTGAGTCCAAGTTAGAATCTTCGTCTGTCCCAATTAAAGTAATCAAAATTCTGATTGACTTCAATGAGATTGAGCTTGTATTTCTGCCAGCCCAATCTGGAGGGATAGTGTATGTGTGTGGTTTATACACCAGGCTAGGATCTTCAGAAATACAAATGCCAAATATCAGAGGGTAGCCACGTTAGTCAGTATTCACAAAAACAATGAGGAGTCACAGATTTATTTGGGCATAAGCTTTCATGGGTGAAAATCCCCGCTTCTTCAGATGTATGGAGTAAGAATTACAGATGCAGGCATAAATATACTGACATGTGAAGAGAAAGGAGTTGCTTACAAGTGGAGAATGAGTGTTAACAAGGCCAATTCAATCAGAATGGATGTGGTCCACTCCCATTAAAATGAATATGTTGCACAACCTTGAGTCTTTCCTATTAGTAGGCAAAACATCCTTTTAGTTCTGTTTTCATATCCTTTCACTTCTCATCTCTTTGGGAAGCAATTGAACATGGATTTTTTTTTTGACATCGTACCATAAAATTATATTGTGCTTGTGTAAAACAATGTGCAAGCCATTAAGTAGAATAATGAAATGCTGGAAGTTAAAACAATAAGCTTGGATGATTTAAGTCTTGTTATGTTTTAAATCTGCAATATGTTTGCAAGAGTGAATTGGTCTTCAGGGCTGAATGTATAGTACAGATATTCAGACCATTTTGGAAAGAACAAATAATACCTGGGATCATAATTTAAACCACTGTTGTAATTAGCTGATCATTTCACATCACCAGAGTTTTGGTCTTGGTGTTGTAGGTTTATAAATGTCCAGTATAATCTTTTCCTAATTATACTTGATGTTTTTAAAAAATAGCTGTCTGTAGGAGGATCTTTCCTTTAGCAGAATAGCAAAGAATAAATTACTTAGATGGACTATGTTGTGTGTTTGCCAGTAATATACTTTGGTAAGTCTAGTTAAAACTTCCAGGACTGGAGGTTGTGTTCCTTTTGCAGTACTGTTGAAATATAATAATTCTGCCTGATTTTGCTCCCCAAATGGGAAGAAAGTCAGAATTTTCAATAAATCACAAAGCATTACACACTCGCCTGGTAAATAATGCATATTTGTCCTGACATGAGATGACCCACCTGTGTTCTTTGCACACACCTGCCTGTTCCCTCACCTCTGTTGCTGCAAATCAGAAATAACTCAGTTGTAGTCCCTGGAATTAGTTGATAGAAGTGAATCAAGCTTACTAGGTAAAATCTGTGGAACTGGTCCTTCTGCCCTGGCACAGCTCAGGAGGTGGGCTGGAGGCTATCTTTGTGCCACCCTGATCCCAGGGCTGGTAGGTGGTGGTTCAGTCCTGATGTATGTTAGAGCTGTCCTAAGCTACTCTCAGTTTCACCAGCAGGTAATAGCTCCCAGTGGGGGCCATCATGGCAGCCAGAGTTCAGACAGATGTAACTGCTTCCCAACCACACCTCTCTTCTGCAGTTAAGCCCTCTATAACCAGGGGCGTAAGTGGGGTGTTATCAAGCTGTTGTGTCTGTTTTTCCTCTTGCCAATGTGGGAATCTTCAGGTAGCTGGTCAAGCTGGCTTTGGGTTTGCTTCACTCCTGTGGATCATTGCAAAGCTGCCACAGAGGAGGTCTAGGTTCCCAATATCTCTAGGGATTGTTCAGCAATATAAAAGGGTCTTCTGACTCACTAGCCATGGTTACATGCTAGGATCCAAATGGAAACACCACAATGCAATCAAATTTATATTAATCTTGTTTTGTAGATTTCATGATGGTGTGTTTTCCTCTATAGCTGGGCAGTTACAGCCTTCTGAATGCATTGATCTCAGCTCCTCTAAATAGCCTCGCCTTTTCACCCTCCCATAAATTAGAAAGGGAACCCATGGACTTCTGGTATCTTCTTGGCCTATTACCTCGAATGCAGGTCTGTGTTAATATTACACATTTGCTATAACAAACATATAAAGGGGAATTAGAAGTTGGGGGTGAGAAATAAAGAACAGGTAGCCTTGGATGTTGAAGAGAGAGTCAGATCTGCCATCTCCCCTTGAAGTCACCTAGGTGAGGCTTTTTGACACAAGCGAAGCATCAAGGAAATGCTCTTGATTAAATGCTTGACAAGTTGACACCATCCCCACGAGCAGGAAGGCCTGTGTTGAAAGAAAATTTTAATACAAACAGAATTTCATTAATATCACAGTTTGCTGTAATGGGGGTGTCTTTTTTTCTTTTTCTTTTTTTTACTTCCCACTGTTATTCCCCTCCCCCGCCCAATGGTGTCATTCCCTTTTTAAGGGGAAAGAGACTCAGGTTAAGTTTTGCCTTAGAAGAAGTGTCACACTAATAGAGCAGGGACTTCAGGGTAAATGAGAAACATGCACAAAATAGTGCTGGTCCTTCAGGCAGGAAATAAACCCATTTAATGGCCTCTAGCCATCAAGCCTATGTTAAATTGGGGAACAAGAACACTGGAATTCGTTAAAAAATATAAAATAATCAGTATAAATAGAATATCAAAAGGGCATTACACCTCCCAGGATCCAAAAGTCTAGTTTCACTTCACTTTATTTATCTTCTGGGAGCGTTTTTTCTAGTGTGGTGACTGTTAGAGTCTATCTGCTCTGTTCAGTGTTAGGGCTGTCACGATGAAAGTGCATAAACAGTATAAATAATAGCTGTTGGCACATGAAAGGAACTTTGAGTGGATTGTTCTTTGGGAATTCAACCACCAGATTTTTTTTGTTTGTATGCTTTCTTGTTCCATCCACAAATTTCTTATAATCTCAAATTGATTGTGTGAAAACTAATTCTTTTAATATTTACATTGGAGTTTAATATTTATAGCTGGATGGCAGGCAAAGATTTATACAATTTGGTAAATATTTATTAAATCAAACTCACGTTTTGAGCCTTATAGTTTTGTAACTATTATTTAGAGCTAACACTCTTTGAAGTGGAGTATCAGCCTGCACCAGTCAGTTTCTATTTATCTTCCCTTTTCTTGTCTGCAGTGATCCTTCGTGATTTCTTTTGACTGCCGAATGGTTGTATGGTTCCATCTAGCCAGAACTTCATAACATCGATGGTCATGCAACCTCCTACTCCATATCCAATCATCACCTCAAAAAATAGCATCTTACCACTTTGCACTTGGCTAGCACTTCTCATTCAAGATTTTCAGAGGTTTTTACACACATTGATTCAACCTCAGAACATGCTTGTTGGTGATGTATTTTTAACTTCATTTTGCAGGTAGGCAAATTATTTCTTAGAGAAGGTAATGCCAGCATATTTCAGGATTGTCTGTTAATTTGGGCATTCCCCTGTTTTTGGTTACTCAACATGAGACATGGAGCACCTGCTTTGCAGAAGTGTTGACCACTAGCAGCTCCGAGGGAGCTGTTGGTGCTTAGTACTCTTGAAAATGAGGCTATAGGAGAGTCAAGGTTGGCACCCCAACATTGAGGTGCCTAAAATCAGCATAAGTTATGAAAAATGATGTCCTAAATGCCTTTCCCAGGATTATACATTTATGGGCAGAACCAAACAAGGAACTCAAGTGTCTTCACATTTCCCTGCTTTCACTGCCAAGCCATCTTCCCTCCCTAAAACAACAAGGAAAGATTGAGGGGGGAAATAGTGGGATGGGGGGAGGGGAAGAAGGAGAATGCTGAAAACAAAACAATTCTCAGGATTTTATTCTTTCCATTCAAGTCAATGGCAGATGTTCTACATCTCATTACAGCACTGATGGTGTGTTATGTTGCATCATTTCAGACTGGATACCTAATTTCAATTCAGATAGCAGGTATCCAATCCAAATGGTCCACAGTGGATGGTAGCAGGTGAACAGAGAAGTGTCCAGTTTAGGAGTGGTCACCAATACTTTATACATAAAAGGTTGCAAAAACTCCAGATTTTAGTTAATTGGAAGAAGCAGATGTAGGAAAATTTTCCTACGGTTTTTACCGTTCTTTCATGATGGATTATGAATCTGTAAGTGATGAAGGAGGAAATCCTGCAAAATAAAATGTATATGAGCTGCCCCGTTTATCCATCTTGCCATCTATTGACATAAAATGGGCAATATAAACAAAAAATGTTTCGCCACATTACAAGCCATTTCTTTGCTAAAACACCCATGAAATCAGCCATTTGACATATTCTCCAGCAAGTTAATCTGATTGTGATTGGCTCTGAGTGAAATGGAAATGAGAAAATTCCACTAAGCATGTGAACATGCAAACTGATTTTCTATCCATTTTAAACACAGGTTGGCTGAAGACATTACTTGTATAGACCAGTAAGTGAAAAGCTGAAGTGCATCTGAATGTAAAAGCCAAAATCAATTTGATTTTAAATGATTTCCAACTGATTTTAAAAGGCAATGGTGTGGAACTTATGGGTAAGGTTAAAAGGCTTCAATTTTATTCCCGTCAGACGAAGGCAAGCTTATTTTTTCCCCTTTATTCAATTTGTTATTTTTGTATCCCGCTACTGTTTTCCAAGGCCCCTGGTATCACTTCAACAATTTTAGTCAGTGTTGCTGGACCAGCAGTGCAAAGTACTTTTATATATGGAACGGAACACCAGATGGGACTTGATAAATAGTGTATTTTTCAGTGCCATTAGACTAGCAGTGTCCTATGAACAAAATATTTGGCCACTACAGTATGGTACCAACAGTTAACCCCCCACAAATATCCTCAGGTAATTTGTGCTCCCCTCTCTGCCAACCTACTGAGCTACCCAGTAGGAGCCAGATCTAGACCCCATTAAAATAGTGAGACAAAATCTTTTCCATTGATTCCAGTGCACGTTGGATCAGGCCCTAGAATGTCAAGATTCTGATTACCATTCATGGGGCTACAGAGCAAGGATGGCCTGGTGGTTAAAGAAATGGAGATCTCCTTCAGTTCCTGGCCCTGCCATAGACTTGTGTGCACTTGGGCAACTCACTTAAGACCAAATCCACAAAGATTTCCGACATTTGTGCATCTGGGCCTTAGTCTCTTTGGTATGTCTACACTGCAGCTGGGAACATGCCTCCCAGCCCGGGTAAACAGACTGAAATTAGCAGCATGGACAGTGGCTAACTGCTGAGTCCAAGCCCACCTGACCTCCTGGGTCTGAGCTCAGGTGGCTAGTCCAAGCTGTCGCCAATACTGCAACATCCACACTACTATTTTTTAGCAAGCTAACTTGAGCAAAGCTAACAGGAGTCTGTCTGCCCAGGCATGCTCCCCCTTACAGTGAAGACCTACCTTCTGTGCCTCAGTTGCTCAGCTGTAAAATTGAGATAATAATCCTTCCTTTCTTCCACATTTTATCTGCCTTGTCTATTAAGACTCTTTTGGGGGCAGGGACTGTCTCTTATTATGTGCCAGTGCAGTCCCCACTGTGGGCCCTAGTTGATCCATCAGTAAGGTGGGTCTTATCATTCTTAGAGTGCCATTCCTATTGTGATGTTGTGATGCTTCACCAGTGTCTTCAACAACATTTGGAGCTACCAGCATGCTGGTGATAGAGAAATGCAGAGTATTATTAGAATAGACTGCTACTATTATCTTTGAAAATGTTGCCTAATTTGGGGTCTGACCCTGACAGGTCAAACCTGGGGCCAAATTCCATTAGTGCAAACTCACAGGAACCATAAGAGAGTTATTCCACGTTTACACTGGTGGAAAGAAGGCAGTATTTGGCTTCCTGAGAACTTTTCCAAAAAATCCCTGACAGGAGATGGTGACAAACTTGTATCTAAAATTAATTTTAGAACTCCCTATTGAAATCCAAGAGAGAAATTTTGCTCTTCCTGACAACACTGTAAATGGGGAGTAAATTTATGGACCAGTTTCTGCTCTCATTTTCACCAATGTAAATTAAGCTAGCTGTTGCCCTAGAAAGAAAGTCTAGATTCTCAGTTTAGAAGACTATTTGTAGGGACTCCTGCAATCTCTCTTCACTCCAACCACACTAGCTTCCCTCCATAATAATGTATGTTGTTTAGATGTTGGCTTTTTAGCTCTAGTATTTTTTGTCCAATTCAAATAAAGAAGCAACACCCACTTGCAGAGTACAGAAAGTCTGAGCCAGTCCCTCAGCAGTCAGTACGTCCATAGCAAAGCAAAATGACAGATCCTATGCATGGAGGGGTGAATTAAAATCAAGATTTTTAAAAGGAACCTGACGTTAGGCTCCTAAATCCATATTTTGCTATTAACTTCACTGAAAGCTTTTGAGTGCTCAGCACCCTGAAAAATCAGCCTTCTTATTTAGGAGTCAAAAATCTCAGCCCAAATAAATATCCCCCTTTTTGAAAGCCTGTTGGAGCTCAAAATGTCAGCTTAGCCATCTGTGCATTTTTAATTACTGGTTGCACACGTATGCTGTTGTTTTATACTATTCGTTACTTTGATCACTTCTTTCTAGATAATAGAAAAGGCCAATTCACAAGATAATTTACTAGTGTTACTACCTTAGACTCCCAGCCTCCCACACAGGAACATGCAGATTTGAGCTTTCTTGATAATGTAAGTTTTAGTTAAAGCTAAATTGGGATTTTTATAATCTCCTAGGCACAAATGTTCAGAAGTTTCTGAATAATTCTCCTTCGGGACTCAAACTTTTCTTGTTTGCTCTTAATGCCCATGGTTAATGCCTAGACAGTTGGTTGAAAATCCTTTGAGTGAGTGGAGGATGCACTTTATTGCATTTTAGTCCAGATATGTTGGGCCAAATTCTTGGCTAGAGTAAATAATAGTAGCTGAACTGACTTCAGTGGATCTATATGGATTCACACCAGCAGAGGATCTGGCCCAATACCGTGTACAAAGTGGGTGAGTTAATGTTACTATTGCTCTTCCTGATTTTTTTTGCATTTACTTTTAAATATAGAGTCTTAATGTTGCATTTACTTTTTTGCATTTCAAGGTGATCATTCTTAGAAACTTGCCAGTTGTCTTAGAGCTTGTCTAGGGAAATGCACAACAGTGGAACAACATCAGTATAATTACACCAGCGCAAACTCTAATGCAGGCACATTGCATCAGGGCCAACAGAATTTCCTTTAGTTCTACTTACCACTTACATCCCTGTGCTGCCCTTCTGTTTAATATGGTGGTGCGATCCACAGCCAGACCAAATGCCCCAGCGTGCATACCAGCTACCTTAAGTTGAGCAGCACGTTGGGACCTGTCACACTCACATATAATAAAGAGGAGAACATTAGAAATCTGTTTCGGTTTGTGGAAGTTAGTGGTGTCCCTTGGCTGGACAAGAGTTTGGACACTTGGAATAATGATATGCAACTTTGCTATTGGTGCGCATTTTGTTTATTGTGTTGCCTTGAAATCAAACTGATGCCCTGTCTGTCATGGCAGAACAGAGTTAGTTATTCATTACTTTACTTTTTCCCAGGACTGGTTGGGGCTAGCAAGCCAAGCTCCCTACCAGGCTCCATACCGTCTTGCACACAGGTAGGAGAATTATTTAATTTGTCCAGGCAGCTCACATTGAGAGACATGGTCAAACGTTTCCCCAAACCGACTCAGCCCATCTTTTGCATTAGAAAGAGTTGACTGGCTGCTCAGCCATGTAAATACCAGTCGAGTTCATGGCTACTACTCTCTGTGCCCTCGCATTGTTTGTAAAATGTCAGCTCAGAGAAGTATCTGGGGGAAAGCATCTGAGAGCCTTTTTAATTAATCTTCATGCTTCAAGTCATACTGTCGGACTCTGGACATGCTTCATGAAACAACAGACTTCCATGGTGTCAGGTGG
This sequence comes from Dermatemys mawii, assembly GCA_007922305.1. Taxonomy (NCBI): domain Eukaryota; kingdom Metazoa; phylum Chordata; order Testudines; family Dermatemydidae; genus Dermatemys; species Dermatemys mawii. The sequence goes on along the minus strand of ML677335.1, from coordinate 41,474,155 downwards.
CCAGGAATGGTCTGCCGGAAGATGATAAACCTGAATGAAGCTGTTAAGCTGGTATCTCTTGTGTTTGGTTTTCTTAAGTAAAAACCACCAGCCTTGTCAGTCTGATTACCCACCCCCACCCCAGAGAGGACAACAGTCATTCCAATTAGCCGAGCCATCCTACTGAAATATTTTCATTAGCAGACTCGGCAGCAACAATAATACATGGGAACATCGTTCCATTTACACATATGGGAGGGGAACACTCACAAGCTGAATGGTGAGCCGCAGTCTGCTTTCTTGCTCCATCTTTGAGCGCCTCTTTACTGTAGCTGAGCACCTGTAGAGGCCAAGAGCATCTGAAAGTGATTGCCTGACTAAACGACACTGGTGAGTTTGAGGCTTTGAATCGAGGTGGGAAGTTTGGGTGCATAAATACCCAGAGAAAAAGCCTTTCTGTCAAATGAAATGTTCCTCTGCTTTATCACCATTCTTTTTAGTGATATTTTGCATTATGGTACCTTGAGTTTTAAATTAAATGTCAAATATAATTTGGCACTACAAGGAATGAATTATGTGACTGCCCTTAGAGAAAATCAGAAAGCTTAGTCTGTGAGTTAAATTGGTATCTGCCTTCTAGTGAGCTGATGCAGGCTAATTGATTAGGATCTGACAGGATACCATATTGCAAATTCAGCACAATCGCTCCTTTTTAAAACAATGGAGCTAGGGTACCTTGAGAGAAAAGCAAAAATTCTTCTGTGAAACCAAATAGAGAGAGGAAAGAGAGAGCTCCGCCCTCAGACTGACTTTTGCATTTGTATTGTGGGTTCTCTTAAAAATCCCAATTTCTGTGTAGTGAATATAGGTATTAAAGGATCTCAGGTCACTTTTGGAACCACTTTGTGCAGGGAGGTTTCTGGATCGTCTTCCTTAATTTTAAAAGAGAAGGAAAATTATCTTGCAGGAGAGCTGATTACATCTATATCCATAAGAAGGAAGATGACAAAGTGCCAATTTAGCCCATTCAAGGGAGGTAATACATTTTAATCAGCAGTAATATGAAGGACAAACCCAACGCTGAATTTGCGAAATGACTGACTCGTACGGCATTTGTGACACCCTCCCCTCCAAACAGCATGATGCCATTTCCTGGAAATGTGGGCCTTAAAAACGATCCTCAAGTGAACAAGCCTTGTTTCTTACAGCCTACATGTCTGTGTAGTCTGGGTTTAATTTTCTGTTAAGTACGGGCAGTGTTGGCGGGGGGTGGGGGGAGGCTTGGAAAGAAACTAAGTTTGAAGTTCTAATGTAGTCAGGCTGGAATCTGTCACTCAGCTTATTGCATGTTGATGACTCAGTGCAGTTTCAGCTGTAAGCAGACCATGATTTATGGACACCAAGTGAACTCCTGCGGCAAAAACCAGCCATGAGATCAGAGCAGCAATAGGACCCTTTTTTTTTTTTTTTTTGGCAGAAGACAGCGCCTGCATTTTTCTCATTCATGCCAAACTGCTTTGCACGGCAATTAGCTCTGTCCTCATTTAGTCTCCAGTCCCAAAGGGTAATGAAAGTCATATATCATCTTCAAGGCTGCTAATTATCCAGCTCAGTTACAGGTAGGCTTTGGAACTGTGAGAAGGGCCTGTCGGCTTGATATTTATTGCTCTTCCAATAAGCAAGCAAAGAAGAAGGGTGGGGGAGGAACTTTCTTGAAAGGTTGCCCATATCCCTTGCCTCAGATCCTTGACATACCTTCTGCAAATGTGCTAGTCAAAGGGGAAATGTCTTCATTCCACACATCCATTTTTCATGCTGTAACTAAACATTCTGCAAGAACGTAGCACAAGTGCTTGAAACATGAGACGCCATCCATTTTGGGGGGTCAGCTTGTCTCTAATCATTCGCTTGCAGAAAGACGATACTGTGAACGCACAATAGCGAAAATGGGCAGAAAAGGCAACAGGAGACCGAGAATGAGGTACTGTTTTCCCTTGCATTCTCCCCCCACCTCCAGCAATCTTGTGGGAAGGCTAAGGGTTTGGAAACGTGGCTACTTTTACTAAAGGTATTCAGGAGGGAGATTAAAATTAGAGGAAAGGGGTGGAGCCTGAAACCCAAACTCTGAACACCCTGACATTTGATAACATTCAACTCTGGATCCAAAAATTTGGCCTGCCCTAAACTTCTACAATGGACTGAATCAAAACCTTATCTCCCCTCTGCCCCAAGCTTTGGGTAGTAGAGATCTGGCGATGGCTGGATCTGAGTTTTACAGCTCAGCGCCCTCTCACCTACTTGTTGTTCCAGCATGAGGGCTGTAGCCATAAGCACAAGTAACCCAAAGGAGCTGGCTCGAGTGTGTGAGGTGAGTGATGAAACTCTGCTCAGGCAGGAACAGAAGCCATTCTGGCCTTTGAAAATGTCTGGTGAGCGTTTGTCCCTTAGTTCAGGCTCTTTCAGCCAATGGGTGTACAAGGTGCAGGGCTAACGGGCAGTGATTTTGGAGGCACTCTGTTGGAGTGCAGGCAGCTGGGAGAGGGGGAACAACAGTGAGTGCAGCTAGGCAAGTGAGAAGACTATTCTGGCCTATCTGTGGGAGGAGCAGAGTTGCACGCTATGCGTGCACCACGCAGCAGCAGTTTGTCAGCACAGGGAGAAGGGAGATCAGAGATGGGCCTGTTGGCAGTTCAGTCTTTGAGTTAAGGTGAGGCATTGGGATTAAAGGGCTCAATATATATGGAGGGGCAGATGCACAGGGTGTGTAGGTATCTTCATTGGGTTGATCCAGCCCTGATTATTTTTATTTTTTCCCCAAACATTGCAGAGAATCTGTCCTCCTCATGTTCCTTTTGGCCTGATGACAAGCACAGAGCACCAGAAAGCTGGGTCTTGGGACATCACCAGCCCTGGTCCGTAGACCCAGGAGGCTCAGCTAGTTAAGATTCAGGAGAGCATTCTAGACTGCCTGATGCTCTGCTGGTGCCAGTTGGCAAACTCCCCTCATTTCAAGGGGCCTACACTGACTTATACCAGCTGAGGATCTAGCCTGCAGACTTGGAGGCATTTGTGCCAAATCTCCAAATCTTTTAACTTTTCCTGTCAATAGCTGGCATTCCAAGTGTGCTAAGCTCTCTCTGCCCTGAGGTATCTGTCCTGGCAGCCCCTCAGTGCTGGCTCTGGGAGTTATGAGAATATAGCTGATGGCAGAATGGAGTCCTATATGTCTTTATCCCATCTCCATATAAGGCCAAATCCTGAGGCCCTGACCCAGACAAAATCCCACTAATGCCAATGAGTGGGGCAGTGGTCCTGTCAGATAGAAGGACATGCCACCATAGATCAGGCCAGTTGTCCATCTACTCTAGTATCTGGCCATTGACTGTGGCCTTTACCAGTTGCATTAGAGGAAGATGCAAAAACTCCTTGACGTCTAGGATCAGATCAGCTGGTTATCTAGACGGGCTGCATTCAGGGTGAGTGAAGCACACTGCACTTGCTGGCCATGTTTTCAGGCCAAGCAGCCCTTTGGAAAAGTTGTCTCAGATCCCCCTTGATGGGGGTAGGAGGTAAAGACATCTGCCACTCTGCCTTGCAAGGCGGGTGGTGAATAAGGATCAGCTAAGGGAAAGGTTAATCAACATCCATGGCAGGAGGGGTAGAACACTTCTGGTGGGAAGGTAAAGGATTAGTCCTGCTTTTATTAAAATTTGCCATCACTCAACTATCAGGTTCGTATTTTCCCCCAGAATCATCAGTCACAAACTTGCTGCTTGAAGAAGGAGAGAGTGATATTTTTAAATTAGCAGCTAACAGATTTTTTTTTTTAGAAAGCAAGGAAAAGTGGGTAGACGGAATCTGCTACTATGCTTGTCAGAAGTAAAGAAAGCCTGGCAAATTCTTCTCTGTAAAATTATTATTTTGATTGTGGCCTGAGTTGCACTTGACAATGTGTTAGGCACTTGTTATAGAAAATGTAGTGAAAAAGGAATTAAGCGTCTCCTATTTTTAAAAAAAATACAAAAGCATTTCAGATTCGGAGAAAGGTTCCTCTTACCCACATGCTGTCTGCAGCCTCTGCTGGAAATGGCTGAAGGTCCCCACATTCTGACTCTGGGTTCCTGGATTTAATCCTTGAAATCCAGTGAGTGGGGAGAAGGTAAGTGGGGGGTGAAGACACTTACCTGCACCTACTTCTGCTTCACAATGGTCCAATGAATAAAACAGGAATGGCTCTTTGAAAACCCTAGCCAGTTACCTCACCTTCCAGCCCTGCTGCCATAGCAGCCCCCAGCAAAGTTGGCTGAAGAGACAACTCCTACTTGCAGGTTTGCAGATTTAGGCACCAGGCCTGTGGCCCACGCATCTTTCTTCATGTACAAGTCACATTCTAAAAGCATATATAGCCCCCAGTCCCACTGAGTCATCACAGGCCACCTCCACACCCAGCAGCATGTAGCCTCCTGCTGAATGGGGACACAGGCATCATAGAGCAAGAGACCCCAAAAAAGACTAGAGCAATTAAAAGAGAGAGAGAGAGAGAAAGGCAAAGGGAAAAAGACAAAGAACAGAGGCAATAAAAGAGAAAAGGAGCAGGGGAAAATGAGGGCAGCAGCTGTCTCAGGGCATGGCCCAAGGGAATGTAGGTAGGGAACACCAGTGTGCCAATCCATTGCAAGAAAACCTCCAGCAGATGTAGGGAGGAGGTTCTGTCTGAGCGAGGGTGGATTGTACACTTAGGTCTCCCACTGAAAGGAACCATCCCACTCTGTGTTTCCCACCTCCTGGTTGTGGCAAGGAATTCTCTAACTGAACAATGATGTTGTTTGGTTTGTATGCATACATCATGGGAGAGCTCACAGGTTATATGAAAATGGATCTTTAGTGGTTTCTGTACAGTTTAGATCTCCTTCAAATGCAAACAGAATCTCTCAAAAATAAGTAAGTGTCATGATAAGTGTGGTGGCTCTTCTTTATTATGGCACACGCATTAATGTCAGAGACTGATGGAAGGTCCGCGGATCTTTTGGGTGAATTCCTCTAGCTTCATTCTTGTTTCCCATATTCTTATGGATAAAAGTGTTTTGTGGTTGCCCTCTATTGGATAAAATTTTCCAAAGTGACTATAGCTCCTAATCCTATTGGCTTTCAGTGAGACTTGGGCACTTTTGGAAAATATACCCAAAGCCTCTCCTGCTTTTTCTCCTGTTGTTTAATTCTGTTTCTGAAAAGAAAGAAGTAACGGGTCCCTCCCTCACTCAAGAACAGGAGTCCTGAAAAGTTCTAGAACTAGAGCCACTTCACACAGTATTTCTGTATTTGTCACCTTTTGACGTCTTTTTGAACTGTTGTTCTGGACTCTTTTGGTTTGTCCTGGAGGGTGGTGAGAGAGAGAAAGATCGAGGTAGGGGGAAGAGTGTGGAGGAGAGGGAAAGAGAAAAACACATTAAGGGCCTAATCCAAAGCCCACTGAAATTAGTGGAGTCTATCCATTGACTCCAAGGGCATGGCTAAACTGAAGCTGAGGGTTAACCCAGGAAGGCAGACTCACACTAGCAGGGCACAAACTAGCAAGCTAAAAATATCACTGTGGATGTTGCCACTTTAGGCGTTGGGTGGACTTGAGAGCCTGACCTTCTGCCCGAGCTGGATCGTCCACACTGCTGTTTTTAGCATGCTAGCATGAATCTGCCTGCCTATTCTGGGAGGCTCACTCCCAGCTGCAGTGTAGACATACGCCAAAGGGCATGGAACAGGCCCTAAAACCGGTTTTTCATGTGGCACTAATTGGAATGACATCAATATTAAATACAATCAAGGAACTATATTCTTTGAGGCGAAGTGGTGACTAAAGTGAAAAATAAATGCCTGGCCCCCATGACTGTCCTCTACCCCCAGACGGTCATATCTGACCTTTGAGTTTTATTTCACTAGGTTTAATTTTTCCTGTTTACTGCCCGGGCTTCAGAAAGACACATTTGTCTTCCTTAAATCTATTGCAATTCATGCAATTCATAATTGGGTTCCCATAACAGCAAACATCCCAGTGGCCAGTGCCTGATGTCAGATGCTTGTTCTGTATCAGTGGTGGGCTGTGTAGTGAAACAGTGAAGAATGGTGAGGAGATACATTCTTCCAACACCAAAGGGGAACAATTCTGCTACTTAGTGCAACTGGATCCAGCCACTACCCACCCTATCTCTGTAAATTCAGATCTATCAGTTTGCTAGATGACCTGTTCAGTTTCCTACATAGGTTGGCAGCTAGTAGAATGCAATACCTTTCCATCCATCACAGCACCCATCTGCAAACATGCTCCTGTTGTACGCTTGGAAAGCAAACGATTGGTTCTGTTACAAATAGAACTCCAAGATTCCATTTGACTCCAATGTGCTTTGGATCAAGAAGAATTGCTCTTAAAAGGTTAATACTAATTTAGTATTTGCAAGCAAAATAATTCATTATGAAGTGGTAAGGTTGAAAGGACATCTCAGTGGAGTCCACCTAGCTGCAATAGTGTAAAATCAAATACTGTTTAAGAACATAAGAATGGCTGTACTGGCTCAGAACAAAGGTCCATCCAGCCCAGTATCCTGTCTACCAACAATGGCCAATATGACGTGCCCTGGAGTGAGTGAACCTAACAGGTAATGATTAAGTGATCTCTCTCCTGCCATCCATCACGCCCCTCTGACAAACACAGTCTAGGGACACCATAACTTACCCACCCTGACTAATAGCCATTAATAGATTTAACCTCCATGAATTTATCCAGTTCTCTTTTAAACCCTGTTATAGTCCTAGCCTTCACAACCTTCTCAGGCAAGGAGTTCCACAGGTTTACTGTGCACTGTGTGAAGAGCTTCTTCCTTTTTTTTGTTTTAAACCTGCTGCTCATTAATTTAGTTTGGTGGCCCCTAGTTCTTATATTATGGGTACAAGTAAATAACTTTTCCTTATTCACTTTTTCCACACCACTCATGATTTTATATATCTCTATCATATCCCTTCTTAGTTTCCTCTTTTCCAAGCTGAAAAGTCTTAGCCTCTTTAATCTCTCCTCATATAGGACCTGTTCCAAACCTGTAATCATTTTAGTTGCCTTTCTCTGAGCCTTTTCTAATGTCAGTATATCTTTTCTGAGATAAGACCACCACATCTGTATGCAGTATTCAAGATGTGGGCTCACCATGGATTTATATAAAGGCAATAAGATATTCTCCATCTTATACTCTATCCCTTTTTTAATAATTCCTAACATCCTATTTGCTTTTTTGACTGCTGTTGCACATTGCGTGGATGTCTTTAGAGAACTATCCACAATGACGCCAAGATCTTTTTCCTGATTAGTTGAAGCTAAATTAGCCCCCATCATATTTATAGTTGGGGTTATTTTTTCTGCTGTGCATTACTTTACATTTATCCACATTAAAGTTCATTAGCCATTGTGTTTCCCAATCACTTAGTTTTGTAAGATCTTTTTGAAGTTCTTCACAGTCTGCTTTGGTCTTAACTATCTTGAGCAGTTTAGTATCATCTGCAAACTTTGCCACCTCACTGTTTACCCCTTTCGCCAGATCATGTATGAATAAGTTAAATAGGATTGGTCTGAGGACTGACCCTTGGGGGAAACAGTTTCCATAGAATAATTCTTCTACCTCAGACAAACTCGCACTCATCCCTTGCACACACTCCACACAATATATTCTGCACCCTCCATGTCGCTCTCTAACCAAACCCTGAAAAGAGCTGTCATAGAATTCAATCTTCATGGAATATTTTTCCTCTGATTTTGAGAGAGGCTAAAAAAAGAAAATCAGAAATCTTTCCAGTGTGAATCCTGTATTAGGAGATAAAGGCCCAGATCTTCAAAGGCTCCTAACTCCCACTGATGCCATTGACAAACCCTCTTGATTTCAGTAGGGGTTAGGTACCTACATACCTCTGAGGATCTGGGCCAAAGTGGCTCTGTACAGGAGTATTTCTTTCTCAAACATACTTACAGTCACTATCTCAGCGGATTCATTTAATTTAACAGAGCTAAATGTGTGGCAGTTAAATTGTGGATTTTCAAAACTGTTTCAGAGCAGGAGTTTATTAAATTGCCATGGGAAATTCACTGTGCTCATTCCCTAAGGCAAACACAACTGCAATAAGTCTCCTTGTTAAACAGGTTAGACCGTAGGAGACTTCCAAATGGCTTCTGGGGAATGCTTTGTTCATCAGTGTGGGAAAGCTCACCCAGAGCCCTCAGTCTCACCAAAGAGGGAAAGTAAAACTTTCCAGGGTGTTAAATAGGTGGCATGGGGGAAAGTGTGTGTGTTGTGATCGCTTAAGAAAATTCCTTTCTCTGGAGGAATTCTCAAAGCACCAACTGTCTTGTCACAAAACCTGGGAAACTGGGCTGGACAAAGCTATATACTCCAAGGGCCAATCAGGCTGGGCTGGAAGCATATAGGAAGGAGGGAAAGGGCAGAGAACTGTGGACAAGAGAGACCATGGCCTGAAAAGTATTTGGTGGCTCTCCTGATTCTAGGCTCAGCACTCAGTGTTCTGCTTATCTTCTTGTAGCTATGGCTAGTATAGTAGAGAAAACACTAAGTGCAGAGGAGGGGGCTCCAAATAGACAAATCATATGTAATAAATGGTAAATACAGCTCTGACAGAATTCACCAAATCTTTAGTGTGGAGGGCAGTAATGTTTGATCCCGCCTGCTGTCTGGTACTCATCCACCATCCATTATGTGGAAAGCTAACTTTATTTGTAAGGCACTGGACTAGGACTCAGGAGAGCGGGGTTCAGTTCCTGCCTCTGCCACAGGCTTCCTGGGTGACCTTGGGTAAATCCCTTCTTCCCTCTGTTCCTCATCTGTAAAAAGGGCATTGAAAAGGTTCATTTCTTCCACACATTGTCTCTTTAGACTAGGAGAGGTTTGAGGCTGTCGCTGATTGTCTGTACGGCACCTAACACAGTGAGACCCAGATCTTGACTTGGACCTCTAGGAGCTCTTGTATTGCTAAGACTGGAATGTCCCAACATTACCCCAGGCAATAACCTGGGGTAATGTTGGGAAATGACTTCTTTGGTGTATTGGGGATGGGATTTTGTGGGGGTAGAGTGGGCTAGGAGGAGAAATTTAGATCTGTACAGAATGTCCATTTCTCATCTGCGGTCTCCCTGCAGCAACCCATCAGAGAAAAGAGGGCTGAGCTCCCAGGAACAATCTCGTCTCCCTTGCAAAACCCTTGCCACCACCCCGCCTGTTAAACACACCAGCCCTTCATGGATGTGCATGTTATATAAGGCTTCCTGAGGCCTTGTAAGACCTGGGGGTAGAGCACAGGGAAGAGCTTGACTACAGTCCCGCTGCAAGTGTCCGATTGTGCCACTCCCTCCACTCTCAAACCCGTCCCTCCAAAAATGGCAGTAGCTAAAACAGGAAAGCTAAGGCAACACATTTGTGCTTTCATAGTGGCTGGGTGGCTCAGCTTGGACTGAGTTTCTCAATTTGGGGCCTGATTCAAAGCCTACTGAAGTCAGTGGAAAGACTCTGATAGACTTCAGTGTGCTTTGGATCACACCCTCAAATTATGTTGGTCCTATTTCTGTGAATAATTGCTGCAAAGTCCAGGCAGAGATTCTACATCTGATCTTCCAGGAGAACAAGAGACGCTGGGTATAATTCCTACATAACTGACTCTAGGATACATCTTTGCATGATAAGTTTGCCTACTTATTGGACAGTAGGGACTTTCATTGAGAGAATTTGATTTATTATTGCAGTAAGTAAATTACCAACATATTTATTTGTTTAGTTGGTAGAACACAGGGGATATGGTTTTCTTTCAAATCCACAAATTAATTATCACATTCCCAGAATGAAGCAGTTCTTTTACTCTTTGCAAGCTTCATAGATCTGGAATGAGAGCAAGGAAAGGCAACCAGCTTCGTATCGCAATTTAGAACAAATCACAATACCTATGTAACAGGCAAATTGCACAAGTTAATCTCGTGGGTGGGGAGAGGAAGGCTGGCATTTTTGTTTGGGGGGTTTTGGATTTTAAAAGCATTGTTGAAGATGGACAAGCCTTGGAAAAGCTCCTACAGAGTACCACGATCTGATTCACCATGGTTCCACACCTTTTGTAGTCAATGAGGGACTATAAAAACATCGCCAGGTCAGAATGGTTGCATCTGACAGCCCACTTTTATCATTAGCTACACAAGATGAAGGGCAATGGTTGATGAGGCCCTCCGTCGTATTGTGGCTTGCCATAGGTAGGCGTTAAAGAAGGGGAACAAAGTAAACAGAACTCTTCTTTCATCCTTTCTCCCTCCAATTCACACCTGTGATCCTGAGTTCTCTCGTCCCTGTGCCAGCTATACCATGGAAGTTACAGCCAGGGGCTGGCAGACACCCCATAGAGTGGAATGCAAACAGAAGGTGAAAAGACAGAGTGTCTGTCAGCTTCCCTCACAGCCCCCACAGGCCTGTGTGCTCTGCAAGCAATATGCCTGCAGGGAACGGTTTCTGTGTGGGTGCTTCCACCCCATCTGTGTTTCCTTAAAAGCTCAATACAGAGCTTTGGCTTGGAATCATGGAGTCAAATCCTCCACTCCTTACCCAAGCGAAATTCCCATTGAGGTCTATGGGTATTTTCCCTGGGGGTCCGGAGTGCATGATTTTGCCCATAGGAACTGGAGATGGAATAGAACTTTTGGGTCATCAAGTCCATTCTTCTGCCAGGGCATGATTATGGCCTGTGGTAAATCCTGGAGCACTCTGTACAGGCTAGGCTTAAATTACTTTTTAATTAGCTTCTTGAACAGCTAGAAAATCAGCTCATGGCAATTTCATAATCACAGTTGTGCCTGCAGGTCTCTCTCATAGAGTTGGGCAATACCAACATCAAACTTGGTGCTAGTGGACGCACTCAGCAGCTACAGTAGTGAGAATGGTATTAAAAACCTAGCTAGTAATCAAGCCTTCCTCATGATGTCACAGTTGCACTTTCCATCTTTTAGCCAAACCTTCTTATGCACTGTGAGCAGTGGGGCTCATGCCTGGAGCAAAACCAGAAAAACAGAGCCAGGTGGAGTCAGTTGAACGTGCATGCTGAAGTGGTCATGGTGTTGCTGTTACCCATCACTTCAGTCCATAGATTGCACCTTAGTGGTTAAAATGCAAGTTCTCCCCAATCAAAGTGGTTCTTAGCAACATATTGACCCAAGCAACTCAAGTGATACGTCTTCCAACACTTCCTTCTGCAGAGCATCCTGTTGAAATATATAGACAGTGGCGGTTTGTGGTAATATATTAATTATTGGTATTACAGTAGCACATAGAGGCATGGAGTTAAAAGGAGGAGACAGCCCCATTGAAGGTTGACCAGGAAGAAGAGCAGAGCTCTGCCTTTCCTGATGTATGATAAGCCTGCTTGCAGCCTGAGACTGAAGTAGCTTGCTAGCCAGGTAAACCTTCCAGAGTAAGGGATGACCAGTCCCTGGGAAACTGGCTGCAGTACTAATTGTTTGAAGACAAGTCCTGAGTTAAAGAGGGGGTCCCACTAAAGGTTCACTGGATGACCCTGGTTTGAACTGTAGTTTTTCCTGGTTTGTTTGGAACCTCAACACCTTGGGAAAACTACCTTGCCCCTAGAGGGGGCTAAAGCACTGCTACAAGCCAATGAACCTACCAGTAGAGACCTGTGGCTGCGTGGGTGGTGCCCTGATGTTCCACAGGGGGGTGTTTAAGAGGCAAACCTATTCACACCCAATTTTACATATGGGGAACTGAGGCACTGAGAGAGATTAAGTGACTTGCTCAAAGTCACACAGGAAATCTGTGTTAGAGCTGGGAATGGAACCCATATCGCGTTAAGTCACGGTCCAGAGCCTTAACCACAATATCATCCTTCACCTGCAGTGGTTGCCCATCAATATAATCTCTTCACTAGATAGTGAATTCTTGGAAGTTCCACTCTCCTCTGACGTTGCCAAGCTGATAATTTATAACAAAAGAACATTCAGAAGCTCTCACTTTTGTTTCCTTCCATATGGTATCAAAAGTGCCCCAAAGATATTCTAAAGGCAAATGAGTTTCTGCAAGGCCTAGAGAGAGCGGACATTAATATGGAAGACACTTTTAGCCATAGTTGCACCCCAACCTCCTAGATGCTTGAGATTGATTTAGGCACTCAGAACAAAAGAAGTGGGTATCAACGTCAGTTCGTTCAAACCCAGTTGAATTGTCACCTTATCCTAATAGCAATAGTGTTTGTAACCCCATTAACACAGTGGAGAGGTGAGGGGGATGTTTGTCCCTGTGTAGTGGCTGATCTGTTCAAGTGGTTAATAAGTCTGCTGCATTTGGCATCTAGAAGACTCTGTCCCTGTGTACACAGTAGGGGTATATTTAGTTCAGAAGGTCTTGAGTTTAAGGTTTTAATCCAGATTGGATATCTTTCTAAAAAACATGCTGTAGCTCAAACAAAAAGTTTATGGACTTGATGTACAAATTCCTGGATGAAGTTTTATGGCCTATGTTACTGAGGAGATCAGAGTAGATGATGATAATGGTTCCTTCTGGCCCTAAAACCTATGAAATCCTGCTCTTGGCCCAGACAGGACTAGTTACACTAGTCATACCACAACCTCCATGAAGGGAGATAATCATGTTGCAAAGAGTTCCAAAACTATTGTCCAGCAATCTCCACTTCTGAGATTTGATAATCCTAGACAACCCCCTCCTTCAGGTTAGACGATGGCCAGACCTGGACCAGCGGTGAAACCAACGACTCATTGCAGTCTCTAATTTGTTGTTAAATATTCATTCTTGTTAAGATTGTTTGTCTGAGGAATGTATGAGGATATACATGCTGTTCATTTCAATCTGTAGTAGGAAGTCAATTTCTAAGCAGAAGTTACACAATGAATCAGTACGATTATGTGGCTATAGGAATAACACGGATTTTCTTATGCTAATAATGTTTCTTGTTCTGTGTTATGCATGTGTGATGAGGTGCATTAGACATTTGCTGGCCCTTGTTGAAGGCCCTGACACCTTGGTACACCACACCCAAAGAAAATGTCCTTCTGGAGAAAAAGAACAGTGAGTTCAGACCGCCAAAGCTGCCTAGAGAAGTCACACAGGAGCAGCTACTGGAAGTACCAACAAGAATAGTTCCTCTTGCAGCTAGACAGGCTCAGAGCAAGCAGAAGCCAATGAAGGCTCAGCAGGCAAGATAAAAAAGTCTGGCTGCTTCTTCTAGGTGTCAATTACGGGTGAAGTTTGGATAGAGGAGGAAGGATTCCCCCGTCTTAGGCCCCTGATCAGGCTAGGTTTATTGGGTTAACTGCATCTTTTTCATTGGACCAGGAAAGGACTGTTTGATATGGAATTTAAAGCCCAGATGGCCATTTGGAGTTAAATATCAGTTTATTACCATAAAATTAAGGGGAGTTTGCACTGCAAGATGCCCAGGAGCTCAGGCAAGCCAGTGACAGCATAAAGTATCACCTTCTTTTAAACCCTTATCTCAGAGTCCCTTTAATGTTGTATTTTTTCTGAATTCGGTCCAGTTTGGCTATACCTTTCTGGTATTCAGGTGCTCAGTGCTTTGTGAAATGTTTCCTTCCCAATTTCATCAGTGCCACACAAAGGATTATCTCCTCCTATTGGTGGCTACTTTAAGAGCAGAAGGGCTGTAGGAAGTGATGAGGGAAGAGGTCTCAGGGCAGGGCTGCACAGAGCCAAGAGAATAAGGACTAGTATTGTGATTTTGATGCAAAAGAAGTACAAGTCAACAAACTGAGAAGGAGAAGAAGCCTCAAAGCAAATGAAAAGGGAGAGAGGTTCTAAGTGGTTACTGGAAGAAAGGCTTAGTTTAGATGTGGGGAGACCAAAGAGGAAGAGGATATTGTATCTGAGGCAACAGATTACCAGTAGGAATGGAGATAAAAGGAAGAATTTGAAAGAAGTTTTCAGTCCCAGCTCCTGTGCTCTCATCTAAATCAATTTAAATGAATATTTCAAGTAAGTTTCCATGAGATCATGTATCAAATGCTTTACTAAAGTCTAAATACATTATATCCACTGCATTCCCCTGGATCCACTCATTTTGCAATTCAGTAATAAAAGTGCCTGGCAGATTGTCCAGCAGGTTCTTTATAAAACCACACTCTTCATTGCTCATGCCTTTGTCTCCCTCTAGGTGCTTACAGATTTCCCCTCACTTTGTTAACTTTACCAGAGATTTCTTACCAGACTAACTGACAGGGTTCTTCTTTCTCTCATTTTTTCATAAAAAACCCCATTCTTCTATTCAAACAAGACAGCTACAGAAATAGCATATCCATTTCTCTGTGATATTCATCTTGTGTTTAGAGAGAAATCTACACCTCCTTCACTTTCCTTTTTATTATTTTCTACACATTTATGACATTGGAAACAATAAAACATAAAGAGAGATTCCCCTGGCATTTTCTAACCATAATACGAGCTATCTCTCAAAATCTTGGGTGGTTTATTTTTGTTTGTTGTTTTGAAGATTATGTTAGACTGGGTTCCCAGTTATATCTTCTAGGTAATTGATCAGATTTCTACATTATCAATTATTTGCACAGCAGTAGTGCTCCAGTTGTGGACTATGACCCTGTTGTGTGGGGCTCTGTGCAAACACACAACAGAAGATGGGCCCTGCCCCAAGGAACTTTAAATCTAACCTTTGCTCCACCCGTGTGGCACAAGTTAAGCCGTTAAATGGGCAGCGATAACCTTTATGAAAAGCAGTTAGTTCACTTTGTAGACCAAATTGCCTCAACCGTTTCATGTCCACAGGAGAAGGAACCTAACTCGGCATGCAGAACTGATAATGTCATGTATTGGGGGTCACTTAGTGTTTTAAATTAAAGCCTCTCCAAACTGGAGATTGTAATGAATATGCAGTGGCAGATTTGACACAGAGTGGCTACAGGGCACCTGGATAGTGAATTAAACTGAAATACAAATTCTAGGCCAGAAAGGAAATGGTTTAGGTGAGGTGGTTGTGCCCAGTTAGCACTGGATCATGCAGATAGTAGGGCTTGTCATGGTATTTGAAACCATTTGCAGATAGCGTTATGGCCGAACAGCTGAATGTAAAACAACTTGTGTCGACGTATAGGACTGTAAACCATAGGCCTCATCATACAGGCCCTTGCTAGTGAGTATGACACTTACTGTCATGAGAAGACACACTGACTTCAAAGGAACTGCTCACCAGAGTAAGCACTACTCCATCCACGAGTAACACTTTTGTGGGCTAGGCCCCATGCAAGAAAAGCAATGTGTGTGTCGTTTAGGGTCAGATAATAGGCTTGTTTATAATAAAATCTCTGTCCCACTGGGCTACAACTGTGTTAGCTACAATTCAGCTGGAAGATGGGTAAGTACAATTCTGCTAGGACCATGATCATCATTTGGTTTTGGACTAGCTCGTGTTAAGCCAGACCCATGATTTATTCCATAACGGCTCTCTGTCATGTAAATAGGAATGTGTGACACTATGTGTGAATATTCATGTCACATGCACAGGTCCTGAGTCATGAGATGAAAGGCCGACTGCCTATAGTCATACTTATGATGTGTACATGCCGCTGATGCTGCACAAACATACCCTTGCCCCTCGTAGGCAGAGCTCCTGAGTGGGTATAATCTAATAATTACATAATTTAATATTTTCACCAGATTGTCTGATTGTCTCAGTCATTTTTAACATCTTCAGTAATTCTCCATTAGGGAAAAAAACCTCAATTCATGCTGCTTTCTATACATATGCTCTAATCTATACAGATCTAATCTTAAAAAAACCACACAGTCTGAAAATGCCACTAATGGTACATCAGCAACATAGGCTACAGAGCAACCTCATTCTGTTTTCCCACAGCCACACGAAGGCCTCAAGGCCAAAATGTCACCTCGGCTCTCCTTTGATCTCAACGTATATTTTATTAACCCATTTTACACCACAGAGAGGGTGCAAGGAAACATGTATGTTCTCATTCACATAAAACACATGTGGTTCTTACAGCTTGTACACGACTCTGTGGATAATTTTCATAAAAAGCTTATTTTAGACATAATTTGTATATCTTCTGAGTTAAAAGTAAGAAGGGGGTAGATAGGCAAGCGGCATTTGCAATGTTTATGTTATGATTTATTATTCCTCCTCCATATTTTCTCTTCAATGTCATTCAAAGACATTTATGAGAATCTAGTGAAATATAATAATACCATGTTCCTCTAATGACACTTTTTCATCCCATAATTGCAAAGTGCTTTACAGAGTTTAATTAAGCTTCAAAACACATCTGTGAGCTGGGTGTACATTCGCTGCAACCATTCTCTTTTTTTTTTTACGTACGTAATCTGGAAATGGAGGCAGGAAAAAGTGGTTTATCTAAGGGTATGTGGCAGAGCCTAGAACAGAACCCAGAAGTCCTGACTAGACCTTTGTGAATCCTATAGAGTTTGGTTCTCATGGGTTTCACCAAACAACCATACAGAGGGATTCATTAGTTTCTCCCCAACAAGCTTCCAGATCCCTTCCTTCATTTAGCTTTCTTCATGGAGGCCTTTTTGGGCAGCTCACTCCCCAGTCCATAGTTCTAGAGCCTCTGTGGTCCTCAGGAATTCTGGGTGTCTGCTCCTCTCTCCCTTAAGGTCTTCAGGTGAAAATAAATGGATGCTTCCCATCCACAGGTTCTTCACCAGCATCTCGTACAAGCCACCTGATCCACACACAATCTTAGGTGGGGGTCAGGTTACATCCACCAAAGCCATACAGCAGTGGAAGTAGGTTGTTGTCTTTGCCAACAGCCAACTGTGGTGGATGTACCCTGAAATCTGTCTCATAAATCCTATGGTATGGTTGCTACAGAAATCATGGGAGGGAAGGTGTCCCATACTAGGCATCTACACAAGCCAACTGGGGTTGTGTAGGTGTTTCTCAGTCCCATCTGAATGGCTGGCACTGAAAGCTCCACTGCTGCACGTGTGGGATCGGAGGGCTGGTGCATCCTGTTCTCTCCTATTTAGACCCTTTTATGGAGTAAATCAGCAGCTGTTTCTACCTGGAAGTGGTTCCCTGGAAATGCTGCAGGGTAGGAATTAGTGGCCATACCTCATCACCTGGAGACAAGAGGAAATACAGCAGGGGCCACTCTGCCCCTAGACTGAAGCAGAAGAGGGGCAGGCCATAGTTCCTGCACCTTCAGTGACCGGGTGCTCAGAATTATATATACACTGAACCTCTCTGCTCCCCTGCCCCTGAAAATGAATGGATAGGAAGCTCCCTATGAATACTTCCCACACCTCTAATCATGACTCCCTGCCTCACGTGCTGATCCGTAGAACAGACACTATTGCCTAGTGTGTGTAACAGACTTGGCGCTGGGTAAGATGCACACTGGAATTAAAAGGAAGGGTTTGACTGACAACAAGAATGATAACGTGCCTGAGAGCTGAGACTGCCACTTACCTGATGGTATCCACTATGGTGACTACTAGTCCCTGGGCCAAGAAAGGGTCTCTGCAAGCAGAATCCAATGTGTCAATATTATGGTTATGAGAGATCATCATCAGGAGGCCAGTGGCTTGAGTTTGTTCCTGAGCACTAGTGATCAAAAGTTGCTGCTACTTCTTTGGAAGCCAATGGTAAATGATGTGCTGGGTTCAGTCCCCTTCCTAGTGGACAGCGATTTACACCTCTGAAACAATTACCACAGCTGGTATGCCTTGACCTTTGTGAGTGATCTCAGCAGAGAGGCCAATGGTGCAGAATATCCATACCCCAGAAGCAGCTGATCTACTGTCCCCTCCATTGTTGAGACAGGGCTCAGGTGTAATAGGCACAGAAGGGGCTACCTTATTTCACATGCTGGGAACATGCAGCACCTGTAGTTTTTTTGGCTCGCTGCCTCACAGACTGAGACACAACTTGCACTTCATGAATGCCACCATGGATTAAGCAATCACACTGTTGACTGCACTACCACCTCTCCAGATTATGCACATTCCTCCAGTCCATTCGTAGGGTGGTGGAAAGCTAGCCATTGCTTCTGCTGTACCTGTTCATTAGCTAAAGAGAGGGTTTCCATTGCCAGGGCTGTCAGTCTGGCCTCTCATGAATACTGAATCTGCTTGAAAATAAAATGGCCCCTTTTTCTGTTTGCAATCTGGCAGAGGGAAATGCTCCCTTGCTATCATATACCCCTTGTCATGCCCCAGTATGGCTGCACACTCTCATACAAGCTCTGTGTGATTGTCTTTTTACCAAAGAATTATAATTAGAACACAAATGAGGCATGCAGTCTGAATGCTGAACAGTATCTGCATCTCACTGTTGCCTTCTTCCTAGTGCCTCTCCTTGCTCCTTTGCACTGCCCTCTTACAGAAGTGAAATCAACAGTTGTGGCCATATGGACAGGACATGTTCTGAGAGTACCAAAACACAGATGCTGAAATATGTGACTTCAGCAGTGTCATCTGGGTCTATGACTGGCTTCTCTGCTCATTGTACTGGAGGCTGCAGGGCTGCTTAAGGGCTTGTTGCTGGATCTGATTCTCCTTTGAACAATGTACCTGTGATAGGGATGTATCTAGCCTTCATGGCCCCCTGCTGGAGGCCATCCTGGTCCTACTACACCCTTTCCAGGAAAGGAGCAGCAGAGGTGGGTCCTCCAGGCCTGCCTAGAGAGCTGCAGTGAAGCAACCAATCCGAGCCCAGCTCAAATAAAAGAAGCTGCAGGACCTTAGTAGGTCAGTTTCTGGCTTGGATTAGAGGGAGAAGAAGAAGCGGGTGGAGGGAGTAAGCAAGTGTTGCTGGCCATAGGTGACTGAATGGTTACTTAGAGTTTTGGTTCTGGCTGCATTTGGTTAAGCTGGGACAGAGAGGACCGGAGCACCTTAATCCTGAGCAAAGGGGTAAAGCTAAAGGGGCTAGGTGCAAAGAGGCTGAGCACCAGTGAATTAAAGTGAGCAGCCTGTAGGTGCTATTTATAGGGTCTTTGGCATAGAGTAATGGATGGACTAGGTTCCCCCACTGGTGAAGTGGTGTAAACCCAAGAAAGGGACCAGGCTTGTTGGGAAGCCTGAGGAAAAAAATGAATGGAAAGAGCCCAAAGGTGGGGTTGAAGAACCTGGTGAGAGCAGATGGCCACTTTCTGTTGGACTCTGCTGTGTGGCTTGCCTGGAGGACTCTTTGTATGTGGCTGGAAGGCCAAGGCACTCAAAGACCTGCCAGGAGTGGGAAAAGGACTGCAGTACCACATGCAGGAGCAGGAGGTGCTCAAGAGGTAAGTGCCCCTCAGTACAATACTGCTCTGTCATTGTGAAAGGGCCTGAAATTGAATGTAGCAATCAGGTCCCAAGGCAAGACTTTGCTTCAGTCTATGAAATCCAGCTGTCTTCTGATGAACTTTAGATTCAAAATGAGCTGTCAGTTCTCTTTTAGAAGCAGCTGGTTCTGAGTAAGCCAGTTTTACTGCCCTGCCCCTGGGCTCTGCTCAGACTTAAGTATAAGAGCTAAGTATTATTATTTATTATTTATTTAGTACATGAGTTGTTTGCACTAGAGAGAGAGGGGGTTTGTTTTTGTCATTATAGAAGCAAAAATCAATGTCTCTGAAATCAGGCAGCCAAAGACCTGATCATATACCTTTTGAAGTCTTGTTATTGACTCTAATGGTGCAGCATCAGAGCCCAAATGCTTGAGCAGTTACTCAGGGCCAGAAACTGCTCTGTTAGATTGGTATAAAACTGGAGTGACTCTGGTGTGGTTGCAGTGACTCCACAGTTAACCAGCATGTCTGAACGTAGTGTACTTTCATTCTTCATTTGAGTGATATCCCTAAAAGGTGATAGCCCCCCTACAGCCTCCTCCTCAACCCCTCTTGGGCTTTGCCTGATTGACTTGGGGATTGAATGAAATGTTCTGAATTTTGGCCCTGAGGCCTAATTCTCCCCCACCACAAGTCACTCCCGTTGACCTCATTGCTCATGTTCTGCTGCAATCAGGAGAACCATGGCACAGGGAAGTAGAAGAGCGGCAAGCTCCAGTAAGGGGATCTGATTCTTCTTGCCTGCCGGCATAAATCAGCAGGAACTCCACAGTCAGTAAAGCCAGCATCTGAGAACAGATTCAGGCCTTGAGTTTTCATGCAGTGATTCTGTTTCCAAAGGATGAGCTGCACCTTTCATTTGTCCTTTGAAGATTATTTTTGCGCTTTTGAAAGGATTTTTTTTTATAAAGAAAAGAAACACAGGGTTATAGAATGGAAGCTGAGATTCTATCTGTTTTGCTGAATGATTCTGGAATACAATATAACAGGGACAGTCTCACACTTAATCATCTCACTCTCACAAGTGGAAGGGCTGCTTGATGGGCGAGTGCAAATGAATGTAGGAGCCAGGGCAAAGGGAAAAAACCTCAGGAACAAAATAAGTATAAAATGTAAACAAATTTCTTCTCGGAGTGTTTGTAGTGACAGATGGTTGGGCAGATACGGCAAAAAATATATATTCTCCCCTCCTAGAGGGAAACAGGTGGAAGTCCATCAAATAAACTTTGTGCTGGCATATTTTATATTCACATGGAAGAAAAGGAAAAGATCTTTTTCGTTGTGGTTTTTTTTCCCCTCTGCGGTTTTTTCCCCTTCTCCCAGGCCAGAAATAAGATCATAGCAGATAAGCCAGGCACCAAAAAAAAAAAAAAAAGAAAAAAGAAAAGGAAAAGAGGGGTGGGGGGAGGAAAAAAGGTTATTCCGAGTATCACAGAGGGGGCTAATTGTCAAGGTTATATCTCCAAAGATGATTGATGTGAGGCTGGGCTTTTCTGTCAGCCTGTCACAAAGCAGGAATGTTTAATGTTCTCATTATTGGTTACGCTGTTGTGTATATTTCTCTGTCAGCACTGTGGACCCATCTGAACTGCCAAGGCACTTCAAAGCCCTGCAGGTCATTTATCATCCTCCTGACGCTGTGAATGTTCAGCCTCAGCTGAGTGCCAGGGATTTGTTATGACTTGAGAGCCAGCTGACAGACAGGTCTGCTGCAAAAAGAATTCCTTTTTGTCACACTGCGAAAACATCAATGTTCCTATAATGGCCTACAACTGTCAAAGGGGACTGCCACCTGACAGTTGTGTGGTCTCACTAATTTGCAGCCCGGTGACTTGTTTCCTTGAGTTTAGATTCAGTTACGGTGTCACATACAAACAGGTCACCATCTGTTGCCCTGTGCCAGGGGCCACATGGTATGGGGTGGAAGAGAGCAGAGAGGAGGAGGCAAAGGATACGTGCATGCATGGGGTGGAGGAAGCGGTGAAGAAAATCAAAATGGCTATGCCAATTGAAGCCACATCTTTATTTTGCAGCCCATCTTTCTGGTTTAATGCTGTGTGAATCTCTCTGAAAGTTGTGATGAAAATCGAGACAGGGAAAGAAAGGAACTTGCAAACAGCCAGAGCTAGTGAGAGAGAAAATATCAGGGCTTTGTTTTCTTTCCCAGGCCATGACATGATTAATCGTTTTCTTCTGATCTAATTTTGGAACATGAAAAACAGCACATTTGTCTTGAAGAAAAATGATGTGCCGTACTGTGCAGATGGAAATTTCGAGCAATGAAAAAGATTAAAGTGAAATTCCACTCCTTAGACCTAATCATGAGTTGTAGATTATTCTGTCGTTCTAACCAGATGGTAGGCTTGATTCCACAACCCCCTTCTTATATTAATGAATACTAGACTGTTATATTTGACTTAGGTAAGTGAAATGTCTATCAAGCCTAATGGACTGCCAGCCAGCGTAACACATGTTGTACCACTGAGGGTCCTTGCTGCATTTTTCATGTTTTATACTAATGTAGAACATTTTGTTTCCTACTGTTTTCCATCATTGTCACTGTTTGCTAAATATTTTCACATGTCGGGGGGGGAGGGAGAGTGGAAGGGGGGAAAAAAGCTTGTGTCCAGAGCTAATTTCCTCACGTTGGTCGCAGCTATAATTCTACAAGTAAAACAGTCACCTGAAGCAATGCATACAAGAACTCAATAGTAACTTGATTAAGTTCCCAGTCAACAAGCCTGCACTAGGCTGTATGTTAACAAACCTAATTATAGGCAGCATGGTGATAGATTGTGCAGAGTGCATGTAGCACATCTGAGGTCATGTCTAGAAAACAAGTTTTGCCCCAGGGGACAGGGATGGGGTGTCATTTCTAAATAAAATAAAATTGGGTTCACTGATATTTTCCATTGTGTTGCCTTCCACTTACTAACAAACATTTTTTCCTAGGAGTATCCATGGCGATCCTCAGGAGAATATAAGAATGGAGGAGCAGAAATTAGAGTAAATGGGGAAATCTCTTTAACCTTGTCAACTGCAGAGTCCTGTGACTTAGTAATTTCTACCAAGTTAGGCTTTGCAGAGCTATGGGTGTTGATAATTGTATGTTAGGATGGAGGTGGCTGTTCATGTTCAGAACCCAATGTTTATCACTTTAAGGGTTTCACTGCACTGGATTAATACTTGTTAGGTATGCTGAGTTGGATGAGAGTTATGGAACCCTCTTTACTTTACTTTACAGAAAGTAAAAGGTACAAATCTCTGGTTTCTCTTCTTCTCAAAGCAATAGTTAGGCCGTTGTTACATCCAGCATTTGTATATAAAAGTGAGTCTGTCCTAGAGAATGCTACCAGCTAAAAGAAACTCTTGTAAACAGAGCTAATTTTAGCCTTGGAAAGAGTAAACCGGATGCACAGACCAGATTGCTCTTTACCCAGAGGAGGAAAGACTAGAAATTTAAGCAAGGTGGCAAGAATGATCCAGATCTGGGCTTATTTAAATGTGATATTTACAGAAAAATTGCAAAGCTTGGAGATCCAGCTATGCTGAACAAATCTTCCTGAGTAAGAAAAGCAAGGGACAGAAAGGAGATCTTTTTAATCAGGTAACTAAGGTTTTATCGCTAAAGAAGAAAATTATTGGAGACTAGAAAGAATGGCAGGCTTATTCCACTGTTTCAGGATTTCACTTCTCTTGTCTAGCACTATTTCTTAAGGACCAAATCTGGAAGTTCCCTACGCATTCCTTAGGCAGTAAAAGTGCCACTGAACCTAATGCTGAGTAAGGAACTTAGAAATAAACTCCAAGCAAAACCCCAGCTAAGAATAATCTGCACTGTGGAGCATTCAGACGCAGAGCCAAGTCTAAATGTTGTGGTTTTCGTCTGCTGGTTATGGGCCTATTTATATTAAGGGACACCCTGAATCTTTGCCCATAAGGAATGTCATCCAAACTCAAAGCAAATCTTCTGGGAGGTCAAAAAAGTTTTCCTTGTAACATTGTTCTCTGTAATTAATGTCGTCGTCACCCCATGTCTTTGCACTACTTGGATCTATCCATGAAGAGAAGCTGAAGACTTTCACCACGCTTCCAGTTTTGCTGGATGTAGGTGCTTCCTTTAATCTCCCCTAAGCTTGTTACTCAGGAGATGATCACTGTTGCTGGTGACCATTTCTTTACAAAGTTTTGCATGAATACTTTTGCTAATTCATTTGAGACAAGGTTCTGACTTGCCCTGTGGCCCCATTCAGAGATGTAAGAGGGAGCAAGACACCTTTTTCCTTGTCTGTGCAGACTACCTCTCTTGCCGGTCAATAGAAATGGAAGAACAGCTTTTTGTGGGCTGTTGCTCCTCCTCTGCGTGGGGCAGGCTGATCTGGTTCAGTGTGGATGGGGAAGTGATCGGTATGGTGTATTGGAAACTATCCCTTTTAGTGTAAGGGGTTTCCTGACCCTGCTTGCAAGATAGGGGGCTCTGTAGGGAAGTGTGCAATCTATGTCTTCAGCAATCAAGCTGCAGAGAGCCAGCCTACAGCAAGGTGGATTGAGTTAGATCCTTGCAGCCCATCCCAAACCTGATAGAACCCAACTACAAGGGTTGTGTTTGGATCGGTCAGGAAACAGCCTCTTGGGTCAGGGAGATGCTGCTCACAACCTTCTGCGTGTGGGGCCACACCAGGGGTGTAGTGGCTTTTAAAAAAGTGGGTAAACTAACCAACTAAACTCCATGTTCCCCAAATGAAAAGTAGCTAAACTCGAAATCAGGCATGGGAAAACTTTTTGGCCTGAGGGCCACATCTGAGAATAGGATTTTGTGAAGGAGAAATGTTAAAGAGGATCAGAGTTTGGAGGCTTATCTGAATTATGCAAACCTAAAAAAAATTCCACTAGGCCGTACATCTTTCTAACTCGTACAGTCCCCCTTCAGCTCACTCTGATAACTTCTTTCCAGGAAGGACCAGCAACCTCCAGAGTTTCTTGTATATGGACCACTCACCTATAAGGTGTTTAAAGGATCCTGCCCCTAAAATCCTGGATTCCACCTCCTCTCCCTGCCATGCATCCACTGCAACAGTCAGCAACAAACTCGGCCACTCTCACTTGTTTGCCTTCTTACTGAGAAGATGCCTCTGGTAACCAGACTGATCATAGGTTCCGCCTCCTAAGTACAGTACCAGAACCATGCTATCATTCAGACCAAAAGGAGAAAGGAACATAGTGTTTCTGGGTCACCCTGACAGTGCAAAAGTTTCACATGGAATTTTTCATTGGAGGGGGAGAAAAAAATCAATGCTTGCAAAGATGTTTCTGTTTGGCACACACTTGCTCCAGCTCCAGACACGAGCATGCTTATCAATTTTCTATACCCCATTTTCTCTCTCTATCTTGCATCAGTTGGCTTTTCTTTCAGAGGCATTCATGCAACAGCTCTATTTGGTATGATCTAATGTGAGGTTCCTTATTTACCATACTTAGGTAGCGCCCTGGATGTTCACTCCTATTCTGTCATCACATGCTAGCTATGGATGTGCTTATTTCCTCCAGGTCCTTCCCTCGGGTTTCACTTCCCCCATGAAATAACCGTTTGAAAAGCCAACAAATCCTAAAATCCTGAAATACTTGAGAATCATGCTGATCTTAGGCACCAAAAGCAAACAGTAGCCAGAAAGTTGTATACTCCTGTATTGTCAAGCGTACAGATTCTTGAAAGACGTGTGTTTTGTGTACATGTGAATTCTCTCTCATCGGGGTGCCAACTAACTTCTTATTATTTGAAGGATTATTTCAAAAGCCATTGTCTTTGTTTACACTTCAGCTGCCGCTTATGTTAATCACCCTGTAATCTGCCCATAAGTGGCTTTCTTCCACTTTTTAATGGGAGCTAAGTGGGTTAGGGAGTAGCTTAATCAAGGGGGTAGCAAAATTCCAGATGAAAATGATTCTGTTTTAAGAGGGTTTTCTCTGCTTTAAATATTTGGCTTTAACTTTCTCATAAAACTGGACAGTCTATAAAAAAAATCAACTCCCAGAGCATGGATACCCACATGGTGGGGAGAAGAACCTCCCAACAGTTTCAGCAGTCATACCCCTGAAGCTACACTCATCAGCTCTGATAACGTAAGCAGATTTGGGTGGGGTCGTTGTGGGTTGTAGACTTCTGTGCCAAACTAGTCTTGGTAACTTAGTATTTGGCAGTCTTTCTGCTGGGAAAGCATTTCAGCATGGCATGGCTATGGGTGGTGCCCTTTTCACTGTGACATACAACCAGCAGCACTTTGCACTAGAGATGGATTGTAAAACCTCAAGGTCCTTCTCAAATGTATCAGATTAATCCTCCTCTTGTGCCAAGATTGCACAGACTCTGCCTCCAGCCGAGGTACAACAGGGGGCAGGAAGCACCTTGCTCCTTCTCACTTTTGCATCTGTACAGGCCTAAGCATGACTTAGCCTCCGTATTTAACCCTTTTGTTACAGCTGGGTATGGAATTCTTCATTTGTCCTAAGTGGTGCTGAGGCAAAAGAGCTTCACCATTTGTCAGAGAAGGAGGTGGAGTGCCTGTTTTTGCAGTGTTGAGTTTAGAAAGCATTTAGGGATCCTTCCAGATGAGATGCTGCAATGTATAAACCATAATTTCATCATTATTTGGGATATCTAGCAATAAGTTGGCATCTGATAAAAAGGAATCTCGTTTGTAAATGAAACAGCTGAGAACAGCCAGTAGCTGAACGCTTTCTAGGAAGAAACATGTTCCCAGCAAAACTCTTTAAAGAAGTTAGGAGTAGAGGATTTGAAGGAAAGAAAGCCACATGGGGGCTCCAGGATTGTCAGTGAACCACTAACATTAGTTGGAAATAATAGAATTAATTTGGTATTTTCAGAACAAAAAATAGTAACTAATCAGCCATTTTGGTTTACATTAGTGATTAACTTCATCCCTATAGTTTCATCCCAGAACAGTCCTCTTTTTGGACTTGAACAGTAGCCGTTGGATCTGGAGTCGGGTGCGGAGGGCGGGGTACTTGCTTACTTCTCTCATGTGGCATGGGTATTAGCCTTTAGTTATCTCTGGTCTGTATCAGGGACTGGGGCCAGGAAATAAAGGTCAGGGATGAGATTTTCAAAGCCAACTAGAGGATTTAAACACATTTATCTCAATGGCAATTCTGTGGCTAAATGCCCTAACCATCTTTGAAAATACCAACCCAGAGTCATGCCTTTACTGTAGGGACAAAGGCCCAGCTCCTCAAAGGGATTTAGTCTCTTGATTAACCCTTAAGTTGATGTTGAAGTTAGCAGCCTAAATACCTTTGGGAATCTATGCTAGGGTGACCAGATGTCCCGATTTTGTAGGGACAGTCCTGGTTTTTGGGGCTTTTTCTTTTATGGGCTCCTATTACCCCCCACTGCCTGTCCCGATTTTTTACACTTGCTATCTGGTCCCCCTAATCTAAGCTGAATTTGCTAAAGGTATGTTTTAACAAAACAAAAACACATAGTCTGGTAGCCATGATGAATTCAGTAAAAAGTTGAGAGGACAGTTGATTAGATTTTCCCGTAGTTGGACTATTTTCATACAAAATACTCTCCAGTTTTTGAAACACAGTTCCCCAGAAATACAGTGGGTCTAAAATTCACATAATGAGAAATCCATGAGTCTAATATCTGGTATTTCTGATTTGCTTACTTCCTTAAGTTAATGTGACTTCAACATGTTTCCAGTGCTTTTAACCTGAACTGATAATCACACGTTAAAAGGTGATGATTTGCAAATGATGATTTGCCGCCTTCAGTGCTCTGTATATGTACAGCTGAATGTCCATCAAGGTGCCACTAGATGCTATTACAGTGTAACAGTTATCATTCATTCATATCATGCATTTCAGTCAGGGCGTGTTTCAGCACCAAACATAAATATATATCATATACCCAGAATGTGTTCTTCTCATGAGAAGAACACTAAGTAGGTTAGACCTAGGGTCTTGTGAATAGAACTTATAGATCACCCTCGGGAAGTTCTGAGTTCCAGAAATGATGCTCCTGGACACTCCATTTACAGTGCCGATCTCAATCTTCAATGTATCATAGCCCAGTGTTTCCCTCTGTGCTCAGGCAAGATTATGAGTCTAGGACAGTCTTCAGCTATAGAGGCAAGTGCTTTAGTTCAAGCTGAAGAGATTCTCAGGCTTATAGCTGCAGAGGGTCCCTGTTTGGTCATGGGTGTTGTCCAAGATGGTGGCTGTAATATAAACAAGAGCTTGACCACAGCAGCTCAAATCCTGGACTTCAGGTGGTTGGGAAGACCTTCCTCTGTCAACTTGCTGATCAGTGTGTAATGTTTCCTTCTCTGTGAAAACAGGAGTCTGGTGCAGCCCTGGCTACAGAGTCTGACTCATGCTTACGGGTGTCCCCAGTTTGATCCCTAGTGTCTGCCTACATGGCAACTCTCCAAATAGCAAATCTGCCCTGCCCCCAGCTGAGGATTTAGATGTACAGCTCACATTGGACAGTGCCTTCTTCATAGCATGGAAAGCGCAGCAATTACAGCTACTGTTACATGAGATGGGGATGTGGTGCTTCGTGTGAGGGAAATGGTGGCTCATAATAAATGAGGAGATGAAAACCTTGACCTGCCACTTGAATTGAATACATAGGCGTGCGCACAGAGTGTGCCCAGGCACACCCTAATGTCTCTCTCTCAAAAAAAGTGGCTTTCCATGTAGAGTGCGATGCCTTTAAAATAAATAAATAAATAAATAAATAAATAAATAAAATTCTCTGGGTGCACATC
The DNA here is from genome assembly GCA_007922305.1 of Dermatemys mawii. NCBI lineage: Eukaryota > Metazoa > Chordata > Testudines > Dermatemydidae > Dermatemys > Dermatemys mawii. The sequence continues at coordinate 41,446,003 of ML677335.1, read as the reverse complement.
CTAACGAAATGTGCTGTGCAAACCAATGATTGGATACAGACGTGCTTTAGGCTCAGTTGTGGAGAGTCTTCCACTATAGACGCAAGTGCTTTAGACTGCCTGTTATATACCTTTTTGCCAGTGCTAATGGTCCATGGTAAAATCTATGTTGAATAACAGGAGCCCTTCTGTCACAAAAATAAGCAGAAGGAAACATGGCAAGGTTGTTTTCTTGGCAGTCTGGTGCATTCATTCATCATCATTATGCCCTCCACCCCTCTCAGGGTATGGGCCACCAACAGTAGATTGCCAGAGGATTCTGTCCTGGGCCTTTCTTTCAAGTTGACTCCAGTTGTATCCCATCTTCATGATGTCCGCCTCAAGGTCACGTCGCCAGGTGATTTTGGACAGCCTTTCTTCCGCTTGCCTTCGGGGTTCCATCTCAGAGCCTGTCTGGTGACATTAGTTGGTGATTTACGCAGGGTATGTCCTATCCAGCTCCATCTTCTCTTCCGGATTTCTTTTTCTACAGGAAGTTGGCTGGTTCTCTCCCAGAGGTTGGCATTGCTGATGGTATCTGGCCAGTGGATCTGGAGAATCCTTCTGAGGCAGCTGTTGATGAATGTCTGGATTCTTTTGATGGTAGTTTGTGTCATTCTCCAGGTTTTGGCCCCGTACAGCAGTACTGATTTTACATTGGAGTTGAACAGCCGAATCTTTGTTTTCAAGGCCAGCTCTCTGGAGCCCCAAATGTTTTTGAGCTGTAGGAAGGCCACTCTTGCTTTGCCAATCCTTGCCTTAACGTCCGCATCTGTACCTCCCAGCTGGTCTATAATGCTGCCCAAGTAGGTGAAGGACTGCACTTCTTCGAGGGAACGTCCATTCAGGATGACTGGTTTCTTACTGCTGGTGCTAATCTTCAGGATCTTGGTCTTGTCTCTGTGGATGTTGAGTCCAACCTGCGATGATGTGGCTGCCACAACATTTGTTTTCTCCTGTATCTGCTGGTGACTGTGGGAGAGAAGTGCAAGGTCGTCGGCAAAATCCAGGTCGTCAAGCTGGCTCCACAAAGTCCACTGGATTCCGTTCCTACGTTCACTGGTGGACCTCTTCATGATCCAGTCAATGATGAGTAGGAAGAGAAACGGTGACAACAAACATCCTTGTCTAACTCCTGTCTTCACCTGAAAGCTGTTGGTGAGCTGCCCTCCATGGATGACTCTGCACATCATTCCCTCATACGAGTTCTTAATCAAGTTGACCAACTTGGCTGGGATGCCGTAGTGGTGAAGGAGGTTCCAGATGGTCTGTCGATCAATGCTGTCGAATGCCTTTTCATAGTCGATGAAGTTGATGTACAACGATGAGTTCCACTCCAAGGACTGTTTGACTATAATGCGGAGCATTGCAATCTGGTCTGTGCAAGATCTGTTCATCCAGAAGCCCGCTTGTTCGTCTCGAAGCTGTGGGTCTACGGTGTCCCTCATTCTTTCTAAGAGGATTCGATTGAATACCTTGCCTGGCACTGACAGAAGTGTGATGCCTCTGTAATTATTGCAGTTGCTGAGGTCACCTTTCTTGGGGAGCTTGATAAGATAGCCCTCCTTCCGGTCATTTGGTATCACTTTCTCCTCCCAGATCTTCACAAAAAGGGGGTACAGCATCTCGACTGAGGCATCCAAGTCTGTTTTAAGGGCCTCCGCTGGGATGTCATCAGGTCCAGCTGCCTTCTCGTTCTTCATCAGGGTGATGGCCTTCCTGATCTCTTCTCTGGTGGGCTTGCTGCTGTTGATCAGGAGGTCCACATTGGCTGGGGTGATGTCCGGAGGATTTGGTGGTGCTGGTCTGTTCAAGAGTTCTTCAAAATGCTCAACCCATTGGTTCATCTGTTGTTCTGTTCTTGGGATTTTCTTTCCTTCTTTATCTTTAACGGGTCGTTCTGGGTTGCTGTACTTTCCAGACAGTTTCTTGGTTGTATCATACAGTTGTTTCATGTTGCCGCTGTACGCTGCCTGCTCAGCTTGACCTGCCAGTCCATTCACGTATTCTGTCTTATCCTTCCTAGTGTTCTTCTTCACTGCTCTGTGTGCTTCTGCATATTCTTCTTGGGCCTTGGCTTTTGCTGCTCTAGTCCTGCTGTTGTTAACTGCTACCTTCTTCTGCTTTCTCTCCTCCATCTTGACCAAGGTCTCAGCTGTGATCCACTCTTTGTGATGTTGTTTCTTCTCTCCGACCACTTCCTGGCAGGTTGCTCTGTGTCTCTTTAACTATCTGCCATTTGTACTGTACAGTGTCTTCTTCTTCATTGTGCAGCTGTTGTAGTACCTCAAACCTGTTCTTCAACTGAAGTCCAAAGTCTTCCCTAATATTGGGGACCTTCAGGCAGCTGACATTGTACTTCATTCTTCTACGTGATTCTTCCATCCAGGTCTTCTTCAGCTTCAGTTTCATACTAGCAACTACTAGGTGGTGGTCGGATGCCACATCTGCTCCTCTTCTAACTCTAACATCTAGAAGGGAACTTCTGAACTTCTTACCAATGCAGATGTGGTCAATCTGGTTTTCTGTCACATTGTCCGGCGATACCCAGGTATTCTTGTGAATCCACTTATGAGGGAAGATACTGCCTCCGATGACCAGATTGTTCAATGCACAGAGGTCTGCAAATCTCTCGCCATTCCCGTTCATCTCTCCTAGTCCGTGGGTCCCCATGACATGCTCGTATCCTGTGTTGTTGAGTCCAATTTTGGCGTTGAGGTCCCCCATAAGGATAACAATGTCTCTGTTTGAGTATGTCTCCACGATCTTCTGCAGTCTGCTGTAAAACTGGTCCTTCACCGCATCTTCGCTTTCATTGGTGGGGGCATAGCATTGGATGACGTTCATCTTGATTCTCTTCTGTTTAGTTCTGAAGGATGCTGTGATGATCCTGGGGTTGTGCGCCTCCCACCCAATCAGTGCCCTCTGTGCCAGCTTGGACAGCATGAACCCTACTCCCTGGGTGTGGGGAGCGTCGCTCTCTTCATGTCCAGAGTACAGCAACAGTTCTCCTGACATCAGTTGCCTCTGTCCGGCTTGTGTCCATCTGGTCTCGCTGATTCCCAAAATTGTCAGGTTGTTGTTCCTCATTTCAGCAGCTACCTGCGCCGTCTTGCCTGTCTCATACATGGTCCTGACATTCCACGTACCAACGATGGTTCTCCTGGTTGAGAGAAGGGTAGTCGGCCTAGCGGCTTCCTTGCGGCTTTCACCACCTAGCATCATGCATCTTCGGGTAAACGAAGATCCTTCATTTTCCAGGAAGTTGGTCTCTGAATTATCTATTGCTTGCATTTCTGTACCGGGTAAATTTTTACGGGGTGGGGTTGCTAGCCCCATGCCCAACCTTCCTCCTTTTTCATCCGGGCTTGGGACCGGCAATGGCAGAGTTCAGTCTGGTGCAATGACTCTGAAATCCTGTCCTCTAGCTCTCAGGGCAAGATTGTCCAGCCCTGCATGGGTGCACCAGGGGAGGAGAAGGCACTTTGAGCTCAGGGACTGCCTACAGTGGAACTCAAGAGCTCCCTTGAGTGCAAGACTGTCTGAGGTTATTGCTGCTGAAATTGAAGCCCCATTGTGCTAGGTGCTATACAGGCACACATACACTGATAGTCTCTGCCCCCCAAAGAGCTCACAGCCCAAATAGGACAGATTTTGGGAGGGAGGGGAGATAATCCCCATTTTACAGATGGGGAGTTGCAACAGTGAGATCCCACTACACGTCTGTGATGGAACTGGGACTTGAACCATATTTTCTGAATCCAAGCCCAGTGCTTAATCACAAATTCAGAGTTCTGTCAGGTCTACTTCCACTCCCATTGAACTTAATGGAAGTTTTGTCACTGTGAACGGAGAATTGGGACCGTAAGAAGGTATATTCAAGCTCTAAGTATTATTAATTGCCTTGTCCCACCACCAATCAGGTAAAAGCTCTAATTATAAACACCAAGTTAAATAATTACTGGCTGTTTACTAAGAATTGATGAAAATGAATAAATATTTTTGGAAATCACTTAGTGTTTAAATTACTCACACTAAATTAATACAAATATTTCTAAGTAAAGAGAATAGTCCTAGAAAAGTACATTATTCAGTAAATGAATTCATTAGTATTTAATTACAAGAAATGGCATCAATTATTAAACATTACTACAACTTGCTTGGAAAATTGATACATTCTTCTCACCACTCTTAATAACTTCAATTACCAGTACGATGTACCAGTAACTCTTTTTCTTTGGGTGCTAATTTTCATACAGTATCTATAATACAGTTCTTTGTTTGCTAGCCTTAAACATTTTTGTGTTGAGTCTCTTTTTGTGGATTCAAATGCAGATTAACTTTATTTTCCACAGTTTATTTCCTAGTTGTTGAGTTGAAATACAGGCTCTGGGTGTCTCTTAATCAGTTAAGATCAGGCTCAGGAGGCCTGGTGTGTTTCTTGTTACACAATATACACTCCTCCAGAGTTTTCTAAATCATAACCAAAGAATGAAGCCTCATTTAGGCCTGCTTTCCCCCGGCCACTGTTTTTCAAGTTCTTTCCTTTTGTCACTAGAACACTCTTCTTAATAGTGGTTTGTTTGCCACTACCTCCATCTAGCCACCCTTCTCGGATAAGAGATCTTGCATCCTCTGGACAATGGACAGCTACAGCCTCAGCTGTCAAATACTTTTACATGTAAAACAAATGCAGATTCTGAACACTATGAAGCCTGGGTATATCTACACAGGGATAAAAACCCCATGCTGGCCTCGGGCTTGCATAGCTTGGGATCTGGGGCTGAAAAATTGCTGTTTAGAAGTCTGGACTAGAGCCCAGGTTCTGGGACCCTCCACCCTCGCAGGGTCCCAGAGCTTGGGATGCAGCCAAAACCTGAATACTTACTAACTTAGTCATTTTTTTCCCTGACCCAGGCCAGCCTCAGCTATGTCATGGGTGTTTTATCGTAGACATAGCTTCTGTGACTAGATCGCATTTCAGAGAATGTTACCTAGTGGATCCTGGCTTGCTGTACAAACAGGCACAACCACCATCAAGCATTGACCAGTACACTGGGAATATACCACACTCTCAAACTGATGTAAAATCCTTTGGTGCTTCTCTCCCCATCTCCCAGACTGTGTATATGGCCCATCATAAACATATGCAGCAACCCACAAAGGGCTTTAAGCCTGATCTAACCACACAGTTGCAGAACCCATAAGAACTTGTGTAAAAATCTTTTTGCCATGTTCATCCCTGAATTCCTCACTGACTTAATGGGGTAACATCAGGGAGCAATGTGGCCCCTTATCTCTGGTGAGAGCCATGACCAGTTACAATGGAAACCGATTATATTAATCCGCTTTATTTTTTCTTGCATTCTGAGTACAGGGAAGTGAATGCATTGCTGTGGGAAAGTGTATGCATGAAGGTGACAATCCTTAGCGACCACTCTAGTTAGCCACAGTACAGGAGTGGCAGAAAGCTTTTCTGGTCTGCTTTCCTTGGCATGAGAAGGTGGCTCAGGCACCATCCATACTAGTTCTGTCCCCCTGTAAGAGGCAGCTAGCTAGTTGCAGCAGGTTTTTTTGCATAAGCAGTCCTGGGCACTGGGTAGAGACTACCAGATCATGTCCTATAAGTCAGAGAACAGCCATCACATGTCAATAACTTTTGCTAATTAACAAATACTGACTTTCAACTGATGCTATAAAAATCCTTTTTGCACCAAAATATTATTCTATTCACTGGGATTTGCATAAAAGCTCCAGGAATTGGCTGAATCGAGTTGTGGGTTGGTGAATAGTATGCATTGATTCAGCAGATCTGTTAATTTACACAGTTTTCCTGTTGTGCTCTTAGTTTTGATAAATCTGCAATAATGTTTTCCATCTAGCTGGGCTTCATTGAGATGGGATCCATTGCCATTTTTTGTAGCAATTAAATTAACCATTTATTTTAATTTATTCCCTTTGTAAATCTAACTAATTACTTTTTGTGAAGCACTTTGATCTGCTCGGATGGAAGATGTTAAAGATCATTGCTTAGTAGATGCTACAAAGTTTTCTGTGGGTAATCGCTTGAATTAAATATCGTTTTGCTCAGCCATGTTCATGCCCATTATTTTATTGTTTTGTATTGTGTAGCCTGGGAGCCCCATTTATGGGTTGGGAGCCTGTGGTGCTAAACAACAAAGGTGGGGTTTGTGGTGTAATGTGTGTGGGATTTTTTGTTGGTTTGTTTTTCCTGAATGCTCATGGGAAATAAACTTGGAACTCACCTGAATATTCACTGATTGAGGTTCTAGGTTCCAATACCTCAGGTGTCAAAAGCTCTCAGTCCTCTGCTACCAAGAGTCTTTCTTTTTTCTTCACTGTGGTCTCAATCCATTTAAGCATGTGCTTAAAGGCTTGGCTGAATCTGACTGAGGCCAAAGAGCTGATTACCAGTAAAGGCAAATGGTATTTTATATGGAACTCTGCTTCGCACAGTGTGAGGAGTGTGGCAGACACCTATTGAGCCCTAGCACAGAGTGGTTCAAATGAGCCAAACAAGGTTGTGGCCATGCCCTTCGCAGCTAGGCCGGGGCTTGTGCACTCACATACTTTGCATCAGTGACTTTGGTGGCCATGTCAAGAAAACTACAGATTTCTACTCACCATAATCTGTATTACAGAAACACCCAGTAGTACTAGTCAGGGTCCAAGGCCCGTTGTTCTAGGCACTGTACAAAACTATAGGAAGACATGGTCCCTGTTCTGAGGAATGTGTATGCAGCACATGTTGTAGGGATATCTGTACGTGTTCTAGGACAGTGCTTCTTGGCACAACAGGGGCCCAGGAATCCCAAACTCTCTTGCTCTTTTGAAGGCGGCTCAGGGTTTGATCCTGCACCACTGCTGTCAATGGGAGTTTTGCCATTCACTTCAGTGGGAGCAGGATTGAAGCCTCAAGGAACTAAAACTTTTTCCAGCTAGGATTACGCACACTTCCACAATTATTTGCTGTGGATGTGACAGGAGCCATCCAACTAATATAAAACAATTTAGTTTGGTTTAGTTTTGTTTAAGAGACACATTTAACTTCTTGAACTCCCTAATCCTGCTTCCCTTCCCTAAACAGCTTCCTCTCCTTGAAAGCTTCAATAGCTCCCTCAATCAGTGACAATACCCTCTGCTTTGTGACCAGATACAAGTAGCCAACAAAGCTCAAATAGTGGTGATCATTCACTATCAATCCAGGAAGTAAAATATACAGATGCTGATTTAAAAACAATTGCACAGGAGCTCTTGTATTGTGAAGGAGCCATGATCTGCTTGCAGACATTTTAGGAGCCATAAAATAATCCAAATTTTAGCAACTTAATGCATTTGGATTGCATCTTTTCTCCCTCCTACAGCAGGGACCAATTTGCAAAGTTTTGAAGATGTTATGATACAAAGATTTTGCTCATCTCGTTATGGCACTGACTACTACTGAATTATTGGAGTAAATTATTTGTTAAGAAATCTACACACAGCAGTAATCTGTTTCGGTTCAGTGCACAGAAAATGTATTCCACTGAACAAATCTATCCCTGCAACATATATTTCATTGGATTCCACTGTATTATCTTTCACCCACGTCCTTTAAAATTAAACAAAATAAAATAATGCCTCAGTCCCTTAATGCTCCCATGACCTTACCTAGCTCTTTGAATTTCCTTCCCTTAAAGGTACTGCAGGTGGATAAAGCTTTCATTTAATCCTTTAGCCACCCAAGCTAGCCACTAAGACCTCCACTAGCCCCAAGCTTTGTTTTTGTTTTTAGCTTAAGTATGAACTGATTTATTTTCTTCATGCCTTACAAGTAAATACATAGCAGCTGCAGAGGCCCAGGGTATAAAAGGAGGAGCAGAAAATAAGAGAAAAGATGATGAAGCTGATGAATTACAGAAGGAAGATGAGGTAGCATTATCAGTGATGTTACTGAAACATGAGAGTGAGAGCTTCACAGTCAATTTTATTCACTTTGCCTTGGCTCAAGCTATGATTCCACCTGTTGCTTTCTGCATCCTGTGGAACCCTTTCCCCAGTGCTGGATTGTGTATAAACTAAGCTCCATGTAGTTATGGGTAATATTTCAGCATTGAATTCTTGGAGCGGCTTGTTGTTCTTATTCATTTTGTGAATTCACTTTTTGGTGGGTTTGTACAGATGGTGAGATAGGGCTAAGGCAGATTTATGCTTAGATTTATTAGGAAGTCTATTTTCTGCAGGCCAGTTGACATCAATAGAGTTGTGTTCCTTTTATTCAGAAAGTGCACCCTGAGAAAGTATCAAGTGGGTACTGATTGCAGTTCTTAATTCTTGTAGGTCACAATTCTGTTGTTTCTGAATAATGAAGACACATAAACAAAGTCTGACTAGAATCATTGTGAGTTATGACACTGCTAAGAGCCATTTCAAAAACAAAACAGGTCAGAAGAGTCTTACATAGGCTTTTGAATCTTTTAAAAGCCCTGGGTTAAATCCAGGCCTAATATAAGGCAGAGATCCATTGACTACAGTGGAGTTGTGCCTCTTTCATCAGAGATGAATTTGGCCTGCCGTGTTTTTTTCTCCTCCTCATACAGCAAATTTTCTCGGTCATCACTAAGACTAATAAATTTGCATGCACAGAGAGTGAATGATGTGCCTTGTTACTGATTAAGGCCCTGATTACTGTTAAGGCCCTGATTACCGTTGACTTCAACGGGCCTCCTCCCATGCTTCAAGTTAGGCATGTGCTAAAGTATCTTGATTTTAGGGCCTAAAAGATGCAGTGGATGGCCTAATCCCAGCTGTTGTGCTAGGACTCCTACTTACCATGTAAATGATTTTCATCTCGGAGATATCTTGCGCTCCCTTGGTTGGTCTATCTGTGTCCATTTGTTGTGTGCCTTCAAACACGTTGCCCTGATCCTGCAAACTCCTCTACATGTAATGCCAGTGGGACTACTAATGGTAGTAAACCTAAGCATAAGTGCATTTTTGCAGGACTGGGGCCTTGAATGTAAACTCTCTTGAGCAGGAACTGCCTTTTCATTATGTGTGTATAGCACCTAGAGGTCCGAGTCAGGGATCAAGGGTCGATTGTGCTACAAAGGAATAACAATGTGTTGCACATCATCGGGTTCAAAAGAAAGCCCCTCAAATTCTAAAAACCAACAGCTATTTGGAAGGATTTAGATGAACGGAATAAATGTGTTTAGGGAAAATTAAAAATGTCACTAGGATAATCTGTGGTTAATTTATTATTTGTGCGCACATACCGGATGTGTACATGTTTACACAGTCTCTTGATATAAAGATTATTCAGTGCACTTGTTATCAGCACTCTAATTCACTTCTTTGAAAACAAGAAACCTCCCCTTCATTGAGTTGTTCTGCAGGCTTTTTTCCACCCGCTTGGAACTGCAGATCTCCTAAAACAGCAGACTCGTATTACTTTGTTATATGAGCTGTTAAGGTTTTTAATTTTGGCTGCTTGTGCCCAGAGGACAAGTAATCAGTTATTAAGTTAATAAGCGTTATGCTGTAGTACATCAGACTGATGAGGTTAGTGTTAAAAATCTGGCATGTGTAGGTATTTTCAACCTTCCTACGTTAGTGGAATGAATGCTTTTCCATGAGAAGATCAACTTAACAAGCCAATTAATCCTATGGGGGGAATGGGAATGGAAACTTTCTAAGTATTAGACCTCCACCTCTATAATGATGGCCTGTAACTTACATTAAATGCAGGATTTGAGTTTCTTACAGTTAAACAGGTGGTCAAAAGCAATAACAATTTAGAAGTTGAGGATCTTCTGCTCTTTTTTAATGCATCTATAATGAGCATCTAAAAAGGCTGTGCGCAACTATTTAGAGAATTATACTTAACTCTCATTTGTTAATGATTACATAAAATATAAACGTATTGACTGGTTGGTTGGGATTTTTTATACCAAGTGAATGCAGATGGGGACTTGAAAAATTAGTTAGTATGCAAAGTCTGCTCACAAATGTGCCAAACATGTTTTTAAACAAAAAGCAGGAAACCTTGTTAGGATTTTAAAAATATATTGTACTGAGCAGAAAAATACTACAGTGCAGGCCTGTGGTTCAGCAGAGCCAATGCCAAATGAAGCAATCATTTGGGAGTATATTAATTCTTGATGTGAATTGTCTGGTGTTTCCAAAAAAAGTGGATGTCAAAGTTTCCACATGCCGAGTTTGTACTGGTGGCGGGGGTGGAGGGGAAGTTCAGGTTTATCAAGCTGAAGTTTGCCTTCTGCGTCCTTAATCAGTCTGAAGCTAATTAGCAACCTCCACACAATAAGGCCACAAGTCATTAATCATAGGAGATCCAAGCAGTCAGCCCACCCTCCCCCCGTGCGTGACATTTCAAGAAAAGTTTTTTTTTTCTTTTCTCTTTTTTTGTGATGGGGCTTCAGAAGTCACAAGGATTGCTTTTCATGGTCACTAGTGTGTGAAGTATAAGCCATGTCTGGATGTGACAGACAAGGGACCACTGTTCAAGTACCCACTGGACACTTTTTTTAAAGCTGTCCTCTCCTAAAATAAAATTAACTGACTTGATTTGCTTTGAGTTGAAGCATAGTTCAGCTCAGAATAAAAAAAAAGTTTTAAGTTTTAACATGATTTTTGTTAAAGGAACGTTTTGTAATTTTGGGGGCAGAAGGAGTTTACAGTCCTTTCTTAAGCACAGCTAATTAGGAATGAAAGTCCTTTCACATGCCTAGTACAGTGTGCCTTTTTAAATCTAATGCTAACAGCCACAGATCAAGCAGTATTAAAGTCCTGGAAAATATAGTTTTCATGAGATTATCAATCACATTTCTTCCAAACAATTTTGAGTGATGTTAGATGCAAATAGTCTCAAGTGACATTTAAAAAATTGAGTAAGCATTTTACTTTATTCTATTTTAATCTCTTTAGGTTCCTATAATCATGCCTATCTCCACAGTATCTGAGCATCTAGATCTGCTAGTGTCTTCTGAAAAACATTTTCCTTGGAGACCATTCTGTTTTCTGTATTTCTCTTTCTCTGGTTTTATTACTAGGGACATCTGTATGAAAGCTCCGAAGTAAATCACATGATCCTACTTCTTCATCATTTGGGATCACACTCCATTGTTGATGGTGTCAAAGTTAGAAGCTGGGTAGATTTTAATGATGTCAGAAACAAGATTATGATCTCTGGTAGGGAACAGTCAGCAGGAGAAAATGAATGTCTAAGTAATAATTATATTAAATTTAGGCAATGGCTCTTTTTTAGAAAAGCTGAAATACAGGACAAGCAAAATTGTTTTAGTGAGATTTCCTGAAGGCATCACTCTACAATAACCACATGGATGTCATTTTGGCCTGTTTAATTTTAGATTTTGTCTTTTAGCATTATAAAATACATTAGCACTTGAAACTGATAATTGATAGCCCTTCTGTCTCTCTTCAGTCCCACACAAGTTCTCCACATGCTACACTGCAGCTGCCACTGCCCACAAACCCACTCCCAATAGGAGTCAACACTTAGAGGGAGACATGGAGAGAGAGAGAGACCATCTTGCCTTAGTCAAGTAATTCACATAGATTTCTGGTTAGACAGTGCTTCAGAGCAGCCAGCAGCTCATGTGCATGGTGATCTCTGACCTTGGGAGTTCAGTTCCCACAATGCATGTTCATAAGGGTTACTGAGGGAGTTCAAGTGAACAAGCTGCTTTTAAAAAGTTGAGCTGGGCCAACCCCATTCAAGGCTTCATAAACTATTCAAGTGTTGGGGGAGGGAGGGTTGTTGGGCTTTTTGATTTTGTACTGGTTTCTTTGTGGTGGGTTTGGGTTTTTTTGTCTTATGGTGTTGTGGATAGATTTGCAAACTTAATTTGTGCCTACAAACCACTTTAATTTAAACTCATTATGCTTTTCAGTGTGATCCTCTTTATATATTAAAAAGGAAAGGAAGAGAAAGCTATTAACTAATAGATAGAAACAAAGGAAGCCAGTGCTCTATACTAGGAAGGAAGTCGTGTGTCCTGTATATGGTAGTTTGATATGTGTATTTCCTTAAAAGCACTTTGGATGGAGATGAGACCATCCAATAAGAGTCTGAATACACACACCCCCCAAACCCTCCATCTTCTATGCTTGTTGGAAGGATTTAGGGACTAGCCAGGAAAGGTTAAGAGCTTGTGAGGGCAAATCAACTGAAGATCATTGAGCAACCAGAATTTTATATGGCAGTTAGAGAAAGGAGGCTTTTGTGTCAGAGAGAGGATGAGGCTGACTTAATGACAGGAGAAGGTGTCTGGGTTAGCAACTCAGTGAGGTCTTTTTTAGTTTATTTTGGGATCTGAAGCGAAGACATTTGGAAACGATGTTTGTTTCTGGGAGAAGCACCTGGGAAGGTGAGCATGGAAGCCTCTAAGCACCATTTTCCTATTGGCTTTTCTCCTCTCTGCTCCTTTCCTCATAGCTTCTTTTATGTGGAAAGTAAACCACTTTGATTCAGTTGAAACTGAACTTTCAACACCAACATCTGAGTGGGTTTCAGAATTAGACAAAACAAGTTCATACATCTGTAATATAAAGCTCCCACATATAGATTTCTACAAGAAGCCTTAGGAACACTGAAAGAGCCATTAAGTTCCTTCTGTTATGTCGATGTAATAAGACACTTCAAAATGCCTCTTCCCCCATATGTCTTTAAACCACAGACCATAATAACTCTGAAAACAGTGGTTATGGTCTGTTGTGTTAACTCGTACGTTTCAATGAGGGGATATTCTTTCTCTTTCCTTTTTTCAGTGCTTCTGAGGCAGTGAAAAAAGATGACATGCAAACCACACACAAAAACATTCAGGGTGTGACTAAGCCCACACAAGCACGGAAACAGAGTTAAGACTGAAACACCATCATTACTTCAGCTCATTACCTCTTGGTTTTGTTACTCAGATAGTCTATAAGATCATCCACTGTCTGGGAAGCCTTGTATTACCTGGCCACAAAGAAATATGTTCTACTGTAGCTTTTAAGTCTGTATTTCCTTGTTTTACCAGGTTAATGCAAAACCTCCCTCAATGTTACTGTAAAAGTTTTTGGTGACTTATGTGTATTAATGGCATTAATTAAACTATCAACACAACTCAATGGGAGAAAATGTGTCTTCTGAACTTGTTCCTTGAATAGGAGTAAATGCCTCATTAATCTTACACATCAACCGAAGAACACTGTTTGTTAGCTAGAATAATAAACGACTTTACAGGAAATACACAATAGCAGATGCTGGAATGCATCCATTCATTAGTCACTCTGCATAAATATGCCCTTATTTCCATGAAGAGAGAATTAATGGAGGACTAGACTGACACACATGCACAAGCCTTCTCTCACTTACTGAGAAATGGAAGGGAGAAAATGTCATACACATTTCCCTTCCATATTCAAAGCATCACACACCTTATCACGTGTGTGTTTTCTGTGTTGCTTGTCTTGCTTTCATCAGGTTGAAATGCAGAGAGGGTAAAACTGCCAAGCATTGGTGTGTGTGTGGTTTAGAAACCCATTAAGGCATTCTAGTTATTCCTGCCTTTTGGCTACAAAATCTATCTCTGTCACCTCAAAGTTAGAGAATCCCCAAGTAACCTCTCAGTGATGCAGATTTAGGACCAATGATGCCAAGTGACCCGGGGATCCATTCCTTAAAGATATAGTACTATATATTTCCCGATAGTGGTATGTGATGATTCTAGCCAGCATCTCTTGACACAATTACATTCTGTTTTCAATGGAGTTTTAAAATAAAATAGTTTGATGTCTATTCATTTCCCCCCTCTCTTCTATTGACTTTGATGTCTATTTAGTTTATAAAAGAACAAGAAGAACCTTCCTGAACAGTCTAAGGACATCTAACAAATACAATCTATCAAAAAAAAAAAAAAAAAAGAAACAGCAACTCAGTCATGTCTAATAGCAAGAAAACAGGCACCATAATGACCAGCCAAATTTCTCATTTCTCTCTGAACATCACTCCCACAGCACCTCTGTTAAGAAGATATCTTTCAGGACTATTGAGAGAATTTAGTTTGTGTGGATACTGCTTATCACTTGTGATAGTACGTTTTGGTGACATTGGATTGAACTATTAAACTTCAAGAAAAATATCCCTATCAAGAGTTCTCACACAGTTTCATGATACACCCTTTTGAGTCTATTTGCATTCTTGGGCCAAGATTACTGATGAGAACAAGGAAACTTTCATGCCTTAACTAAGTTCTGAGGCTCATTTGATTGACTGAATTATGCACCAGTGCTGTCTTCCCACAACTCTTCCCATTATGGAGGTAACAAACTACCACTCTCTAAATATGCTTGCCGTTAAGTTACAATGGTGGTATATTCTTCAAAGGTGTCATTTGGCCTTTTGTGTTTTCTTAATGTATTACTGTTTTGCCACAATAACCCAGTCAAGTCTTTTGCTTGTCAAGAAATCCAATTTATAGTGTGTGGGAGAACAAAGTTTGATTTCCTACCGTTAGTTTCTCTGAAAAATTAGAGAGATTATATGCTAGCTATTGGTAATGGGAGCTAAGGGATGAATCATGGAACTGTAAGACTGGAAGGGACCTTGAGAAGTCATCTAGTCGAGTCCCCTGTACTCATGGTTTCACTAAGTATTATCTAGATCATCCCTGACAGGTGTTTGTCTAAATTTTGATTCATTCTGTGGTGAATGTTCCTAGCAGAGTTAAGAATGTATCCCTCCCTTTTGTGCACTTGTCAAATCTAAATTTTGTTATTAAAATTAAGCAGTGGATGAGAAAATCCAACCTGAGTGACACTGAAAGTAGTAAGGTCAGGACACCATAGACACATTGCTGAATATTTAGTCTGGTAGTTTATTATTAGTGACGGATAATAGTAAAATCTTTGCCTAGTAAAATGGGATGCAAATCCAAATGTCTGACGATTAAAGATCCTGTGGCACTTTTTGGAAACCTACAGGTGTTAACCCTTGTCACAGCCAAATTTCATTTTTATGGGGTGACTTACGTTCAGCCTGCTCAAATGTCCAGTGTCGTTTTAAGTCGGCAAGGTGCTCAGATACTGTGGTAGTGGATATAAGAACCTAAATACACAGCTGTTTATCTTAAAATCCCTCTAATATAATATAATTAATATCATGAGCACATGATAGCTGCATTTGTATCCTGGGGTGATTGCATTTCAGTGGTGGTTTGAGACTTCTCAGCATATATACTGATCCAAATTCTGCACTGACTTACACCCTGTGCAATTTTTCTGAAGTGTCCCACAGTTAATATTCCCCAGTGTGATCTTTTGGGGGTGAAAAGTGCAATACAGAACAATAATGAGAATGGATCGGTTCTACCGATAGTTCTATCTAGTCCTCCACTGCTTGAGGCAGAAAACTGCCTTGGAAAAAAAGGACAGAGTCGAGCTTTAAAAATTGAACAAAGGTTGGGAATCCCCAGCACACTTTCTGCATCAGTTTTGGCCAAACAAAGAACTTGCTCCACGCTCACTAAAATCAAAGGGAATTTTGCCATGAGAGCAGGATTTAGGCCTCAGATGTGTGCATAAAATGACACGCTAGCTGCCAGCAAAAGTCGCAAATATTGTCCTGTTGCTTTTTACTCTCCTTTTTAAAAGAAGCCTTTCTCCTGTCACGAATGAGAACTGGCATAATAGAACCCAAACTAAGGGGGATGGGTAAACTATGGCCCGTGGGCCACATCCAGCCCGCAGGACTGTTCCATCTGGCCCCCAGCTGGAGAGGCTGCCCCCGGCCCCTCCCCCACCTTCCCCCCTCCTCTGGAGCCATGCTGCTGCGCGGGCAGCACTCTGGTGGTGCGGGGCTGCACACTCCCGCAGGGGAGCATGTCTGG
This sequence comes from Dermatemys mawii, assembly GCA_007922305.1. Taxonomy (NCBI): domain Eukaryota; kingdom Metazoa; phylum Chordata; order Testudines; family Dermatemydidae; genus Dermatemys; species Dermatemys mawii. The sequence continues at coordinate 41,430,074 of ML677335.1, read as the reverse complement.
CTCCGCGTGGAGCCAAACACTCCTTTGAATGGAATGGAAAAATCTCTCTAGCACTTACTATCCTTACACGTCCATTCTTGAGTTCTGACTATGTGCCTTAGGTGCTAGTGTGCCAGTATTTTACTTCCTCTGGGGAATATGCTCAAATTATTCTTTTTAAACTGCTTTTCATGAACTAGCTTTGCAAATCAGAATAGCCTCAAGCTAACAGTCAGGCAGAAGATGATAAAATAGACTTCTGAGGCAAAATTCTTTGCTGCTTAAACAGTAGATTCTCTGGGACCCAGGCTGTGGCTTCTTGTGTGCATGTGTAGACCATTGTGGATTCCAACTGGAATAAATAATAGGAGAAGGGTAGGAAGAATTGACTGGCTGCAAAAGAACTTCCGTGAAAACAAAGAATGGAGTGTGTAGACAGAAGACAATGGACAGATCTGTTTAGTGAAAAGAATTAATAGATTAGTAAAAACATGGACAGCCTAGTATTAAACACTTCCTACAAATTTAGGAGCCATTCTTCTCTATTAGTGTCAGTGGAGCAACACCAGGTTGTTAAGGTGTTTTGCCATAAGCAAAAGGGGAATAGTGTACAAAACAAACCTACACTATAGTAGAGGAATTGGCTTGAATGGATCCTTTTGAAACAAGAATAGCAAGACCTCTATGCTTTATAATCTCCCTATCCAGGTAACCCTTCTATGCTCACCGCTGTCAGAAAGTCTGAGCTGAGGAAGTGGAATTGGTGCATCATGCTCAGTCCTATGCTATTTATCAATGACCTGGAAGAAAAGATAAAATAATCACCGACAAAGTGTGCATGTGACCCAAAAATTGGGGAGTGGCAAATAATGAAGAGGACAGGATATTGATTCAGAGCAGTCTGGATTTGGCAAACTGGGCACAAGCAAACAATATGCATTTTAATATAGCTAAATGAATAAATCAAAAGAAGGCAGCCCAGGTTTACAGGATGGGGGACTGTACCCTAGGAAACTGATTCTGAAAAGGATTTGGGAGTCGTGGTGGATAATCAGCTGAATGCAAGTGGCCAAATGACCTAGTGTGATCCTGGGATGCATAAACATGAGTCTCAGGGATGAGTAGTGAGGTTATTTTATCTCGTATTAGGCACTGATGTGACCGCTGCTGGAATCCTGTGTCCAGTTCTGATGCCCACAATTGAAGAAGGAAATTGATTAATTGGAGAAAGTTTAGAGAAGAGCCCTGAGGATTAGAAAGGATTAGGAAACCTGCCTTATAGTGATAGAGCTCAAGGAGCTCAAAAAGAGAAGCTTAAGGGGTGACTTGTTACAGTCTATAAGTATCTACATGGGCAACAAATATTTAAAAATGGGCTCTTTAATCTAGCAGAGAAGGGTCTAACATAATTCAGGGGCTGGCAGTTGAAGCTAGAAATTTTCAGATTGGAAATAAGGCATAAATTTTTAACATTGAGTGTAGCTAACCATTAGAACCATTTACCAAAGATTGTGGTGGATTCTCCATTGTGGACTTTTTTTTTTAATCAAGATTTGATATTTCTGTAAAAGATGTTCTAGGAATTATTTTGAGGCAGTTCTTTGGCCTGTGCTATATAGGAGGTTGGTCTAGGTTATTGCGATAGCCTTGGAATCTATGAATCTTTGAAATGTAGGTGTAAAACACTATCATTCTTGTATGCTTTATACCAACTTTGCATTCACTTTTCACTGGTACAAATGATGCCACAAGCAGCAGGGCAAAGGAATATATAACCCCATCCCTATTACTGTTAGATCATCTAGTCCCTCCCCTCAGTGCCAGTGCAGGATTGTTCAGTGCATGGAAGTTTGATGTGGAATTGGCAAGGGTTTCCATAAATATGGAATAAACTTCATGAAGTAGGGGAAGGGCGTTTGCTGATTCATTCGTCCATCCTCCCCCTGTTGTCTGAGCAGAAGCATGTATTTGCCACCTTTATATATAAAACATTTGACTAGTGAGACCAAACAAGTTTGACATTCATTACTTTGTGGATCATTTTCAGTACAAGTGTCGGGCACCTGGAGAAACCAGTCTGTGGTGTGATGAAGTGAAAAGATCTGGAACTGTACTATTGACTTTAGCCTTGTTTATTAGTAAACTGTAGAATATGAGATCCGTGTACAGTGCCTGCAGGCACTGAGGTGAACATATGTCTCAGATTGCTCCTGTTTACACAGTTATTATGTGAGCGTTTAGCTATTTTCCAAGTGGCTGAGATTGATGTTCATTGCTTGGATGTATCTTAGACTGCTTTAAGAGGCAATGGGTGGAACAGAGGTCTAGGAGTGACATTTCCTGGCTTCCACTTCTGGATCTCCACTGTGACTTGTTGTGTGACTTTGATCACCTTATATGGATCCACATTTTCAAACCTGCACATATGCAAATGTACACTCAGATAGCATACACACTTGTGTGTCCCATTTGCGTGGTCCAGCAGTATACCGTTTTGATGACTTCACGTGTGACCACAGAAATGACCAGTTATTGCAACTGTGCTTGTATTGACTTTTGTCAATGGGTCCAACTGCAGGTTGGTTATACAACTCTGGTTATACAAGGACTGTTTATCCAGGCACAGTTCTGAAAATCTGGCCCCAGACCTCTCCAAATCTTACAACCCAAGCCCATGGACTAGGGGCTTCTCCTATTTAAGCTGACTGTCTCCAGTCTTTTGCTGAGACAGCCACAATGCATCCTGGTGCACTGTGGAACATACAGAGCACCCTCAGTACAGGGCCCTAGCCACTCCAAATGCAGTGGCCAAGCTCCATTGGTTGCTATGTAGTGACATAGCCATGGTCCTGCTCCCCTTGCTCCTCTCCCCGCCCTGGTGTGAAAGCCCCCCGTCCTTGAGCTCTGATTATACAAGGACTGGCCCTCCTTGGCCCTCCCTCCTCCTCCTCCATCCTTGTAGATCCACACAAGGCTAAGGACAAGCTAAGCCTCTGTTTGACTGTAATTCAGCAAAGTACTTAAGCACAGGCTTAACCTGAAACATGTGAATAATCCCAGCTCTATTCAGAAAAACACTTAAATGCATTGTCTTCAATTTAAGCATGTGCTTGAATGTCTGACTGAATCAGTGCCTTTAACAGTAAAATAAGCTTAATCCCTGATTAAAAGTATGAACAAATGCTGTACCTACATGGTTAATGAGGCTGCAGCCATTACTGTGCATCCTTGCAGCTGTACATCAAAGTGTGATCTTAATTAGAGTCTAATTATCTTTTCATTTATTTTCTTCAGCATGTGAATTTATACCTTGCTAGAAGTTTTCTTGGGACTGTAAATTATGCTAGCGTTAATAATATTACATGGGTCCTAATTTGTGTATCTACATTTATTTATCTGGTTTTTATTAGTCATAATGAAGTAAGTTTGGAGGAACTGGGCAACTAATCTATTTGTGGGGGGAACTAATGTTAGCTAATACTATTATAATAAACAGCGACTGCTGTTTCTGATTTATTGAATAGGAATAATTATGCCATATACATTGTGGTTAGGGTGCTTTTTTATACAAAAATAATTGTTGTTTTTTGAAAGCTCCCTTTGTAACAAAGGATTGAGGAGAAAAGTCTGTACTTGACACTGGAAATGGAATTTCTCACAAATGAACACATGCACTCTCTGTTCAAGTATCACTTATTAATGGGGCTGTGCAGACACCTCATCAGCTTAATTTACGGTTCATTAATGCTTTGCTTCATTATAACAATTCATCTTCTTTGAAAACTTTAGCTGGAAAAAATTTTTATTTTTAAGCATACAGAAGTTCATGTTGTCCAAAATCTGATGATGATATGCACTATTTTGTGGTGTGTTTGTCACAGAGTACATATCATCAGAATAACTTGCATGTGTTCTGGTATCCCATCCTTCCATCCCAATAAATGTGTGCTTTAAAATCATTAATTAATCCCTGCAACATCCTTGTGAAGTAGAGAAATATTAACACCATTGTACAGATGGGCAAATTCAGGCATAGACAACTACTTTTACAAAGGGGCTTCCAGCTGCCACTCTAAGTCCAACATGTAAACACCACTGAGATCCTCAAACTAAACTGCTGCCTAATTCTAGCCATGCTGAGGTTTTGGCCAGAACGACTCCCTAAGGCAACTAAGTTTCAACCAGTGAACGTGCGCAAAGTCACCTAAGTCCTGATGCCACCAAGCTGCTTGGTGTCTAGCTCCACCTGATCCCTAGGTGGAGGAATGCTTACTGTTATGATCATGGTATCTCGCCTACAAGGCTGATCCAGTAGATGTTCTTGGAGCATGCCTACCATTTTGGGTCTTGCACAGAGGACAGCTAGATGGGGTCAGTGTTCCCAAATACCCTGTATACAGCTAGGGTTTGGGTACTCACATGGGATGTGGGGAAATTGTTTTTAATCCCCTCCCTGAGTGATTTGAAGCAAGGACTTGAACTAAGGTGTCCCTACATCCCAGGTTTGTCTCCTTAGTCGCACGCTATCTTGTATTCTGGGCTGGGTTTTTTTCTCACTCGCTCCTGTTTAAAGCTGTTCCACTTTGTTTTAAATATTCACTGGGCCAAGGAGAGAGCGATTGGATCTACAAATTGATGGTTAAGGCACTCTCTGGGATGTGAGACCCCACAATTCAAATCTCTGAGCTAATGAATATTGATTCCCAAGATGAGGGAGGTGCTTCCCTCTGGCCTTGAGTTAAGTGCTAGGTCATACCCCTTGCTTTGGCCTTTCATAATGGCTAGCTCAGCTCTCCACTCAGCTTGCTGGCTTATATGAATTTCTAACTAGACTAACTCTCCCCGCGCATTGTAAAGGGAGCCATGGTGTGTAACGTGAGGCTGAAGATGCTATTGAGTGGGGAGGCATCTATATTTTTTTAGAAAAGGCGCAGAAATGCTGAGCCCAAGTCCCTTTGGGAGCTTGCACTGAAGGATTAGCTAGGATGAGATTTTCAGACATGACTGGTGATTTGGAATGCGCCAGTTTTTGGGGCTTCACTTGACACATTAAAGGGGACTGATTATGAGGTGCTCAGCTCTCTCTGAAACTCTTAGTCCATTTAGGGTGCCATAAGTGCAGCACCCAAAAATTAATCCACTCCAAAGCACCCATCTTTTTTGGAAATCTCCACCTTAGTCGTCTCTGGCAGAGCTGGAAATGGAGCCAAGGTCCAGGACTCTGAAATATCCTCCATTTCGAGTGTCATTTGTTTTAGTCCCTAAATTACAGTGCTCCACACAAAATAGGTGTACCCTCTCTTTTATTATTGACTGTCAGAAATAAAGAATCCTAAAACTGAAGCTCTGTAAAGTTATCTACATTGCAAGGATGAATCCCACTGAATTTAAAGTTTCCTTCATGGTATTTGTTGTGGGTTTTTTGCATCTCTCACTTTGGACCTTAGTTACACATTGGTCTCACATTTGGGCTTGGCAAGATAGCAAGTATGCCAAGGACTCTTGATTCCCAGCCCTGTACCTTAACAAAAAGACCCACCCTTCTTACCCTTCTCCCTATTTGCTTCTGAACCATCCTTTTCCTTTTTTCCTTTCTTTTATTTGGGGTAAGGAAATGGTTTTGACTGAGAGCATGGATGGAAAATGTTGTTCCGTCAGGTGGTGCTGATATACATAGTCTTCCAGTCCTTTCTCTGAGTGTGACCAGCGGGTGTTCAGTTGTAAAAGGCCTGCTGGTGGGTATAATCTTTTTTATCTGAGTAGAGAGAGCTGTGTGAGCTGCAGCGGAGTTTGTTCTCTGTCTTACTCTCAGATTGGAGTCAATTCTTGAGGCAGAGTTGCTCCCTGGAAGCCAGGCATTGGCGTTCAGGCTGAGAACCCAGGAACGAGATTGACTGCAGGTTGTTTGTGGCCACAACTGTTCTGGGTCTAGTGTATGTGTGTAAATAAAACTGGCTACACTTAGGCTATGTCTACACTACGGACCTTACAGTGGCACAGCTGTACTGCTGCAGCTGCGCCACCGTAAGTTCTCCCGTGAAGCTGTTCTCTGTCAACAGCAGAGAGCTCTGCTACCGACATAATTAAGACACCCCCCATAAGCGATGGTAGATACGTTGACAGGAGATGCTTTTCCATTGACAGTGCTGCCACAGCGGTGCTTTTGTTGGTGAAACATATCAGTTGGGGATGGGTTTTTTCACACCCCTGACCGACAGAAGTTTTGCTGACAAAAGTGCTAGTGTAGACAAAGCCTCAGACTATACCCAGACTCCATACCATTGGCCACCCAGCAGAGGATAAATCGATCTGCATGGCTCCAGACTAATACTATCATTTGGCAGAGGAGTGCCACTGGTGTCAGAAGAAGGGGAGTGATGTGTAAACAGAGCTGGTTGTATCTAGTCCATATAACTCACAGAATAGGCTTTCTGCTCCTTAACTGGATGAGCATGAAGAAGCCACTAGGGTTTTGAGTCTCTGAAAGAGAGAAAGCACTTCCAGGAGCAGAAGCAGGTGAAGGCCAGGGTAGAGAATTTTATCAAATATTAAACCTTCTCCTTTCTGGGCCACACAAGTATTGCTAGAGGCATCATTCCTAACATAAAATTAGGCTTCTGATGGATTTATTGGTAGGATGTGGAATTTAAATGTGGTCTTTTCTTTTCATGTTCACATAGAGGGCAAGGTTGTGAGATGTACCATACCCCACAGATAGTCCCACTTACTTCAGCGGGGCTACATCTGGAGTAAAGTGCTACCCAGCATGAGAGCACATATCACAGCATGGCCCAAAGTGACTGCCTTAGGGCAAGCAATGCTAGGTGAGAAGGGTGCCGTCAGATCCTGCCTGCCTCCTTTAATTGCCTTGTGCCAGAATTGGCAGAAGTTGAGGAACTCTGTCCCCACCATGGCTGTGTTAAACAGAGCCTCATCCCATGTGAAATGTAGTAAGTGCATTAGATTGACTTGTCTGCAAGTTTGTGTCATTAACCCAAAATAACATGTACTCCCAGAGCTATGCCTTCTCTGACTTAATGGCCTCTATGTCAGGACTCTGGCTTTTGGAAACTGTCCTCATCTGCCTGCTGGTGTCCTATCCCATATTAAATATGTGGTGCCACTTTCAGAACAAATACAGGAGCATCGGGGTTTAAAATGCGCAAGCACCTGAGTGGGCCGGGTTGCGCCGTGAAGACACTGGCTGTGCCAGAGGAGGGGCCACTGCAATGTATGAAAATGGATAGGCAGAGGGTATGTCATGGAGTGGCTGGCCCCATCAGTGAAGTAGGTTCCTCTGTGCCGAAGCTGGTGCTCTCAGATGGGCCAGTTAAAGGGACAGGGCTGCACCTGGCTTACAAAGGGTCAGAGAGCAGTGCAGTGAGAACAGCACTGGCAGGGAGCAGGACCAATTGGGAAGAGGAGCTGGCTGAAGGGGAGTGAGCCAGAGAGCTACAGGAGCAGTGGGACTGCCAGAGTCCCTGGGAGGAGAGATGGAGATGCAAAGGATGAGCTGTGGACCTGTTTTTTGTTAGTTTTTTTGTCCAACTTAGCCTCGGAGACACTGGGCACTGAGTCATAAGGCAGCTAAGAAGAAGGCGGCCTGCCTTATTATAGGGTGTATATGCATAGATGGAGAGGAATAATAGCAGAGCCCCTCTGGGAACTAGCAACAGTGCATGGCTTCCCTACCTAGATTGTGGTCAGACCTTATGCAGAGCTGGACGCTGCTTGTACCTTTTCCTGTATTTGTGTGTTCATGTGAGCCAGTCACAACGTGATCCTGCGTCTTCAGATATTTCACTTCCCATTTGCATGGTCTGTGGATTTGCCTCTTTGCAAGAGAACTAAGTGAGGGAATGTCCAGGTTTTTCAGTGGACACAGCCTAAGGCACTGGAGCAGCACCCTTCTCCCAGATTTAAGATCCTGCAGTGAAATAGCAGCATCGCTTTAATGATCAGAAATCATGCTTTCGTGGCCAGAAAGAACGATACCACTTCAAAAGCCCAGGTCCTCTAATGATCCCAAACTAAATGCTGCTGCCTGCCAGCCCACACGTAAATACCTGGTACAACATTTTTCCAGTGTGTTAATGAGTGATTTCAATGTGCTGGGCAACTTACTGCATGTGCTTTGCAACCCACATGAGAAAAGAATGCAACAGCATTCAAGGCAGTCTCATCTGATGTGGCCATAAGCCCAGAGTTACTTGCTGCACTGCTAACCTTGTTGCTGTTCCATGGATTGCTTCTCTGAAATCAGCCCCTCCGTTTGTTTACCCTACAGAATTAACTCAGAGAGCAGCAGGACATTCTAATGCAATTGAAAACATGAAGGATCCTTCAAACAAACCGGGACCATTGGAAGAATGTTTGTAACCTCACTGAGTGGCTCTTCTTCACTTTAAATGCTTTATACAAAGATCTTATCATTTATAATCTGCTCACCTCTCAGATTTATTCAGTTCAGGTGGCTTAAAGTAAGTAAAACTGTGTTCTCTGTACCTAATTCTTTTCCTTTTGTCTTCCTGTCGAAATACAAATAACTAATGGAGGCAAACAGTAAATTGCAGTGAGCAGTGGAAGTGCTAAATGGTAGCAACACTTAAAACATTGCTGAAATTCAAAAGAGCAGCTGTTAGACATTTAAACCTATCATTTTATTCTGCACATAGATCAAATTTACTTCATAGCACTGTCATAAAAATGTATGAGAATGTAAATGCTTGAGTGACCCATTAATCTTTCAAGTAGTAAACATAAAATCTTCTTAACCCCAGTGATGATATAACCATACTTTATTTTGAATGAAGGCTTTATCATTGAAGTGAAGATGTTCTGTGTCTTTCTGTAGTATATAAATAAGAACAAATTAATATTAAGGTCTGATGTCTATGAAAAGTATGTACCATTACATTGATTGCAATATAAAGATATATGCAGTGAACTGAGCGACGCTCAATATCTGATGAGCCCAGAAAAATCTAATACAAAATACAAAAAAAGTAAGGTTATTTACTGAATATAACCACCAGTGCTGGGATCATTATTATTTAACAGCAATTCAATAATTGCTGTTTATTCTTACAAAACTGTCCAGAACACCTTTCTTTTTTGTGTCAAATTATGAACTGGTTTCTGAGTTGTCTTGGGAAAGAGGGGGAATTAAATATCAGAACGCTGGCCATTCAGTTCCATTAATAGGACACAGTACTTTATTCAGGCAAAACTTGCGTTGCTATAGACAGGATATTTGATGGGATACAGACTGTGGAAACATTTTTTTGGTCCAGTTTTGGTTTGTGGGTGTGGTGAAACATTCTGCATTGTTTTGCATTGTTCTCTTATTCCCAGATCCCCAGTTTCTGTCATTGACCTACCACTGCTCCTTGGAAGCCTCTTTTGAAAAACATTGTGTCGTGTTAATTTATACTTTCTAAGGCAAGAAATGTATCTCTCAATGGACAACCAATTCCCTTATTCTCATAGGGCCAAATTCAGCTTTGGTGTAAACAGAAACAACTCCATTTGACTTCTGTGAAGTTGTCCAGTTGAGAGCATTGCATCCATGTGGGTATAGAATTAGAAGTCAGAGCTGGAAAAGATCTATTGGCTCATCAGTTCTATCCCCCCATCCAATGCAGGCTTGTTCTCTGCTGTCCATTGAGACACCTCAAGCAACGGGGATTTTATAAAGGCAGGAAATTCCCCACATATGAAATTAATTGTAACATGCCCAAATAAACATGGAAAGATTTAAATTAATCTTTTTTCAATGAGATTTAGACTTGTTAAAGACCATAGGGAAGTGAAATCAACATTGTTAAAAACAAATGAGTTAACCTAAACTAACAGAGCTCATCTAGTCCACCTGTTTAACACTGGAGAAACCAACCTGCAACCTCTCAATATTGGCTAGTACACAAAATAAAGGCCTTTAAAGATCAGTTGCAAAGTTGAACAAGTAAAGGAGCCAAGCCATAAGACAGTTGACAGGAGCAGTAGGTTAGTAAATGGGGTCAACTTAGGCTCCTGTGTGTTGAATGATCTGTACATGACTGGTGAAGAAAACAGACCAAAATAGAATTCATGTTGTGTATGTGATGATCCAGGTTTCGACAGCTTTCTTCAGTTACAATACAGATAAACACTGAGTGCTTTGTGACTTGGGGGACATATAAACCCTAGCAAAATGGAATTTCAGGAAAAGAAAGTTTGTTTGTTTTTATTTCACGGAATGTTTCCAAATGTCAGATAACCTAGATAATTTAAGTTTCCCTGCATACATCCTTAATGCCCTTTTGTATCTTACTAATGCGTCAATGCATGACCAGTTTAGGGGAGAGATGAAGGGGTACAAATTAAGTTACATGCTGGGAGCGGAGGTTCCATATTTAAAAACATTGAGTTTTGAGGAGATGTTTAAACTTCATTTTTAAATAGATAACAAATATTAATTTTAATACAGCCCCAAGAGTGCCGGCAGAATGGGGTGCAATCCAAATTGCAGATGTATTAGGAACTCTTATTCATGCCTGGAGACCTGACTGTTGCATAGCCCTTCTGATTTCAATGGGAACTAGTCATGTGAGGGAGTTTGCTGGATAAAACCCAAAGTTAGTAGAACATCCTGCTAATGAGTAATGTGGCTGGCTGAACATCCTACCCCCAGTCCTGCAATGAACTCTACACAGGCGCTCTGTGCAGCGACCTCAGCATAGGATTAGGACCTAGTGTGCCAAGGACTAGGCCTCATAAGTTCTGTATTTGGCATAAGTTAGTACTGCTGTTTAAATGTTTAAAATCTTGCCTAGCCTGCAGAGCTAGTATGTTGAAAATAAAGCTGAATCTAAGACCATGGCCAGAGTTTTGTTTTACCTTGTGAGAGCTCCATTAAAATCTTGGTGTCATTCCAAAGAGACCCTTAGGCTGTAACTGGTAATATTGTGATCACCAAGTAAAAACAAAGAATGTTGACTGAGGGTATCAAAATAGATCTGCTCTAATGAACCTTAGCAAGTAGGGTCACATTAATAAATGGTAGTTCTATGTGAAATGTTTGTATTAAGGCTCAGACACACTGAAACGGAGATGTAGGTTCAAGACCTAATGCTTCCATGAGCCTCAGCCCATTTTCATGAATGCTCACGTAACCTTTTATGATGGACCTCCTTGATGAGCATTTATTAGAGATTGGCAAATACTAGTGTGCTGCAAGATATTGGGGTACTTCAAAGAACCAGAGAATGTTTCTATTTAAAAAGATTAAGACGAGACCGCTGGCTAAACAAAAAACCATGATGTGCTGGAAAGAATCCCCTGAGCTAATGTGGGTTTCTGCTGTCCCTCCAGCAATGCCCGAGTTCTAGTACAAGAAGGCTCTGTGGCTGTTCATATCAGCCCACTACACACACACACAGTGCCCCAAATCCCTCACTAAAAGAGTTAAGAACTACTCCGGCATTCAGAAATTGATCCCTTTTACTAACATGATGGCACTAGAACCACCTAAATCATTGTCAAGAATCAGAGGGGTAGCCGTGTTAGTCTGGAATTGCAGAAGTGACAAAAAGTCCTGTGGCACCTTAAAGACTAACTAAAATTTTTTAGAGCATAAGCTTTCGTGGGCTAATACCCACTTCGTCGGATGCATGCAGTGGAAGTATCCAGGGGCAGGTATAAATAGGTAGGCAAGAACCAGGTGGGAGATAACAGGGTTAGTCCAATGAGGCTGAACCTCAGATATCAGGAATGGCAATATACAAAAACCTGTAGGAGAGCACTTCAACCTTGGGAATCAGTCTCCCAAGAATCGCCTGCCTTACAACCTTAGTCGAGCAGAACGCAATGCTATTCACAGCCTCAGAAACAACAAGGAAATAAGGACACAGATCAACAGGGCCAGATGTGTACCCAGAAGCCTGCTGCTGCAAGACAAGCCCAAGAAAGAAAACAACAGAACACCACTGGCCATCACCTACAGTCCTCAGTTAAAACCTCTCCAACGCATCATCAGTGATCTACAACCCATCCTGGACAACAATCCCTCACTTTCACAGGCCTTGGGAGGCAGGCCAGTCCTGGCCTACAGACAACCTTCCAACCTCAAGCATATTCTCACCAGCAACAGCACACCGCGCCATAATAACTCTAACTCAGGAACCAATCCATGTAATAAACCTCGATGCCAACTCTGCCCACACCTCTACACCAGCAACACCATCACAGGACCAAACCAGATCAGCCACACCATCACTGGTTCATTCACCTGCACATCTACCAATGTAATATACGCCATTATGTGCCAGCAATGTCCCTCTGCTATGTACATCAGCCAAACTGGACAGTCCCTACGAAAAAGGATAAATGGTCACAAATCAGATATCAGGAATGGCAATATTCAAAAACCTGTAGGAGAGCACTTCAACCTCACCGGACACACCATAAAAGATTTAAAGGTCAGCATTTTGCAGCAAAAAAACTTCAAGTCCAGACTGCAAAGAGAGACTGCAGAGCTGCAATTCATTTGCAAATTTGACACAATCAATTTGGGACTGAATAGAGATTTTGAATGGCTAGCTAACTACAAAAGCAGCTTCTCTTCTCTCGCTATTCACACCTCCAGTTCAACTGCTAGAGGAACACCTCACCCGCCCTGATTAGAGATAACAAGCTGGTTCAGCCTGATTGGACTAACCTTGTTATCTCCCACCTGGTTCTTGCCTACCTATTTATACCTGCCCCTGGATACTTCCACTGCATGCATCCGATGAAGTGGGTATTAGCCCACGAAAGCTTATGCTCTAAAAAATTTTAGTTAGTCTTTAAGGTGCCACAGGACTCTTTGTCACTAAATCATTGTCTGCTTTGAATATAAACACACAACTTCTCAAGTCCTACTACAATTACAGTTAAACCTGCCTGTGACAAAATTGTCATTCACTTTCTAGATCACATGTCCCAGAACACCCAGAAGAAATCTAGGGTCAGTGGTCACACCCTGTTGCTAGGTGTATAAGCTCCATGCTAGGCATTGCTCCATGACAGGAACCTCATGCTGCTAGCTGAACACCTAGTGCAGGTAACAGGGCATGAATATGCTACAGAATTTTCTGAGAGAAATCACCCAAGTGATTAAAATAACACAAAAAAGTCCCTGTTTTGAGCATCAATGTGTTTTGTGTTCATAAGGAACCTAAAGGATCTGTTCAATATTTACTTTTCATAAAGATAACTCCTTAAATATCTTCTTTGAAACTCAAACAGTCATAGAAATATAGTTTTTTCTTGCACCTCTGTCCAGGCACTAGTCCAGGCACTAGTGCCAGTCTCTAGATAAGACGTGTGTGGTTTAGGTTTACCTCACGTCACACCAAAGCAAAAGAAATTCGCTGCTAAAGAAGGGAAGGAAAAGCACAAAAACAAACCAACCCCATTCACACCCACATATACTAGTAGCACCCTGACTCTTTTGTCTCATGTCTTTCTACTAGTCCATCTAGGCAGTTATTGAATGTATTGATTATAGCCACCCTTAAAGCCCTAATAAATATTGCACAGCTAATTAAAGGCTCCCATGCTCCACTCCTGAATAGTAATTCAATCTTTTAAATCTACTTCATTTTCATTGTATTTGGTTGACTTTTTTTGTGTTCTTTCCATAGTTTTTCCAGCCAATGAATTTTCTGTCAGGAAAGCAGAAGAAGAATATTTTAATCAGTTATTGGAGAATGTTGGCTGAAAATAAAATATAAATCTGAAAACATGAGAATTCACACAAGAAATCTGGATCTTAAAAGTTATGCTTGTCCACTCAAAGGACAAAAGCATATCTTGTGTCCAATCCAAACTACCTAAACACAGCTCAAACTTTTGAATATAGAATGTTGCAAACAGGCTATCCATCCACCAATAATTCTTCAGAGAAAGTACTTAGTGGGAAAAAAAATTGAATTACAAGTAAATTAGAGAAAATCACTATCTGCCAGTGGGCCATTTGCTAGAATAAAAAGAGGCGAAAAGTATTGAATAAGTTATTCGTTGTGAATTATTTGCTCATTACAAATTGAGTCCCCTGTTCTTCACATGAATGTGAACCACACACAATTTCTTTCTCCCTACATAGTTTATTAGTATTCAGTTTTGTTTGAATCATCTCATACACTATTTCTCCTAATTTGCCAGCCCTCCTCAACAGCTGACACAACTATGTCTGTAAGGCTTACTCACAATAGAACATTTGCAACTTTTTAGGTGGCAGAGAAGTGACGTTACTATAAAAATAGTAGCTGGAGGTCAAAATTGCACTACATTAAATGCTTCAAAATTCAAAAATGTCATATGCAAGACTATGAAATTACAGAGACTTAGACTATAAGGTAAACAAAGGCTGTTAACCACCATCTTAAAGCGTCAAAACCCTCACTAGTTAGAGGAAACCAGTTTGCTGCTATCTAACTTGCTCTTGGGAATTCATTTTTATGTAGTCTTTCCCATGTTTATTTGTGTACATAATTTTTTGGGCTACATCAAGCATACACAGATAAATATATCTGTGGTGGGGCAGCTGCCCCACCCCTATGAGAGAGTGGGCTAGGGCAGGCCAGAGCAGCTGTGTGGATTGGCAGCCAATCAGGGAGGGCCTCTGGGGAGTCAATCAGGGCCAGGCTAGGCCCTATATAAAGGCTGCCTAGGAGAGGAGCAAGCAGTCTCTCCCAGACCTTCAGAGGGGAAGGTCTGTCTACTCTGGCTTGGGGGAGTGGAGGAGAGCTCCAGCCCAATACCTGCCACACTGCAGGCCCTAACTGGAAGGGCCTAGAGGGTGCAAGGGGTCAGAGGGTAAGTGACCCAGGGAAGATGGATAGATGAGGGGAGAGCAGGAGGGCAGAGATGATGACGCTAGTGGGTCCCTGGGTCGGGACCCAAAGTAATGGGTGGGCCTGAGTGTCCCCACACACACACACTTCTGTCTTGTGCTGCATCTGGCCATGGGAGAGTGGCCATAACAGACTGCAGCTGACCCTTGAGCAGAGAGGCTAGACTCACCGAAAGGGGGTGAGACTGGACTAGTGGGCACTGCCAGAGGGCAGTGTCCTGAAGCAGATGGGGACTCTCTGGAAGTGGATCCTGCCAAATGGGGAGCAACATGAGTCCGGATACCTATGGAGAGCAGACAACAGATGGAACACCACAAGCAGAGGGCATTCTGCTTTGGACAGAGCTAATTCCCAAACTAACCAGCGGGAGGTGCTGCAGTGGTGAGTCCCTACCCTGTCACAATATCCTTCTCCAAACTTAAAAATGAGAGAATAGGAATGTAGGGTACACATCTATGCATATTAGAGAGTGTCCTGAGATGAGTGCAGTGGGGAAGGAGGTAATGTTACAGTTCAGCTTTGCTCAGAAGCCATTTACAGAGCTGAACACTGAGTTTCCCATCCTTACTGCTTAAGAACTGTGGTTGACATTTTCAAAGCAGACATAAGGATTTAGCTACACAACTTAGGATGAGATCTTCAATGACTGCAGCTAAAAGGTAAATTTTGGCTCAGTAGCACCAAATATAGAGCACTGGTACATTGGAAATATTAACACTAGAGAGAGTTGTTGTTATTGAGATCTTCCAGACATCATTGAGATGGCTTTAAGGAGGCAGAATTTCAGTGTGTTATATGACTGAGGTAACTTCAGTGTGTGACTGAGGTAATTCAGCAGGTTACTGCCAGCCTTGCCTTGATCAGGATCTCCTGAGGAAAATTCATGCTAGGTAATGAGAACTTCACATCAGAAGCTTGTTCACAAATGGTGAAATTCACCTCTGATCAGAGGGCCAGCACAAAGTCTGTTTTGTTTAAGTCCTTTATGCTAGACTCTGACCAGAGGTGAATTTCACCCAAATGCACCAAACCTAATGTTTATGGAGAGGGTCTCTCAACTGCAAAATGTGGATCTGGATCCAGATTCTGAACACCTCAAAGCATGAGAAGGAACAAGAAATCCAACTGTAAGTTCTGATTGAGCTCGCATCTAATATTATTAGAGTCTGTGTCTCTGAGCTTTTGAAAGCAGAAGACAGAGTGCTGAGATCTTAATTTGCAAGAAAGTCACTTGGTCTCTTGCAGGATCAAATCATTGCTTTGGTAGTGAAAATCCCTTTTAGTTGCCTCTGTTTTTCTATTTTGGGGGTCTTGGCAGAAAGATGTGGTTTGTATCAGCTTGGGGAATGGAGATATACTGAGAAAATTACAATAGGACCCACTCCTCCTCATTCCCTTTGCTCAGCTTAGTGCCCCCAGTCGCACGAACCCTATGAAGTCATTGCAAAATTTCTCTCCGTAGAGGAGGAGGGTGCAGTATGGTGGAAAGGCTCCTTGTGCACTCAGGCAAGTGTCAGTCACTATCTGGTCCACCTGCTTACACACTATGACCCCGATCCTGCAAATGGCTCCGTGTGGGCAGGACCTGGCTTCCATGTGGCACTCCATCAACTTCAAAAGGGGTCCCTGCAGGTACGGGATTTGCCCACATGGAACTACTTGGAGGACTGGGGCCTATATATGAATCCTTTCTTCACCCACAGAAATGCAGCCCACTACTAGTCAGCCCTTTAATTGCTCATAGTTGCACTACAGAACCATTTTGGACAGCAAGTGAAGAATTCCTTGTCCAACTGAAAATAAAGAGAGATTTTAAGTAAATGGAATGTAATTTCCCCAAACTGGAACTTGTCCAAGACACTGAAGCTAACACCTCTTGTAAAAACACAATGGAATTCAGTGACCATAGTAATCAGAATTTCAGTTTCATATCTTAGTCAAAAGTCGGCATTTCCTCTGGGCATGGTTTTTCACACTGCTTGAGAGGGAAAGAGAACCACCAAATGAGTGACTTCAGTTACATCCTGGATTTTCCTTGGAGGTATCTCAGTCAAATATACTGACCATCTATCTAACCCTGCTTAGCTTGTAATAGCTTAGGATAGTCTGACTTCTCTTTGGGGTGGTGTTCTCCTCTATGCCTTAAACTTCTTAGTTAAGGTTTTAGTTAAATTTGCCTGTGTAATATTTCTGTGAACTGGAGCTGAAAATTAAAGGCCTCTGAGCCCAAATACATTGATATCTGTGGGAGACTTTGGCTCATGCTACTGCTTTTTGGAAGACATATTTATAAGGAGGAAATGTGATTGTGGGTTGTATCTTGCTGTATGAGATATTCTTCATATTGTCAGATTAGGTCACAATCTGAGATTTACTCTCTGACCAACAGTTTCTGAAAACTAATATTTGAAGGGAACACAGCTGGAAGGAAGTGACCATGAAAATGAGCTCTTAGCAACAATTTTTCCCCTCTAGAGAAATCTGCATTAAAGCCTGTATTTCCTTAAAATTTACTATAATCTTCAAGCAACCAAATTCCTTCTCACTGGGCAGATTGAATCAGTCTTGTACCTGCACTTTTTAGTGGCTCCATCAGCTTCTACCAAACTGAAGCTCCCATTAAAACAAAAAAACCTTATTCTTTATGGTTATAAAGAGAGCCTACTAATTCATCTAATGCACACCTGTTGTCTTAAGTGTGTGACAAAAATCCTAGCTCTAAGAGATGAAAACTGAACCCACTCATCTCAGTGAGTTGAAAACTCTGAACTGTGGTGATATAAATTTGAACATAACACATTACCAGAATAATCCAGCTCCTTTGTGATTGTGGGTGGGTCTTGAGAAAAGTGCTATTTTAATTTCTTTTCCCCAATCAATACTCTTCTTCTAATGATCCAGAACACAGAAATGCAGGCAAAATCCACAATTTGTCCCCTTTTCAATACATTGTACTACACTGAATGTAGATCAGTTAAATGGCACGAAAACTTTGTTGGTCACCTTAAAGTCACCTCTTTCCTCTGAGATCTTCTTTCCACTGGCTCCCCAAGTAGCAATTGGCTTTGAAGGATGCCTGAAGACCTCTCTCTCCTGCTCCACAGAACTGAGAGGTTCTCAAGCGAATAAGCTGCTAACCATATTTATGGGGACGCAGAACAAATTTCCCTCTATCAAAAAAAAAATTACACGATTCTCAGGTGTACCTTAGTGGCTCAGTACCTGTCTGACATTATAGACCAAGCCAGAGACTGGTTCCAAGATTAGCTGGATGACTGACCTGTCCCGGTTGGCATTATTAAACAAATAATTAATGAACAACTGTCCTTCGTCCCTGTCCCAAGTTTATTTCCATCTCACACACTACTGGAGTGTTACCTTTCATTATTATAAGTTCAATTGTAAAGTAGGAAACTGATGTTACAGGCAACATACTAACAAAATTAATTCCATGACCACCTGCACTGTTTTTCTTGGCTTTGCTTGGGTCTCTGTCCCAGAAATGAGTACAATCCTTTGATTACTGACCTAGTGATAGCTTTTAGCGTTTGTGCAAGAGCACTGAATTTGTTTAAGGAGCCCTCAATTTTGTTCCCCTTACAACGATGGAAGAGGCAAGGAACGACTATTTCCACATGAGATGACGCCGACCACACCACAACCTCCTACCAGTTAGGTCTAAAGGGTAATTGGCTGAAGAAAAGGAACTTTATACGTTCTCCTCTCTGCCAGAACAAGAGTGACATGTAAGAGGTGGAAGGTGCTGAGACAAATGTTGCAGAAACAATCCTAAAAGAAAAAGCTGAGCCAAAACAGCCCCTTCCTTGGTTCTGAGAGAGTGAGTCACCAATAAAACAAACATGTGAAACATCCAGGATTCCTTGAGATGCTCTAGATATGGAATAAAGTGGCATAAAAAAACCCATGCTGAATCACTCACTGTCCATTAATAAACCACTTTATTGAAGGGCTCTGTGCCTAGACCCACCAATGCCTTCATTTTACAAGCAAGCAGTTAGCAGAAAGGAAAACTGTAAAGCATGTCTCTCCAGTTCCACCTTTGTACATTACTGCGTACTCAGGATGATATAAAAAAACCTGACTTGGAATAATTCATTAGCATTTTAAGTGTTATACAGCAGATACATAATGTTAACAATTGAGTGAATCAATGCATGGAAAAATGCTCTTCCGTATCATTCTTTTTCTATGGTGACTTGCCAAGATGTTCTACTACATGGCTGGTACTCTAAGATCCTAACTACAAATTTAAAAAAAAAATCTGGTAAAGCCATAAAAATAACAATGGTATGACTACTGATTTCTCAGTCATAGCAGTGAAACAGCAGTGCCTCATTCTGTATACAGCCTTGCCCCATCAAGCTGTGTTCTTGTCTAAACTCTATTGTTAAACGAAATTGGTCTGAGCAGCACTGTGCTGGAAGGTGGTAAGAAAACTGCAGAATTTACCGCAAGTAATGCTGGCGATACAAGGGTGGCCAGCACCTTCCAGGGGGTCTGCTTCTCAGTCCCTTTGACTTCAGTAGTTCTACTCGTATGAGTAGTTACTACCTGGTAAAAGAAGGGATTGTGGAATCAGGCCTGCATCAGTAATGAACCAATGAGCCTGCTCTTCAGACAAGCCAAGCACTCACATCACTGAAATCAATAGGAGTCTTGCTGTCAATTCAATGGGAGCAGGATCAAGGCCAAACCTAGACCCAACGATCAAGATTGTCTAAAGTCAGCTTGAAGGGGTCTGGTTTTCAGAAAGTGCTGAAAACCCATTCTCTCAAAATCAGGCCCTTTTGGGGCACCTCAAAATGCAGACACTCAGACTTGATAGACCTTGGCTGAGACTTTAAAAAAGGACTGAATAGCATTAGGGTGCGTATATAGACTTAGTAAGCGCTGTGGAAAAAGGAAGATACATCTTATCTCTTGCGGGTAATTAATATTTATCTTGCCCAATAGGTTTTTTTAATATGGAGGCATTAATGCAATGTAGCGTACAGGCTATTTTAAGTTGTATTGTAAAAGCAGCAAAGCTACAAGTTTGTTGTGGGGTTTTTTTATGCAAGGTGGACTGAACTCTTTTCCACCTAACTCAGGGGTGGGTAAACTTTTTGGCCTGAGGACCACATTGGGATTCTGAAACTGTATGGAGGGCCGGGTAGGGAAGGTGGTGCCTCCTCAAACAGCCTGGCCCC
>ML677335.1:41099014-41409609 GCA_007922305.1 Dermatemys mawii | reverse complement strand
TGGCAGCATGGCAAGCTGAGGCTGCAGAGGAAGGGGGCAGCAGGGGAGGGGTCGGGCATTAGCCTCCCCGGCCGGGAGCTCACGGACCAGGCAGGAGCTCCCCATAGTTTGCCCACCTCTGACCTAACTTCTCTGTATCTTTTTTTTTTCTATCCAGTATTTTAATAGGTCCATACTAATTAAATTTTAACTTGTATAATTTCATCCTAGTCACTGGCAAGGACCCAGAATATGAACCAGCCTTCCTTCTCAGACCAAAGAGAAGGGACCCATAAGTAACTTTCATTATTGCATTGGCACCTAGAAAGCCATGCAAGTTTAGCATATCACTTAGCAAAGGTTAATGCTGAATGTCATTGGAGTGAGCTGATGAAATAATGATTAATATATTCAGTGTCTGCAAACGTAATTCCCTGATAAAAATACAAATAAACCGAAGGATTTGTTAAGATAATTACATTAAATTTCACAGTAGACAAAGTGCACACAAACTGCCAATTTTTCTACTATTTGTAAACATTTTCCAAACCTTCCTTTCTCCTTCCAGCCTAGGAAAGAGTTCAACAAAAATTTGTCTTGAGTTGCTCGTGTAATTTTTAAAATCAAAGAAAAACATCCAGTCAAGGAAAAATGACTTTGTTCATTTATATAACCACAGGGATTCCATGATTAGTTAATTTATATGGAGGACGGGTTTATAACTGCTAACTTAGCATCGTGTCTTACAACAATTATTTAAACAAATCTTACAAAAGTGGGCAGTAAATTTAAGTGCTTTCCAACAGCTGTCTTCACAGGGCTTCACCCCTTACCAGATATTCAATAAATCCTCTGCTGGGACAGTGAGTGGTTACATCATGCCAAAGACTATTTTAATTATTCAATTTGGAAATAAAATGCCAGGTGTTAATTGATTTTTTTTCATGATAGCTTTTAGCATTGTACCTAATAAAGTTTTGGACTCACTAGCCAAATACTAAGTTACTAATATTCAGTAACATAGTGACTTAGGCTCTGATGCCCCAGACACACAATTACAGGAAACTGCTTGTGTGTGAAGTAAAAACCTGAGTGTAACCATGTGTAGGCTCAGCATCAGCTTCTATATGCAAGACAAGAGTTCAGATTTCCACTCCCTCAGTGAGGATAAGGGACTAGGAGCCAACCAATCAAAGCAAGGTCATAGAGCCCTTTGCATGTGCTTGAACTGAAAATACAGTGTATCCTGTTGTTGGGCAATGCATACTTAGTGAAAACTCCTTTATATTGTTCAATAGAAAGAAAGACCTGAATGGCTTCAATGAACCAACTACAGTGAAGCTCCACTACAAGTAAAGGGCCCAGCTGCTTGGCTATGGCTTGGGAGTACAGGGCACAGCTCCCCACCAATAAAAGCCTGCTCTTGCTTACCCTTCTCTATTACAGTTCCCAGAGTGCCTGGGAGAAATGCCTCAGAGGGGAGTACAGGCTTGAACTCCAAGTGCTAAATGTACACAGAAAGCTTTAAGAAAGAAGTGCCCAAGACCTACATCCTTGGCCAGTGACACAGTGAAAAGAAGCTTTCTCTCCTTTCCTTCTTGCTCTCCCCATGGTTCTTAAACAATACTCCACACGTCTTAGATCAGTGTATTTACCACAATTAAGTACTACTGTGTGACTCTTCTTTCTCGTTTTGGCTTCCTTCTCTAATGCAAAGCAATGCCTGAACCTACTAGGCTAAAAGAGTCCTATTTAAACAGCATCCCCAGGCTGTTTGTGGAACCAGCGGGTTCTCCTCTGTTTCTCTTGTGTGGTGGTTTTGTCTTGCTCAAAATATTTTCTTTCCGGTTTCTCCGATCTTTGTTTTCATTCCTCCATTGAAGCATCTTGGCCATACTGCCTAAATAAAGGCAATCCCACCTCTGACATTCTGCATCCCATAATGGGAACCAGAATGCAGTGATGAACTGTGCCTACTCAACCAGAGAGAGGGTTACATGAGGACCCTGCTTGATTTGTGTTCTCATGTTTCTGACCCTCCAGGCCAATGAGGCCTCTTACCCCCTGGAAGTATTCAGTCAGCACAACAATAGTGTTTGTATGACCTGACCACCAGGAGCACTAAAATACAACACATGGCTCTCAAGAGTAGATTGAGGCTTCACAATGCTGTAAGCCAAACGTGCCCTAGTGTGACTGCTCTGACATCAGTGGAGTTACATCAAGGATGAATTTGGCTCACTGAGTTTTTCTACTCTCAGTGAATGACTGACAACAGACTTAAGGAAGCCTTCTGCTAAAGGGTCTGATCCAAAAGCCAACTGGAGTCCTTCCAGTGATTTGAGTGGACTTCAGATTAGGCCTTAAATGCTTTCTATCAGAGATCAGCCTGGAAGCTGATCCTGCAGTTCTCATTCATGCAAATAGTGCATTGAATTCACTGGGACTACCACTCTGAGTGACACCTACTTAGCTGAGTAAGGGGCTGTAGGATTTTAAAATCTCTGTTACTAAATGTATCTGTGATGCATTTCACAGACTGGCTCCTTTTTCCAAATCTCTCTGTTCCCCCTGCCCAGAATGCCCAGCAAGAATTCTGTAAGTGATCTTCCACAGAACCAACTACATTCAAAACTTCATCTTGAGAGTGGAATGAGTAAGCTGCATGTCTATAGAGCAAAGGCTAAGTCATGCTAATGTGAGCAATGAGAAGTTTGGCTGGTCAGCATCCACATGGCCTTGCTGTTGTATCATTACAGCATGTTACAGTTATTCAGGACTCTAGGCAGAGTTTCATGAGCAGGAGTCAGTAAGAAGCTGTTCCCAACTATTCACCTTTAACTGTGAGTGGCCCTACATTTTAGGACTGACTTATCAGTCATGTACATCTACCCAAACTCTCACCTGTAATACAATTTGTTAACTCTGTGACTGATTTTCTACCTGAGAAACACACCAATGAATGAACATGAAACTCTCTATTAAATTGGACCAAAAGTACTGTACATCAATAAGAAATAAAGTAAGGATGAAATAAAACCATTTCTTAAGGGCAGATAAAATAGGTTATAGAAGTTTCACAGACTAATCCTGTCAACTGGCATTGCGATTACTGGAACCGTTACCATTTAGTTTGACATGTTATGAAATAGCAAGAACCCTGAAATTCATCTTTATTATTAAGGTTAGTTCAACTGCTAGATTAAAAATTAGTCCTAGAATACATCACATTTCTTAATATAATACATAATTCTAGTGATGCTGGAGAAATTCCTTACCCTATACCTATTAAAATCTCTTGCATTAATGCTGCCATATATTTCTGAAGCAAATTTAAGTAAAATAATGCATTGGTATTCAAAGAGGTAAATGTAATTAGAAATAAAAATGGAAGATATGTACAATCACCTCCCCAAAAAGATTTACTTAAAAAAACAAGATGGAAACATTTTTCCTAAAAACATTTACCAGATGATTTCTCAAGAGCTAAAATACAAAAGAGACTCTTTTCCTGCTGGTCTTAGTAATCCCAAACCAGATCAAACTGTTTATCTCCAGTTCTGAATTTCTGAACTAGCACTGTCATTCAGCAGCTCTTCTTGGTTAAAATACATCATCATTTACTCTACTAGAAAATAAATGTATGGATGTATTATGGAATTTGCATTCCATTACCTTGGTTTGCATGCCATAAAACATTTATTACACCCTTGGGCTACAGTCTTAATAATGACTGGGTGAAATGCACTAATGTGATCTTGGCCTTGCTATAGAACAAAAGATTAATGCTCTTTGATGTCACCCAGCTAATAGTTGTGCTCACCAATTTGCCCCTTCGAAAGACATTACAGTCACACAGACAATCCCTGTAAGACTGAAGGAAGCAAAAAAAATGTTTAAGCCTAACCACAAGCTGAAGTCCAATTAAAGACACAAAACCCAATGTAATGTTTATCTTTAAAAATAAAGAGGTGTGTGGTTTTCCTCCATTGGAAGGGGGAGATACTCTGTTTTATTCTCTCCTTTCCTTTTTTTGATTATCCCCCGCTGACATTCAGTTTAAAAAAGCCATCAATATTTCCTTATTTTATGGCAGATACAAAATAACGTTTTAGTTAAGCTCCTGGAAGGCATATATCAATAGAGCCTACAATTCCAGGCCTCTCAAGTCCTTTTCATGTAATAAATTTCACTTGCCTCTGATAAAACTATTGAATTTTTTATCTACCTGCCTCTCTTCAGAGAGAAGAAAAGGAGGAAGTCTTGCATTTAATTTAATAGGCAACTTTGAAATTTGTAAGTTGGTATAGCAAATACATAATTAATGCCAGTGACATTTACAGAAAACTGAGATTGCAATTAAATTATGTTGTCATAACATCATAAGATGTGGTCTTGTCATAGCAAAAGCTGAGCGGGACTGAGCTGGATCAATCAATGGCTGGAACTCATCTAGGAAAAATCTACATGTGGGTGATGTGACTGTCTAGATGGCAATCTTCTCTTTGGTCAGTAGCCCATTATGGCAAAGGGGGACACTTGTGGTACTGGATATGGCCAGGTTCCATTGAGATATTAGATGAAATTAACAGGAATAAGGAAGCCAGCTCCTCACCTGGTGTTAATCAGCACTGAAAACAATGAAATGATGCTGATCTACACCAGCTGAGGATCTGTTGCAGGTAGTATTAATTATCATGTCCTTGCACATTCTAGTTTTGGAAATGTACTTAAATTTCTCCTGCAGTTTCAATTGTACTCTTCATTTCCTCTTCCATGAAATCTTGTGCAGTGTTGCTTTCCACTAACAGAGGCTGTACGTTTTTAACCCACTGTTGGCTGCATTTCAGTGTTGAGAAGTGATTTCTGTCTCTGTTAGTAAAGCTATTTGGTAACCACCTGTTTGAAAGGAGCTAGATATATGCTTGTTACCATTAAAACCCTTTGTAAAATGCAGTGTGCAGACAGACAGACACAGTCTAAGGCTCTCAGATAGCATACAGAACTTCATAAATCTTGAAGAAAAAAATATGTGAAAGCATGTTAGTGAGTCAGCCCTTTGTGAACAATGTGGTAGGCATAGCAGATTGTTTGTACAGAGTAGAACATCTCATTTTTGTGTTGCAAGGGAGAGAAGAGTGATCATTATAAAAGTCCCAGGAGAATTTGAAACCTAGCAAGCAAAATAAGATTGTGCGTTAGATCTTGTAATGAATATGGCATAGAAAAGACTGATGGATTGATGCTCACTGAATGGTGGACTTAAAATATCTCTTTTCAGGTCAAGTATAGCCCAGACAAATGTAGCAAATCCAATGTTCCTAGAATTGCCCCTTATGAGCTTTCCTTGCAGTGAGGTAATACAGCCTATGAGCTTTTTTCCACAAGACTTGTTTTGAAGTAAACTTTTTCAGATCTATGGAAAATCTGTAATACCATTTCTTCAGTAGAGCATGTTATACTGTAGCTTCCTCACATGGAACATGAATAGTCATTCACAGCGGTGAGAGTTTGGCATATAAATCAGGAGAAGACAACTTATATTGACAGTATTAATATAGAACCTTTGGAAGCCTCAAAATCCTTTACAGAATTATCATTTACATATTATGTATCTAGGAATAGACATTTAAAATGAAATTGTTTAATTTTATTACACCCATGTCTTCACTTCATTTAACTCCCAAAGTCTGTATCAAAGTGCAATAATACATCTCCTGTATTAGGGCCAGTAACGGTACAGATCTGGGGCATGAAATGGAGAACACTACATGCAATTTAGGCAAAATGAAATTATCCATAATAGAGGATTTCTAAGGCCTTGGGCTGACCTTCTTTACTCCTTTCCAAAGTGCCATAGGTGTTTAATGGCCAAATAATATCTGAGCCTCGGGTTTAAGACCTTCACTCAGGATGACACCTCCAGGATCTGCTATAACAACCACAATGAGACATTTTGTTCAAAACTGATATGGAGCAAATTGCACATACAGCTTCCTGTAGCTCCCTGGTTCTGCCTTGGCAGTCTCTCCTCCAAATACCAGCCTGACCCAGCTCTTCATGCCTTGAGTTCTAACAAGGCCATGATCTGACGAGACATGGTTACAAGCATGGATAAATGTCTCTGTTTGTGCTAAACTTTATCAGCTTGCCAAATGATAGATGTGGGACGGACAAATGTTCGCATATCCATCAGGGGGATATCCAGAAGTGAGCCAGCCCCTTCACAGCTGTTTCCCACAACAGCATGACTCCCTAAGAAGCTACATTTACAATGCTTTTCTGCCTATGTTTGTGTCCTCTCCTGCCCTCTGAGAGGGTAGAGGTCATAGTTCGTGTTGAGAGTAATGCTCACCACTTCTGCTTTACGTTTCCAACAGAAATTCTGCAGGTTTGCGATGATGCTCATGGTTCCCAGCTCTGCTCCCGTCTGGCTGACACCAATCCCTCAACAAATTGCATACTGTATGCTCTGCAAAGTCCCCTTTGCAGTGACTGCAGAGGCGTGGGGAATGAGATGAGGGAGACCTTGCCTATTGTGGTCTGTTCCACCAACCCTTCCTAGCTTAGGAGCCAGATGCGGCCACTATTTATGTGAGTTTGCTACACCGCAGTGTGATACTGTGGCTCAAAGATCACAAAACAGGTGCCACAAGATAATGTACTCACTGATTTTTATCCCTAGCCATCTTGCTTAGCATATACATTACACCTGTCAACCAGACTTAATCTGCCGACAAACACACACGTTTTCCACTAGCAGGCCAAGAACCCTGCAGAACACATTTTGAGAATTAATGAATAAACTACCTGCAACACAAACCCAGTTAGGGCTTTCCCATCCTTGATCCAAATTCATGTGACCATCCCAGAACATGGAAATAACGGCACCTTGCTGTGTGTATTACTACTAATGCCCCCAAATTACTTCAGGCAACAGAATATAGTTGGATATGTAACATTCTTTTAAGGTTTTTTTTTTAATGTGAAGGTTGCGAAAGTTAGGAAATACCAAAATCAAGGCTACCAGTGTGGTATGGTGCAATCTTTAATTACATGATCATATTACAGTTTTTCCATAGGACACCTGCCTTTTTCAATGAGTAAGTATCAATTCAGTATTTTTAATCTTCCACATTCATTTACCACCCCCATCCAAATCTAGTACAGAATACAAAATCATTAATTTCCTCCTGCAAGTTTCTGTCACTGTAGTATCTGAATGATTTACAAACATAAACCAATTTATTTTCACACCTAGGGAATCAAGGAAAAGAGGAAAAAAAGGCCAAAAGTGCCAACAAACTTTGGGTGTCCATATAAGATACCAAGGATCAGATCTGCATGGTATTTAGTCCTCTAGCATCCCACTGGGCCTTGCTCTTTCCAGATTACTTAGTTTTACAATAACATATATGTTCAAAGTGCAGCTCCAATTGATTTAATGTAGTTTGGAGTGCCCATCAACCCTGCAAATCTGGTCCCAGGTGTCTCTCACTTGGCACCCAGAAAATGAAACACACAATTAGTGATTACCGGTTTTAAAAAAAATTGGAAGTGACTTGCTCAGCATCCCCTAGGAACTCCTATGACAAAGGCAGAGAGAGAACTTAATTCTGCAGTGGCATTCAACTTTCTTAACCAAAAGACTATCCTTTCTCTTCCTGTAATCCCCTGCTTCATTCATTCACCACACTTTCCAGTGGTGAGCCAGCTTGTACTCCACTCTGGTTTCATGACCTGCTGGCACTATTAGATGGCAGCTCCTCCAAGGGTCATGAGCATGGGCATGTACCTAGTGCAGTTCATAAACTCCCCCAAAACCTGTCTCTTTGCAGCAAGAGGGAGACCTTGGCACACATCTCTGTAGAGTACATCAGGTTGCAGCCCCTCTTCTGGCTCCTGTAGAACCTCTTACTGAGGTTCTTGTTGCTCTTTTCTCCAGATCTCCTGATCTATGTACAACCCATCCACAGTTCCACAAAGTCATGAGACCTCATCATCAGCTTCCTCCTGGCACTGGCCAAAATGGCTATCCATCACGCCACAAGGACGAAGCTGGATGGGGGGGGTACTCTGTGACTGTGGGACCTATTTCTGGCCCCCCCAACCCCTCACATTGGCAGAGTTCCCCTGAGCAGTATCCACTGACTTCATGGATGCCTTTGAGGAGCATGTAGCTACTGTCCGGGATTCTCTGCGCTACTTCTGACCTCACTCCTACTCTTGTTTTTTCATTTGTTGTCCCCACAAATCAATTGTAGCCTAGGCTTAGTGGTTCCTTCCCCCTTCCCTGAAGGGTGGGCCTTTAGTTATGGGCAGGGCTAGACCTGCCTTCCCCAGTACTACAAATAGTACACACTTTCCAACTTCTGCAACAAATAAAGCGAGAGACCTATAGACAACAATCGAATCCACTGCACAACCCTGATTCATTGCCACTACACCCTCCAAACTGTGCTCTGAAGAAATAGTATGTGACCAGGTAATTAGACTGTACCATAACGCATAGGCACAATGAGGATGAATTAGGGTTTCACAGACAGCTTCATTCTGGCACTTCCTGAGTGCTTGACTTTGCAACCTTAATATTCTTTTTATGTGGCTTTTTTGGATGTAGTTTCCTAATTTTAAAATAAAAATTAATTTTCTGTGTGTGGAATCATATTATCCCCACCCTGGGTCATCAACAGAACTTGGACCAGTAGATCCATACCTCAGATCTTTACCACTTGAACTAATGGAGTAAATGGTGGTAGTAGCAGTAGACACTTATCCTCTCTAGTCCAGCCACTAAAGGGGAATGAGACCCAAATTTTGTCAGTGGTTTTCACAGACATTGGCAGCAGAAGAGTACAAGATTCATGATTCAAGAGTTCAGGTCCAGACTCAGTAGGAGACTGCTGTATGATTATTAATCCTTCTGCCCAAATACTCCTAACCTATCAGTCTGCTCCTATCCACCTCAGTTTCTGACCCCCTTCCAATCAGCCATAAAGGTCCTTTGGCAGCCACTAGGAGCAATTGCAGGGAAAGTCTTCCTCACCATGGACTGGAGCACAGTCAGTCTGTCTATAGGGATGGTGCATGCGCACTCCAGTTGGCACGTGGGAGCTGTGAGGAAATGGAACATGGTCAGTACAGATTCCATCTGCACTGCCAGTCTCTACTGAGCGTGTGCAAACTCTGATTTTTCAGAAATTATAACTTTGGGCAAATTGTCATGGGAATGGCAAAAAAGCATGGCCCTTTAATGGGGATAAGCTCACCCCTGTAATCCCTGCATTTTGTGGCTTTTCTTCTAGTGTTAATAACTATGGTTTTGGCAGTACATTGTGCACCAGTGTCCAACTTAAAATTAACAACCGTCCTATTTGCCTGCAGCTCGCTAGTCCATTTTCTCTTGCAACAGTGTCCATTGCTCCTTTGAAAAATTTGTCTGACCTAGTGATGCTGCTCTTGTCCTGTTTGTCCATGCTTTGTGCACTCTGGTGGTGCTTGCCAACCCTTGCAAAGGACGTAATGCAGTGCATTTCTTGTCTCTTTTCCCCTATGCCAGCCGTCGCCCTGTCTCATGCTATTTGCCACTGCCTGGAAAGCTCTATGTCCTGTTCTTGCTTGACTTTTAGTTTGAGCTCTACATGCTTTTCTGCTTCACATCCGTTTCCTTGTAGTATCTTGGGTTCTCTATCACGTCTACAGTGTCAGAGCACTGTCCAGCCCTCCATAAGCTTCATTCTGAGCTGGGTGACTTTTGTTACTTGGCAAGTTCTGGGTCTTCAGTAATCTGGGATCAGAAACAAAAACAAACAAACAAACAAACAAAAAACCCTCAGGCACAATCTGATCTCTGAGTCTCCCCAAAATTGCAATATTGGCATGTCAGCCTCAGCTCAGTCACAAACTCTCATATAATTTCACCTTTATTTATTTTGGAGTCTCTAAATAAGTGTTTTCCAGATGTTGTGTTTTTACAGGAGTACAGTACACCTCACATTTTTGTAATATAGTTTCAGAGCCTCCTTTGTCTGGGCTAACTGAAAACTGTTCAACATATCAAGTGTGTCAGAACCTGCTATTGTCAGAAAGGTGACCTAATTGTCTTCCTTTTCACTGGCACCCATTGCTTGCAGATACAGAGGGAAGTGCTGTTTAAATCTCTTCCAGATGTCTTCCATATTGCCAGCAAATATTAGCTCTGGTGGAGCTTTTTGTTGCTCCATTCATCCCCTCAGGTTATTTTATTTAATTTCTGTTTACTTCTGGGCCCAAGGTGCTTGAAAGAGATTCTCTTTATTCAGTGACCAGTTCCAGTTGCCTCTGAATAACACAGTATGGTCTTCTGCAATGCCCCCCCACCAGACTTCTCATCTGAGACACTAAACCACATAAAGATCCAGTTCTCAGTACCACACTTGCTGTGTCTCAGCTCCCTGTATGTAAAATGGGGATAATACCACTCCCTTATCTCACAGGGGTATTGTGAAAATGAATTAATTCATGTGAAGCACTCGGCAACTCTAGTGATGAGTTCCAAAGAAAAGCCGAGGAGAAAATTAATAATTCTGCGTTCAGAGCAGGGATTTTGTGCCTATAGCAACACAGTGAACTAGGAGAAAACAAATATTGAATTAAGGGGTCCTGTGGATGGGGAAAGTATTATATGCATACGCACAAGGGAACCAAATGAAGGGTGTACAGGTCACCTTATTTCTGGCATTGCTTAACTTTTGAGGGCTTGACTTTGCCAAATTTCTAATGGTCTTTTAGCATGGAGGGCTGAGGAGGAGGAGAGCAGTGAAAGGTGTGTGTGTGTGTAAGTAACATATATTTACACATAGAGTAGGTGCCTTCCCTGCTGCAATAGCAAGTTCCATAGGCAGAACATCCAGCTCCCTAACCAAGTCACTAGGTTTCCCTATCCCCAAGTAAGGACCTCTGCAGAACTTGGAGGAATCCTAGATTATCAGCTCAGAAATTATCAGCATATTTTAAACCCTCTAAATGAAGCTCTTACTTATGCATCACCTATGGAATTTATTGTAAATCGTTCACACTCATGTCAGCCAGTCAGGATCTGTCTTAAAAGTCAACCTCTTTTTGGAAGCCTTTAACACTACTGTGTCAGTCACCCTTAGTGCAATTTTAAAATCCGTCCCTTTGGCCTCACCACTGAAACGTCTGCTGTAAATGTTGTTTTTTGGGGGTGGGGGAACTTTAAATTTTATTACGAAGCATTTTACTCCACTTGTATCTTGCTTTTTTTTGTACAATTACTGTATATTCCTCCTGCAATTGATTTATTCCTATCCCCCACCGTGTATTTTAAAGACTTTCATCTCATCAACATAAAGCAGTAATTCAGTTTTAGAGGATTCATATCCATGTTGTAGCATTCATTGTGACCAAAAATGGAGCCTGTTTCACATGAGAGAGCATCTGTCTGACACTCACTCATGACTTTTAAAACAGGAAATTCTAAAAGTTGGATGATTTACTAAACTTTTTCTGT
Organism: Dermatemys mawii; assembly: GCA_007922305.1. NCBI lineage: Eukaryota > Metazoa > Chordata > Testudines > Dermatemydidae > Dermatemys > Dermatemys mawii. Next base: position 41,398,118 of record ML677335.1, on the reverse strand, counting down.
TTGGGTTGTCTGAATGAAAATAAGTCATGCAGTTCTGCCCTCATGGCATAGTTCAGTCAGAGAATAGTAACCTTGTATCTATTCATAGCCAACAATGATCATCTGTGAGCATTAGTCTTGCTTCTGAGTTCAACAAGTGCTGGTTTTGTGTCACACAGAGCACAGTGTGTTAATAGCAGTAGCACTATTCTGAAATAAAAACAAAAATCTGCATGGTGGGCCCATGATTGGCATAGACTTTGGCCTCTGGATTCATGGAGCCCAGGTGTGTTGGGAAGGTGACATGGGAAAAGAGGTGATGCTGCATGGGTGTCTTCTGCTAATCAGTTCCTTGACTCTAGACTCAGTGTTGGCAGAAAGGTGAGCATCATGGTTGCAGACCTCTAGACAGTCTAGTCTATCTTTTCTTGCTGTGGAAAATTTTCAATGTACTTTGCAGATTTAATCCACTGTGTTCAGACTGGACTGCCAGCTGCGAGTAAACAGGGTCTTATTGCACCATGACTTTTGAAGAATTGATGACTTTTGACCTTTCTTGTGTATGGAGATTAGACATCTTATGGTCATTCTAGCGTACCGCCTGCAAGACAGAGGCTTGTGCCTCATGACTGGAGAAAGGCAGTGGAGTTTGGTTCATTATCTGATGTCTCAGAGCCTTCCTGTTTGAGGCGAGCATGTTGGTTGCCTCAGATGAGGCCCTGTGGTGGGGCGGCTGCCCTACCTCTGGGAGAGATTGGGCTAGGGCAGGCCAGAGCGGCTGCATGGACTGGCAGCCAATCAAGAAGGGCCTGTGGGAGAGCTAATAAGGGCTGAGTAGGAGGCGGCCAATCAGGGGTAGGCTCAGCCATATATAAAGACTGTCCAGCAGAGGAGCAGGGCAATTTATCCCAGATCTTCAAAGGGGAAGGTAGGGCTCCTGAGTTAAGGAGACCAGCACTCTGGACAGCGCAGTGCCCAGGGGAGCAGAGGAGAGCTCCAGCCCAATACCTGCCAGACTGCAGGCCCTTACTGGAAGGGCCTAGACTAGGGTGCAACGGGTCAGAGGGGAAATGACCCAGGAGGACGGACAGATGAGGGGAGAGCAGAAGGGCAGAGAGGCTGCCACTAGAGGGTCCCTGGGTCAGGACCCAGAGCAGTGAGAGGGATTAGGTCCCCCCTTTCCCTTTTGTGCTGTGGGAAAGTGGCCGTAGCAGGCTGCAACATACCCTTGACGAGAGGGGTTAGACTTTGGGTTGTGACTGGCCACTGCGACAGGAGCAAGCTGGAAGACTGCTGTTCATCCCCCAACCCACCCCCGGAAGGGGGCGAGCATGGACTAAGGGGCACGGCCAGAGGGCGGTGTCACGAAACAAATGTTGCTGAGCAGGAAGCAAGGCGGGTCTGGAAGTCAGCACAGCGGATTACAGACAGGACACCACCAGCAGAGGGCTGCTCTGCAATGGACAGAGCTAATTCCCAGACATGCCAGCATGAGGCGCAGTGGTAGAGAGTCCCAACCCCGTCACAGGCCCTTTCTCAAAAATACATCTTTAAAACTGGCAACAACTGGAATCTCCTGGTATTCTAGATATCTGTCTATTTGGCTCTAGCCGTGGTCTAGAGACCAGACTCGTGGAACGATCCTGCAAAGTGCTAAAGATCCTGAACTTTCATATAAATCAATGGCAGCTGAGCATGCTTGCCCCTTGCAGAAAATGACAAGCAACTTGCAGGAAGTGATGGGTCCTTGTTCCTTTTGTTGGCAGCTGTACATTCTGGTCGTCTTTGATCTTTCCGCTGACTTTGAGATCACTGATTCCAAGATGTTCTTGGCTTGCCTAGGGTCTCTGGTAAGAATGATTGTGGTTGCTGCTTGCTAATACTGATTCTCCATGTACAATAAGTCTTAGAGGGTATGGAGCTCTGCATATCCAGTTTTGTCACCTCTTCTCCTATTCAGTCTGTATGGGAGACACTTGGGAAGATGAACAGGCTCCTCAATATGCTGACAACACTCAGGTGTCTCTTTCCCATCAGACTCAGAAGATGCAGTCTCTGCTTTTGCAGTACCTATCTTCCTGGAAGGATAAAGACAAGTTGGCTTAAAATGGAATTTTGATGGATACAGGGAAGTCTCTGAAGGTTATAGCTGAAGTAGTGCCTGCTTCCTCTTATGACGTGGTGTGATTACACATGTGATCTTTGGCAACATAGTACTTGTGACTTTCTGACTCCTGTCCAGTTCTGTCTGCTTCCTTGGCAGACCACCAAAACAGGTCTTTTTCCTTGATATGAAAGGAGCACCCCGGCCTCAAATTGTAGGAGGTAAGTTCTTTGCAAGGGCAAACATTACATGTCTAACTTCCAGTTCCATCCTATTCTACATGCAGTGTGTGGCCACTTATATATGTATACAGCCAGAAATCATACAGGAGAACCCCACAGTTGATAGAGAAGCCATAAATTCTTGAGTCCATCCAGAAGAGCCAGCATCTGCCTGGACATTGAAATCACAGAGCATTATTTGTTTTGGCATCTCCAGCACCAATGAGTAACCTTGGAAACTCAGTGAGTGCCCTCTCCTTGCAGTGGGGCAATCTCTGTGCCAGCATTAAACCTATCTTTACCCTCATTCCAGCACTCATATTAGATACATTGAATTAGAGCCCGTTTTGGAGCAAGTAGAAAGTATGGGCCAGATCCTCAGCTGGTGTAAATCAGTGTAGCTCCACTGTAGCCAAAGACGTTATGTTGACTTACACCAATTGACAATCTGGCTTTCTGCTTTCTGCATGTAGAGGCTTAGGCAATGGGTTCATATTTCTAAAAATATACCAAGGAATGAATTGAGTTCAAGGAGGAAATTGGTGACCAGAATGAAAGAACAGCGGATTCTGAAGGTAGTTCTCCTCCTGTCTCGCTCCTTCCTCTATCGTAGGTCATAGATGCATGCAGAGAAAGGGGAACCATTGCCGCAGAACTGCAACCTCCTATTAACAATTATTGCCATTTACCGTTCCTGGCAGAATAAGGAAATAGAGCTGCTTTCAATTTGATTTTGATGTTGTTTCCTCTAATGGTTTTGTTAAAATGCTGAATGCACAGTTTGTTTTCTCGTGACCATTGGGATTTATGAGTTGCTGCTTCTGGAAACATTACTGTTTGACATTCATTTTTTCCTCCTGATTTCCTCCTTTTATCCCCTGCCTTCAAAGTGCTTCGAAGTCTGTCCCTTGCTGGTACTCCCTCTGGTACTAACCAGTAGTACTAGAACCTTGTGCAGCTGTGCCACTGTAGTTTCCCTCTGGATAGTGCTGATCAGAGTCCCAGCAGCATGTGTCAGCACATCTTGATAACTCATAATCCCCACCATCAGTTTTTATAGTTTGCCTGGTCTATTGTAAATCACCAACTCACTGTCATCAGCACAGCTCTTGACCTAATTCAGAACACAGGGAATTAAGGTACTGTCTCACTCTGTTAAGAGAAGGCATCATTTATGGGTATGGTTTTATAAAAACAAAAATAGATCCCCTTGGAAACAATGAATTATAGGGCAGCATCAAAGGTCAAATGATATTATCTAGAATTTCTTTTATTTAAGCAATGTAAACAAACTTTTACCCTAAATATCCATCATTTAGAAATGCAGACAAGTTGTGGTCTATCGTCATTCCATAGCTACTATTATGGAGAAGCCAATATTGCTCAAGACGTTTTTCTGTACTTTTGACCCCTAAAAGAAGGGATTTGCAGCTTTGCAAAATCTGAATTATTTGTACAAGCATTATTATGAATATATATCCTGTAATTTATTGGTAACTAATCATCAGTGACCACAATGGTGGTTCACAGACTGGCACAGTTAAAGCCAGATTTTGGCCCTCTAAAGAAAAAAAATATATAGAAACAAAACAAACATTGATAGACCCCTGAACCCTGTGTGAGCGGCAAAAGCTCTACCAGACTCTGCTCTTAAATGAGTCTTGTCCAGTTCTCACTAACTTATCATCAGAAATCACCTTTATGAGGCAAATGATGGGCAGAGTGTTCCAGTGGCTATAGAACTCGACTGGGTGTGTCAAGAGATCAGGAATCTATTCCTGCCACTGGTCTGCTGTCAGACCTTAGGCAAGTGAAATCACCTTTCTGTGCATCTATTTCTTTGTCTGTCTTATCTACTTATCATGTAAGATCTTTGGGGCAGGGACTGTCTCATTCTGTGCATATGAAGAACTCCTAGCAGAGAGGTTCTCAACTTTCATTGCACAGCGACCGGTTTCTGACAGCAGAAATTATTACATGACCCCAGGAAGGATGATCAAAGACTGAGCCCACTTGAGCCCCACCACCCCGGGTAGAGAGGCGAAAGCCAAAGCCCGAGCCCCATTGTCCCAGGTGGGAGGGGCCAAAGCTGAAGTCCAAGGGCTTCAGCTTCAGGAAGAGGAGCTTAGTCTGAACCCTGCCATCCAGAGCTGAAGCGCTCTGGCTTTGTCTTCGGCTCCAGGTGGCAGGGCTCAGGCTTTGGCTTTCGCCCCAGGGTCAGGCAAGTCTAAGCCAGCCTGGGGTCACAACCCACTTTGGGGTCGCAACACACAGTTTGAGAACTGCTGACTAGCAAAATGGGTCCCTAATGTCAGTTGAGACCTATGAGTGCTACAATAAAACAAATATTCATATTGTGATATTTTTGCTGGTCCCTTGGACTCTAACATAGGGTAGATTCCATAGTCTTTTTTTTCTTTTTTTTTTTTTTTTTTGCAACATCACATACCTCAAAAATGGATGATTTTATTCAAACTCTTCAGAAAATATCACTTTTGCACTGTGATCAAACATGGAAAATTTCACATGAGAAGGAACAATTTTTAGAAAGTTACAGGATGTGAAATCAAGCAAGTTTTAATGGAAATCTAAAGATGTCCTTAACTGTACCATTTGCCAGCAAGAAACCCTTTGACAAATAGTAGATTCATTGACACTTCATAACACTTGCCAAATCTTCCTCAGGCAGAAATGTAATATGATGACAGAGCTATAGTTTAACAGGAACACACTTATTTTTGAGAATTGGACAGGTAAGGTACTTGTTCTACATTTTTTGGCAATGGACAGTGGAAAATATAAATGCTAATGTATCTGCACCTTGCTCAAACCAGTAATTCACCATGCGTGGGGACTCGAGTATTTTAATTATTCCAGAATAGTTCTCAATGTCACTAGCACAGTCATCTGCATGATTGAAATGCAGAAATATACTGAGTGAAAAATCTGCAAAAAATCAGATGCATTAATTTATATAATACCAGGGGCTAGGCTACAGAGCCTCTCACTTCTCCGTCACTGGTTCAACTGCAGCCTGTCAGTAGTCACCATGTGAGAACTATTTTGGTGAAATAAGTTAGTGGTTTTGGTTCATCTGTCAGTGGGGGAGGGAAATGGGAGGGAATATCTCCCAGTCATGATTGGCACTAATTGACATCTGTCAGGAAGTCTCCATACAAAGGCTAAGGATTGACTGGACACACAAGATGAAATATCCTCTAATCCCAGAGGACTTGCTTCTGTTGGTCACGGTTAAGGTACATTGATACATAGGGAGTTTGGCACTGCTTTTCCTGGTATTGTATCTGTTGTGTCGATAAGTCAAGGATCTCAGTCTCCAAGGGTATCAATCTAGATGCTTTCATTAGTGCTAACTTCACTTTACAAGATTTATTTAGAGGTTGAATTATAAAGAACTATTTTGTTGTCATTTGGGGTTGATGCATTATGGGGCAGTTTTTCGAATGAGCTCACCTCTCATTCAAGCACCAAAATAAGTGGTCAGGATTTTTCCAGGGCTCAGCCCGTCAGGCGTATTTTGGATGCTGATCTCTTGAAAATATGGCCACAAAATGGGAGCTGCTGGGTGCTGAGCATATTGTGAAAATCTGACCCCATCAGTTGTTTTGCATAATAGTATCAAGATGATTTAGCATTTTAATTTGTAATACACACCATCTGAACAATATCTGCAAAATCTTCAGTACATTGCATCAGCGTGCAGTGTCCAGAATTCAGTGACTATAATGGTGCGATATGTATCTATGGTTCCTGTGCACAGAGAGGAGTCTGTGCCCACTGATCCTGACTAGGGAGTGTAATGGGAAGTGTAAACTCCTCACTGGACTGGAGGGGGTTAAGAAGTAACTGCGAGCTCAGGAGGCCTCACCCCTCTGCCTGTGCCAAACATGCTTGGATTGGAGAGGGGTTTAAAAGGCAGCCAGACAGCTGAGTAAGGACTGACAGGTCAGGGAGAAGAATGTACCCTGGGAGCTCCAGGGGAGGAGGTGACCCCATCCTGCAGCAAGCCAGGGAACAGGGGAGCAGCAGCACTCAGAGGCTGGGACCAGGGCAGGAAGCCCAGAAGGCAGCGCTCACCAGGGATGGATGGTGGCTGGTGTGGATGCAGAAAGAGGTAGGAAGTGACCCTTGAAGCTGACATAAGGCACCACCATGGGAGGGAAGCCAAACCAGCCTCCCAGGCCTCTGGGTCAGAACCCAGTGGAGTAGGAGGGTCTGGTTTCCCCATCCAAAAACTGTACCCATTAGGCAGTGCTACCACTTGTGAACTGGACTCACTTGGCAGGGTTGCCATCAAGAACTGTGCCCATTAGACAGCTCTACCACTCATGAACTGAACTCACTAGGCAAGGTTGCTGCCAAGAATTGTGTCCATTAGGCAGAGCTGGAGTCCTAACCACTAGGTGGGGGATGCTGCCCTGCCACCCACAGGGAGACTCAGAAAGGAAGTTGTCATTGGCATGTTTCTTCCTTACCCCTAATCATACAGAAGACTAAGGAGCTCTGTAGCCTTCTGATTTGACAACTTAAAAATTAGCAGGGCCAGCAAACCTCTGGTAGTTTCTTCTCCACCCCCAAACCAATGTAAGCCCGCAGCAGCTACTGATTCCAGGGTAGCTTCAGTCAGGGAAGTCCCTGATAGCATAGCTGCTGCAGAGGTATGCTGGCTCAGGACACTGGAGGCTAGGCATGCTGGTTAGCATTGCAGTGGCAAAAGTCCTCTGTCCTTGCTTTGACAGATCTGAAGGTTTCAGGGGTGGGTGGGCAGGTAACCCCCCCAGCCAGTTCCACAGGAGCCAAACCTTGACCCTTCGCAGTAGAATTGAAAGAAAACTGTGAGTCCACTTTCCCATCCCCTTCCACAGCAATAACCCAGGCAGGGCAGAATAAGGAGGATCTAGGTATACAGATTGTAGCTATAACATTGTTTCCATAGCCAAATACATAGCACTGATTCCATAGTCATCCACTGATGTGACTGTGACAGAAACCATTAGAGCCAGTGGACATTGATCCCTGCCATATGACAGGAGTACTAAACTTTGTAACCTTGACCCATGTCGCATGACCAGGCACTAAAGATGGGTATCTTCCGAGCATTACTGTATCCCCCCTTTCTTATAGCAATAAATACAAATTAATTAAATTTCTAAGTAGGTTAACCCAGGTCAAGCTCAGCCCTTGTTCTGCTCTATAATAGAAGGGCTATCTGATGATAATTTCCAAACTCCAGTGTGTTTCTCCGTGCTTCCTGATTTGATATTGCAGTAGGCTGTCACTAGAAATTAATTGCAACTAATTAAAAATGATCCAGTTAGGACAGTTGGACAATAGTGCTCTAGAGATTGCTTCATTCTCCCAGGCTTTAGGGGCTTGCTACTGCAGTGGTTCAAGCCTTCAGAAAGGTGCTATACATCATAATGTCATTTTACATTGTTATTTCTCTGAAAGCAGCAATTTAAGAGTCTCCAGTGAACCTTGAGCAACTTTGCACTAAAAAGAAAAATGTTACTGTTCAAGATCTGTAAAATATAAAAAATAGATTCAAAGAAATCACTTGACATGAATAGGGGTATTAAATTTGTGCCATTATTTGCATGTAATATATGATGTTGTAGTAAAAAGCTAACAAAGCATTTAGGCTACTCTGGGGATCATTGATTTTCTGCACTTTTGTTCAAACTAGGTCAAAAACAATGTTGGTCTTATTTTATCATGCACATTTTTTCTCATGTTTGAGATCCGTCTAAAGTGACATGACGCACTATACAGCCTATGGCACCTATTCAGAGTGAAGCAACAGCCTCCTCTTGGTTTAAATTTTCTTAGCTGTACAGCTGGCTAATGTGAATGTAACTTCAAAATGTACACAGGGCCAATTTTTTGAGTAACTTGGGTGAGCAGAGGACCTAATGGAATCTGGCTTGCTTTTCACGTTGGGAGGAAGGCCAGTCATTTGAGGAATTATGAAAATGATCCTTGTAACCAATGCAAACGTGTGGCTCAAGCGCTGCTAATCAGCTCATTTGATATTATGCCTCACAGCTATAAGCAGAAGCTTAGACCCTCCTAAAATTAGTTTTTTGTCCCAAGTCCCAAAGCAACAAATCTTGGTGACTGTGTAATCCAAACTTAGCAAACTTTATTCTACAAAGATGTAGAAATGCAGGTTTCAAAACCAATGTAGCTTTGAAGGATGGCCTAAAATGCAGAGTAGAGGCTATTTTTAGACCATTACGGGGCTTTTAAAAAGATCTTGTATATCACTGACATTTCACGTAATCGTTTCTCTGTGAAATGTGTTTTGTCACCAATAACAGCTTGTCTGTTAAATCGTGTGATCCTCCCATGACAGGACAGTGGGAACACCACCTCCTATCCTCCTCTCTTGCTTTTCTTATTCATCTAGCTCAGTGGTTCCCAAACTAAGGTCTGTGAACCCCTGGGAGTTCACAAAATGTTACAGTGGGTTCCCGGGGAAAAAATTCCCTAATGGCCGACAGAGCTGTCCAGAGGGACTCCAGGCAGCATGAGGCCAGCAGCTTGGAACCTTGGAACTTCCACGAGCTAAGCAGATCAAAGCAAGGACATATATCTATGACACTGAGGAGGTTTAAACTTCAAGATTCCTCCTACAAAATAGAAAGGGAGCTGAATATTTTTGCTCCTTTTAAAATTAAATAGGCTGCCAGTGTTTTTAAATTATTATGAAGAACAAGTTTTAAGCTTTGTTGTAACATGCGTTGTTTGCCTGGACTGCTCAAGACCTGAATGCTTGTGTAGGAGGAACTCGTTGAGTTGGCTTCTTGCTGTTTCACATTTGATACTCTTTGATGAAACATAGGAGCCATTGGTGCCAGTACAGAGGAAGTGGAGGGGGCGGCAATGAGGGTCACATGCTGCCCCCGCATTAGTGCAATCCCCTGCCTGTGGGCCCTCCCCTTTCTTTCTGGTGGTCGCTGCAGGCCCCACCACTTTTCCAGCCCTGGCATTCATGGGGGCTTCGTCCCTGCACCCCTTTTTTTCCACTGTTCCCTCTGATAGGAGCCTTGTCTTGTATCACTTTTGTTTAAGCCTGTTATAAGCTACAAAAGTGATATCTTGAAAGACATAAGCTTTCATGGGCTAATACCCACTTTGTCGGATGCATGCAGTGGAAGTATCCAGGGGCAGGTATAAATAGGTAGGCAAGAACCAGGTGGGAGATAACAACGTTAGTCCAATGAGGCTGAACCAGCTTGTTATCTCTAATCAGGGAGGGTGAGGTGTTCCTCTAACAGCTGAACTGGAGGTGTGAATAGCGAGAGAAGAGAAGCCGCTTTTATAGTTAGCTAGCCATTCAAAATCTCTATTCAGTCCCAAATTGATTGTGTCAAATTTGCAAATGAATTGCAGCTCTGCAGTCTCTCTTTGCAGTCTGGACTTGAAGTTTTTTTGCTGCAAAATGCTGACCTTTAAATCTTTTATGGTGTGCCCGGTGAGGTTGAAGTGCTCTCCTACAGGTTTTTGAATATTGCCATTCCTGATATCTGATTTGTGTCCATTTATCCTTTTTCGTAGGGACTGTCCAGTTTGGCCGATGTACATAGCAGAGGGACATTGCTGGCACATAATGGCGTATGTTACATTGGTAGATGTGCAGGTGAATGAACCAGTGATGGTGTGGCTGATCTGGTTTGGTCCTGTGATGGTGTTGCTGGTGTAGAGGTGTGGGCAGAGTTGGCATCGAGGTTTGTTGCATGGATTGGTTCCTGAGTTAGAGTTATTATGGTGCGGTGTGCTGTTGTTGGTGAGAATATGCTTGAGGCTGGCAGGTTGTCTGTAGGCCAGGACTAGCCTGCCTCCCAAGGCCTGTGAAAGTGAGGGATTGTTGTCCAGGATGGGTTGTAGATCACTGATGATGCGTTGGAGAGGTTTTAACTGAGGACTGTAGGTGATGGCCAGTGGTGTTCTGTTGTTTTCTTTCTTGGGCTTGTCTTGCAGCAGCAGGCTTCTGGGTACACATCTGGCTCTGTTGATCTGTGTCCTTATTTCCTTGTGCAGGTATTGTAGTTTTGAGAAAGCTTGGTGGAGATCTTGTAGGTGTTGGTCTCTGTCTGAGGGGTTGGAGCAAATACGATTGTACCTCAGTGCTTGGCTGTAGACAATGGATCGTGTGGTGTGCCCGGAGTGGAAGCTGGTAGCATGAAGGTAGGCATAGCTGTCGGTAGGTTTTCGGTATAGGGTGGTATTGATGTGGCCGTCATTAATTTGCACCATGGTGTCCAGGAAGTGGACCTCCCGTGTAGACTGGTCCAGGCTGAGGTGAATGATGGGGTGGAAGCTGTTGAAATCATGGTGGAATTCTTCCAGAGTTTCTTTCCCATGGGTCCAGATGATGAAGATGTCATCAATGTAGCGTAGATAGAGGAGGGGCGTGAGTGAACGAGATTTGAGGAAGCGTTGTTCCAGGTCAGCCATAAAGATGTTGGCATACTGTGGGGCCATGCGGGTGCCCATAGCGGTGCCACTGGTCTGGAGGTATATATTGTCACCAAATTTGAAATAATTGTGTGTGAGGATAAAGTCACAGAGCTCAGCAAGCACTTGTGCTGTGTCATCATCAGGGATACTATTCCTGATAGCTTGTATTCCATCTTTGTGAGGGATGTTTGTGTAGAGAGCCTCTACATCCATGGTGGCTAGGATGGTGAGGTACAATCGTATTTGCTCCAACCCCTCAGACAGAGACCAACACCTACAAGATCTCCACCAAGCTTTCTCAAAACTACAATACCCGCACAAGGAAATAAGGACACAGATCAACAGAGCCAGACGTGTACCCAGAAGCCTGCCGCTGCAAGACAAGCCCAAGAAAGAAAACAACAGAACACCTCTGGCCATCACTTACAGTCCTCAGTTAAAGCCTCTCCAACGCATCATCAGTGATCTACAACCCATCCTGGACAACAATCCCTCACTTTCACAGGCCTTGGGAGGCAGGCTAGTCCTGGCCTACAGACAACCTGCCAGCCTCAAGCATATTCTCACCAACAACAGCACACCGCACCATAATAACTCTAACTCAGGAACCAATCCATGCAACAAACCTCAATGCCAACTCTGCCCACACCTCTACACCAGCAACACCATCACAGGACCAAACCAGATCAGCCACACCATCACTGGTTCATTCACCTGCACATCTACCAATGTAACATACGCCATTATGTGCCAGCAATGTCCCTCTGCTATGTACATCGGCCAAACTGGACAGTCCCTACGAAAAAGGATAAATGGTCACAAATCAGATATCAGGAATGGCAATATTCAAAAACCTGTAGGAGAGCACTTCAACCTCACCGGACACACCATAAAAGATTTAAAGGTCAGCATTTTGCAGCAAAAAAACTTCAAGTCCAGACTGCAAAGAGAGACTGCAGAGCTGCAATTCATTTGCAAATTTGACACAATCAATTTGGGACTGAATAGAGATTTTGAATGGCTAGCTAACTATAAAAGCGGCTTCTCTTCTCTCGCTATTCACACCTCCAGTTCAGCTGTTAGAGGAACACCTCACCCTCCCTGATTAGAGATAACAAGCTGGTTCAGCCTCATTGGACTAACGTTGTTATCTCCCACCTGGTTCTTGCCTACCTATTTATACCTGCCCCTGGATACTTCCACTGCATGCATCCGACAAAGTGGGTATTAGCCCATGAAAGCTTATGCTCTAAAAAATTTTAGTTAGTCTTTAAGGTGCCACAGGACTCTTTGTCACTTCTGCAATTCCAGACTAACACGGCTACCCCTCTGATTCTATATAAAAGCACTGATCTTGTAAATATAAAATTTGTTTTTATGACATGCTTATTGCACACAGTTTATCATTGTTATCATTACATTATGAAAATGGCAACTGTCTCCCAAGAATCAGAGGGGTAGCCGTGTTAGTCTGGAATTGCAGAAGTGACAAAGAGTCCTGTGGCACCTTAAAGACTAACTAAAATTTTTTAGAGCATAAGCTTTCGTGGGCTAATACCCACTTCGTCGGATGCATGCAGTGGAAGTATCCAGGGGCAGGTATAAATAGATAGGCAAGAACCAGGTGGGAGATAACAGGGTTAGTCCAATGAGGCTGAACCAACTTGTTATCTCTAATCAGGGAGGGTGAGGTGTTCCTCTAGCAGCTGAATTGGAGGTGTGAATAGCGAGAGAAGAGAAGCTGCTTTTGTAGTTAGCTAGCCACTCGTAATCTTTGTTCAATCCTTGATTGATAGTATCAGATTTGCAAATGAATTGCAGTTCTGCAGTCTCTCTTTGTAGTCTGGACTTGAAGTTTTTTTGCTGCAAAATGCTGACCTTTAAATCTTCTATGGTGTGTCCAGCAAGGTTGAAGTGCTCTCCTACAGGTTTTTGTATATTGCCATTCCTGATATCTGAGGTTCAGCCTCATTGGACTAACCCTGTTATCTCCCACCTGGTTCTTGCCTACCTATTTATACCTGCCCCTGGATACTTCCACTGCATGCATCCGACGAAGTGGGTACTAGCCCATGAAAGCTTATGCTCTAAAACTTTAGTTAGTCTTTAATGTGCCACAGGACTCTTTGTCACTTCTGCTTTTATATAGTTTATGCTCAGGTAGGGGAGAAAAATCTCTGGAAATATTCATTTTTATGAAGGGGTTCACGAGACTTGACATGTCAGTGAAAGGGGTTTGCAGGTTGTTGAAGTCTGGAAACCACTGATCTAGCTGCTGAGCAGTATGATCAGTCTGTGGACCAGCTTGATTCCCCACTGTTACTCTGTTTCTACACAGCATAGAAATCAATAGACTCACACTTTGTGATTGGGTCGCAGATCCAACACTGAACCAGGGCAAGGAATAGACCAGGGGTCGGCAACCTACGGCACACATGCCAAACATGGCACGCTAGCCAATTTAGGCCGGCACACAGGGAGCGCTCAGCCCCCTCGCAGTTTTGGGGTTCCCCCCGCTGGCACCTTGCCAGCCACTGCTGCCCCACTCAGCTCCAGCTGCCAGCTTGGGTTCCTTATACCCAGGCTGGCAGTGGGAGCTGAGTGGGGCAGGCGGGACCCCGGCTGGCAAAGTGCCAGTGGGGAAACCCCGAAGCAGCGCAGGCTGAGCACTCAACCAGTGCCACTTCGGGGTTTCCCCGCGGGCTCCTCCCAGCCGGGGTCTCAGCTCCCGCTGCCAGTCTGGGCTCCATGAGCCCAGACTGGCAGTGTGAGCTGAGTGGGGCGGGCACCCCAGCTGGCAAGGCGCCAGCAGGGGAAACCCCAAAGCGGCAGGGGCTGAGCGCTTAGCCCGCGTGGCTTAGGGGTTTCCCCCGCAGGCTCCTGCCAGCTCACTGTCAGCCTGGGTTCCCTATACCCAGGCTAGCAGCGGGAGCTGACTGGGGCAGGCAGTGGGACCCCAGCTGGCAGGAGCCTGCGGGGAAAACCCCAAAGCAGGTGGGCTAAGCCACTCAGCCTACCTCCGCCCTGGGGTTCCCCCTGCTGGCCCCACCCCTTCCGGACTGGCACGCGAAGGCCTGACTAGGTGAAAATTTGGCACACCACCTCTAAAAGGTTGCCGACCCCTGGAATAGAGCAATACTAGGTTAGACAGGCCCCACTCTTCAACAGGTGCTAATGGTGTAGGAATAGTTTGAAAGGACACTGGTAACCCATGAAGAAGTAGGGGAAGGAGTTAAAGGCTAAACCAGGAAGCAAAACCGATGCTAGGAGCTATGCCAGGAGGGACTGCAACTTTGTTATGGCTTCTCCAACAGCGGGGATCTGGATTTACTTGCACACTCACTATTTCTTTATTTGCGGTAACAGAGACTGCTAAGACGATGACCATTAGGGTGACCAAATGTCCTGATTTTATAGGGATAGTCCTGATTTTTGGGTCTTTTTCTTACATAGGCTCCTATTATCCCGATCCCCTGTCCCGATTTTTCACACTTGCTGTCTGGTCACCCTAATAACCATGCCCCAAACAGAGCAGCGCTAGTCTGTCAGGAAGTGATCCAAGGGAAAGTCTAACTTGGGGTAGATCAGTAACTGGCCTGGACACTTTGACAACCCTGTAGGGCCCTGGGTTGAGACCTGGTGGAGTGGTTGGACCTGGGTCCCCCTGCCTTGACCTCTCCCTTTTCCCTGTAACGGCAGAATCCCCAGGTGAATGATAGCAACATTCTGGAGAGATTGTGGCCTGCTCCATACAATTTGGCCAGCCCCCCTTCTGGAACAGCTAAGGTTCAAAGACTCTACCTTTCTGGGGTCCTGAGCCCATGTCTGGTAGATTTATATGTAGATGGAAGTGGGCTTTGGACTCAAGACAGAGTCTGAGCCCAGGCTTACACTGAAGTGTGGACATACGCAGTGGCACAGAAAAAAAATCACTAAAACAAATAAAAAGCTTGGTGCAGCTCATTATTCATATGAGGCCAGATGTGACCACTGCAATAATATAGACTGACCTCCTGTATAACTCAGGACTTCTTGAATTAATTCCTCTTTGAACTAGAGCATATCTTTTAGATGTTCTGTAGAGCAGAAGTAGTCAATTATTTTTGTCAAGATATACTTAAAGTCAGACTTCAGAGAAAATAATAATAAAAGAGTAAAAAAGTTTTTGGGGTCTGTTCAAAAGCATCTGGTGATCTGGATTTGGCCCACAGTCCACCTATTGACTACCCCACCTTAGAGATGCCTCATATATTACCCTTTATTTTGTTGGCAGACAAGGACTGATTGTACAATTAGAGAGTGAGAGTCTTTTGGCTCTAGGTCGCTGGTGTGAATCTAGCTCAGGATGCTCATGAGTAAAAGTTGTTACCTTCTGAATCATATGCTGGTTTTGGTTGACATTAATAAAGCTTTATCTAAAGCTTTGAGCTAGAGCTTGCTAAGTTTTCTTCATGGTACTGTAGGTACCTATAAGCTAGTTCTAAATGAAGAGCTGACAATTCACGAGGCTTTACATGACCCACTCCACCCATTTCTGGCCTTGATTGGAGGTGGGGAGGAGGCATGTAGGGACAGGACCGAATTCCTCTGTGACTTGATTCAATGGAAGTCTTGCCGGAGTAAAATCTGCTGGATTCAGTCTACTGTTACGGAATTGTCTAATAGCATTACCACATTATTTAATCATTCATGATTAATACAGGATTTAGAATAATCTGATTCAGTTACATGTATTACAGCTACAGTCAAAGAAAGGTATAGAGACGTTGAATTGCTGCTGTTGACTATAAGACCATTGGGTTGGGGGGGTTAGTACATTTAAAAAATAAAGAAAAAGTGTATGATATACTCATAAAATTTTTGTTCAACTCACCAAAATAAATCTGCTGGCTGTGTTTTTTTGGCTAGCCACAGACTTGGATTTCTCAGAACACTTTAAGGGCTCTATTCCATGTTCTCCAACACCTGGTGTATCTCAGCTTTTGGCGTAATATAAACAAACAGGCCATGTAACACATCTCTCTTTCAGTCAAATAAAGCCGAGTTGGTGTTCTGCCAATTCTGTTCTCATTTATTTGCTCACCCTGGATTCTATTTATTCTCTGTATCTTCAAACATGTTACAGAGAGAATGACAGAAGCAGACAATATTCCATCTAATAGTCTTATAATAATGTAAATAAAGTATGCTAAATTGTCAGATGCTACATTTGCCCATTTTAACTGTCCCACTTCATTTTATGCACATGAACTAAATGTACAGTAAATGAAAAAGCTTTTTGCATGGCACAGATTAAAAAAGAGTGTACTCATTGGATATTGAAGCCCTATCATTTACATTAAATGAAAAATACCTTTTACATTAAAACTACAGCCACAGAATGTATTGCAATATATGTTGCCTGGACTGGATCCTCCTGCCACTGAAATCAATGGCAAAGCACCCATTGACTTCAGCGGAATAGAGATGAACGCCTATGAGAAACACAGTCCAGTACAGTGCAACTTAAGGGCACAATCCTGAGAACTCTTGCTTACGGGAGAATTAGGCCCCGTATCCCAAAGTTAAATAAAAGTTACTAAGATGAAATGCACAGAAACAGAGGGAGAGAGTAATTAAGGGGGAACAGCTATGTTTCTCCAATCAAATCTGAACCAGACAAGGAACCAATGAGGTGGAAAAACACAGGAAGGCTGTTAGAGGTTAGGAGCTCTGAAGGAGATGGTTCTACTCCTCTGGAGGAGGAGACACATAAAGACACAGAGAAGAGGTGGGAATTGTACAACCAGTGGGAGTGAGGTAGGAGACTGTGATATAGGAGGGCCAGGGAGCAGTGGTAGAGTGATCAGGGGAAATGTATAAGCCCTAGACTAATTAAGGTGTGATTCTGTATAGACTAGGGAAGGTTGCTACAGGTTAATTGGAGCACCTGTAGTCAATTAAGGCCCTGTCAGGAACCTAATAAACCCCCCTGCTTCAGGCAGTCAGGGGAGGAGGAGGAAGGAGAGAGGACTGGAGCTTGGAGGTGTGCTATGAGATTTGAAAGACCAGAGAACTGAAGTAAGGGCTACCCTCCCCTGACAGGGCAGGGAGACTCCCTCCCCCAGCGTCTAAGGACCGAGGGTAACCCCACCCAAGGGGGAAGAGGGTAAGGAATCTGCAGGGGTTGAGAGGGGCTGGGACTCAGAGCAAGGAGCAAACCCATACCCCTACCCCACTTCCTTCTTCTACCAACTTCACGGGCCACCAGCAGGCCCCGCAGCACCCAAGAGCAGGGGCAAGGGGTGGCATCTTAGCATGCACACACACACACACCCCAGCCCAAGAAAAGCATCGGACACACCGTTTGAAGATCGGCCATCTTGTCACAGAGACAATGAAACATTCTAAATATTATGCTCTTTTGGGTAAGGTCTGTTTAGCTTAATATAAAATAATCCTTGACTAGAATGCTATAGTATGGGCATTGTCTGTGCCTAATAGGTCTCTTTCAGCACTGTTACAGTCCTAAATACTGAAAAGCATCATTAAAATACGCATGTCTATATTACCACTATTAAAATCCATTTCTGAAAACAAACTCCATGCCGAGTTTTCAAGACCAGTTTCTGCACGTTCATGGGAAATGACTTCCTGAAGACTCTGTGTATAGTATTCACTTGCCGCCTTGTGTTTATTTCTTGGCTGCTCCTACAAGGATAATATTGGAACCGTGTGGAACGTGCCGTATTTGGGGTTGTGCCTTGACCACATAAGCAGAAAAGTGGATCATTTCCCCATGATCATACATAGAATCTCTGCCAAAATGACTGGGGCTCCATTCAAAAACCCCTTCTCATGAGTCACTTCATAGCAGTGCGTGCTAAAAGACATGGCAGAATACCAGGAGTAAAATAATCAGCGCACCTCAGGTGCTGCTCCATCTGAAGTTGATGATGTCCCTGAAGAGGCGCCAGACTCTTGCATGGGAAGCTCATAAAAGTCCAGGGATGAATCTGGCCCAAGGTGTTTTTAATTTTTTTCTTAAGACTTGAAAATCCAGAGCTCAGATCATCTCCCTTGTGCCTTAAAACACAAAGATCTCCAGCTCCTTGGCTGCTCCTACTGCATGGCAGTATTCCCTTGGAGAGATGGGGCCTGCTGTGAAATGGACCTGGGGAGAGAGGGGCAAAGCACAGCTTCAGAGGCTGGAATATACAGGGGACAAATCTATGAATTATTGGCCTTACATGCTCTGGGCTCAGCTTCTACACCCTTCCTGTCATCCACCTCCATTTCAAGATATTTATTCCTGCTTTATCTAGCCCCCTCCATGTATGGATGATGTTTAAGAGACCCAGAGGAGAGTTTGCTACTGTTTAGAACAGCATTAAGTACTGTAAGTCTCATTGAAGTTGAAAGGGAACATGCAACATAAAGCAACTGTCTCTGACTCCCCGCCACCACCAGTCACACCCTGCCAGCAGTTGTGGTGAGGAGAGAAGCCAAAGTGCCATATAAGGATTCAGCTCCCCTCTGCACTGAATGGGCAAAGCAAAGTATATGCACCTAGACAAAAAGTGGAAGAGGGAAAAAAAAAAGCCCATAGCAACCAAAATTGCTGAGTTTCATATAGCCCCAGCTATGATAGTTTGGGAATCACTGGTATGAACCATAAGAATGGCCATAATAGGGCAGACCAATGCTCCATCTAGCCCAGTATCCTGTCTTCTGAGAGTGGCTGGTACCAAATGCTTCAGAGGGCATGAACAGAACGGGACAATTATTAAGTTATCCATCCCCTGTCATCCAGTCCCAGGTTCTGGCAGTCCGAGGCTTTCAGAGCAGTGGGTTGCATCCCTGACTATTTTGGTTAATACCCATTGATGGACCTATTCTTCATTAACTCATCTAGTTCTTTTTGAACCTAGTTATACTTTTGGCCTTCACAGCATCCCCAAACAACAAGTTCAACAGATTGACTGTGCGTTGTGTGAAGAAGTACTTCCTTATATTTGTTCTAAACCCTGCTACCTGGTCATTTCGTTAGGTAACTCCTGGTTCTAGTGTTATGTGAAAGGTTAAACAACACTTCCTCATTCACTTTCTCTATCTCATTGATGATTTTATAGACCTCTATCATATCCCTCCCTATTCGTCTCTGCTCCAACCTGAACAGTCCCAATCTCTTTAATCTCCCCTAATATGGAAGCTGTTGCATACCTCCAATTTTTGCTGCCCTTCTCTGTGCCATTTCCAATTCTAACAAATATTTTTTGAGATGGGGCAACCATATTGCACATAGCTCACACCTGGAATACTATTTCCTGTGGCATTGCTACATTTGCTTTCTTGTGGCTTAATCATCTATTGAAGTCAGTGGTTCCCAACCTTTCCTGTCCCACAACTCCATGTTAAAGCAAAATAAAGTTTAAGGACTCATCACCCATTTCACTCATAAATAAAAAGAGAGTGTTCCTGACATACACACATTTGTGTGAGGTAAGGGAATTATTAATCCTCTTTTCTCTTTTTAGTTATGAAACTGGAATGAGTTGAGAAACTTGAATTTTCTTGGTTGGTTATGAGAATAGTTGGCATATAGTCACCAAACAAACCTCAAACACACAACCACCCCCCAAAACTCACCTATTTATTTCTAAAATAAAAATGCAAACATTAATTCAGCTTATGGCAGTAAAGATTAATAGAGCCACAAGTCACAAAGTGTCCAATTCCATTCCCAATGGTCTCAGGGAGCACTGGATCTGCGTTTGTATCTTTTTCACTCACAACTCAAATTAAGTATGACAATCCCAGTGTCGCACGGGGAATCTGCTGCTCCTTCCATAGAGAAGTTAGAAGCGCACAATGCCACAATGAACGTTTGTATCATGTAAAGTGTTTTTATTGTAATATGTTTTTTTTGAAAGGGTAGATTTTTCTCTTCTGCTTGACTTGGTTTTCCTCATTTACACCCAGAGAAATCTAAAGCTGAAAGATTAGATATGGCACTTCTCTCTTATGTCATTATTAAGTATAGATGATAGAACACAAAAAAGAGTGGCTAATACAATTTAGCTGAATAATGACCCACATAAATTCTGCTTGTTGACTTGGACCTCAGTAAGCATAAAGGAATGTTTCCTTGTTTTTTTTTATAAGATTTTAACTTGCAGATTTAGGTGAGCTTTCACCTTGCTATCATGCATAATGCTCTTTCTTTTATGAACCTTGTTATAGTTTTGGTTTTTACAATATCCTCTGACAAAGAGTTCCATAGGTTGCCTGTGCGTTGTGTGAAGAAGTACTTCCTTCTGTTCATTTTAAACCTGCTGCTTATTAATGTCATTTGGTGGCCCGTAGTTCTTGTGTTATGTGAAGGAATAAATATTCCTTATTCATCTTCTCCACACCCTTTATGATTTTATAGACCACTGGGTCTATATCTATATCATATCCCCATCTTAGTCATCACTATACCAAATTGAAAAGTCCCAGTGTTATCAATCTCTCCTCAAATGGAAGCTGTTGCCCATTTCCATCCCTCTTCTAATTCCAATATTTATTTTTTTTTGAGAAGAGATGACCAATTCTGCACACAGTATTCAAGGTGCGGGCATACTATGGATTTAAATAGAGGCAGTATAATATTTTCTGTCTTATTAGCTATCCCCTTCCTAAAGATTCCCAATGTTCTGTTAGATTTTTTTTTTTTGACTGCCACTGCATATTGAGTGAATGTCTTCTGGGAACTATCCACCATGTCTCCAATATCTTTCTTCATGGATCTAAATTAGCTGTTACTATTCATTGTATATGTACCGTTGGGATTATGTTTTCCAATGTGTATTACTTTCTGCATTTATCAACTTTGAATTTCATCTGCTATTTTGTTGCCCAGTCACCCAGTTTTGTGAGAGCTCTTTGTAACAGATCCCTGAGGGACACCACTATTTACCTCACTCCATTCTGAATACTGACCATTCATTCCTACCCTTTGTTTCCTATCTTTTAATCACTTACTGATAAGTGAAAGGACCTTCCCTATAATCCCATGACAACTTACTTTGTTTAAGAGCCTCTGATGAGAGAGTTTGTCAAAAGCTTTCTGAAAATCTAATTACACTATATCCACTGGATCCCCCTTGTCGACATGTTTGTTGACCTTCTCAAAGAATTCTAGTACATTGGTGAGGCATGATTTCCCTTTACAAAAACCATCTTGACTCTCTCCCAACAAATCATGTTCATCTATGTATCTGACAATGCTGTTCTTTACTATAGTTTCAACCAGCCCAGTACTGAAGTTAGGCTGATTGGCCTGTAATTGTCAGGATCACCTCTGAAGCCTTTTTTTTTTTTTAAGTAAAAATTGGCATCACATTAGCTATCCTCTTTAGCTATCCAAATTAGCTATTGTCATTTGGTACAAAATCTGATCTAAATGATAGGTTACATACCATAGTTAGTACTTCTGCCATTTCATATTTGAATTCCTTTAGAATTCTTGGGTGAATACCATCTGGTCCTGGTGACTTATTGCTGTGTAATTTATCAATTTGTTCCAAAATCTTCTCTAATGACACCTCAATCTGTAACAATTCCCCAGATTTGTCACCTAAAAAGAATGGCTCAAGTTTAGGAATCTCCCTAACATACTCATCTGTGAAGACCTATTCAAAGAATTCATTTAGTTTCTCCGCAATGGCCATATCTTCCTTGAGTGCACCTATAGCATCTCGATCATCCAGTGGCTCCACTGGTGGTTTAGCAGGCTTCCTGCTTCTGATGGACTTAAAAAAGAATTTGCTGTAACTTTTGAAGTCTTTGACTAGGTGTTTTTCAAATTCTCTTTTGGCCTGTCTGATTATGTTTTTACACTTCACTTGCTAGAGTTAATGATCCTTCCTATTTTCCTCAATAGGATTTAACATCCACTTTTTAAATGATGCTTTTTTGCCTCTAACTGCTTCTTTTACCATTTTTGTTTTGCCACTGTACCACTTTTTTGTGATAGACTCAAGGAGCTCAATCTATTTAGCTTAATTAAAAGGTTAAGGGTTGATTACAGTCTGTAGGAACATAAACTGGGAAAACTATTTAATAATGAGCTCTTCAGTCTAGCAGAGAAAGATATAACATGATCCAATGGCTGGAAGTTCAAGCTACACAAATTCAGACTGAAAACCAAGAGTACATTTTTAACAGTAAGAGTATTTAACCTCCAAAACAATTAACCAATGATCATGGTGGATTCTCCATCCCTGACCATTTTTAATTCAAGATTGGAGCTCTTCTAAAAGATCTGCTCTAGAAATTGTTTGGGGGAAGTTCTATGACTGTGTTACACAGGTATCAGACTAAAGTATCACTATGGTTCCTTCTGGCCTGGGAATCTGTGTGTCTGTGAATATCATATTCCTATTGCCACCCCACTGAGTACTTAATTGGGTCAAGCTAAACTACTTTACCACTTACTTTCTTTCTCCATTTTAGTGGTGTAACCAAGAGCAGACTCTGTGTATCTAATGTTCCCACAGCATATATGAGTGCTGTATGTCATGCCACAAATATGACGTGTACTTTAATTATTGCTTCACCCTATATCTTTTACACTGATCTTTAAAGGCATTTCCAGACTCAAGGTCGGACCTAACAGCTAGGCTGAGACCACCAACACATGTTGGCCACTAGCTTAGATGGCCATTAGTCCGTCTTTTTTTTTTTTTTTTTTGTCATTAGTCTTTACAAACCTGGGCCAAATCCACACTGACAAGCTACAGATGAGAGGTTTAGGATCTGATTCTATATTGCCTGGCACATGGTGTCATCCTTTACACCTGTCTACAGTGTGCATAAAATGCTACCATTCTGATCTGGGCGTGAGTTATGGCCAATCTGCGCAAGGGCAAATGTCTACACGGTGCTCAGTCAAGCCTTTCCTATCTTATTGCACGTCCCCTGTGTCCTCCATTTGCCTATGATTGTGAAAGATGATTACCATACTATTTTAGTGGTGCCTTTTCTTAATAATCAGCTGTTAAATTGATGTTAGTAGCGTGTATAAACACTTTGTTTTGCAGCCCGTGCTCATTGGATTGATTTATTTTATAAAATTGCCCTAAACACAAAACAACAATCAACATGTATGTATAAAAAATTCAGATGCTTTATAATCTAAGCCCTCTTTTTTTTTTCCCCCAGCAATTTTTTTGACCATGTTTTTTTTAATCATGTTTTTGACTTGTCTCCCTTCAAATAGCTCCTAAATAATGCAGTTTATTTTGGATGATTGATTACAGGAATCTGGCTCATGGAACCAAAGCATGACATTTGAAATCACATCTTCTTTTCATTTTTAAGGAATGAAATGATAAATCATGTCAAGATACAAAGATCATTTTGAGGCTGCAGCGAGTTATCTACATGGGTTCCCTCTATAGCTCCTTCAACTGATAGAATAGTATCATGACTTATTAAAATCATGCCTGGCGTCCTATTATAGCTATATCTCGAAAGGAAAACAAACAGAGTCACTAGTTTTCTTTATAATGTTATCACTAAATTAATGATACATTTAATAAGTCTCTTGCTAAAGGCTGCAGATGAAGCAGAATTGTGCTACAGGTAAACTGTGGCTCCTGTATGTTTCTCTTCCAAATCTCTTTATGCACAAGTCTAAGAGGATGTTGTTTTGTTTTGTTTTCATATTATTTTTGTTATGTGTTGATTAAAAACTTGTTCCTTGGTGAAGGCCAAAAAAGAATGGCTACTTTATTGCTAGGTGTTAGTTTGTTCCAGGGAATTATGTCTCTTTATTCTTGTAAAATCCTCGAATTCATATGCTTAAAGGCACAGAGTTAAAATGAGTGATAGAAGCATTCCTACTGTCTGTTAGCCATGTTACAAAATCTAACTTACTTCAGTCAAAGGTTTCCATTCATCTCAAATTGCCCAGTTACAAAAGAACCTGCCTGCATAATTGTCTTTTGGAACAGACATTCGGGAGACAATATTGGTGGCGTCCCCGCCTTTTAGTGCAAATGAGTGGGATGGGCCATCAGGGATCCAGTTACAGCTCCCTGATTCTGTGTGCCATTTTGTGCTAGGTCAAACATGCATTGAGGCAACTTAGTGGCTGCTCTAAACTTTGCCAATTGGTAAGGTCAACAAGGGACTTAGCTGAGATTTGGAGTACCCTAGTTGTGATCTGTCCTATGCCCTTCAATAGGGTGGATGTGGGGGCTAACACAGGAGCTGGCTTTGCCATATGACAGCTCCGTAGGGAATTCTCAGCTGGCCAGCTATTCCAACTAAAAGTAGCAAAGATGGGGCTGTCAATGGCACTGGGTTAGGGATGGTGATTTGGATAGATCTAAAATGTGGATACTTGAAAAAACAAGCCAAGATATTTTCAAAGGTCAGTGTGGGTCATATTCACTGCATATCTAAAACAAAATACAAAAGTATTACTATGAACATATATTTTTAATCACCGTGTCATATTTTAGCCTCAATATTTTGTCATTTGAAAGCAGCTTTTTAAAATGAGACCAAGATAATTTCATACAGGTATTTTGTAACCATCTGCATGTGTGTTCATACATTTGTGAAAATCAAAAGCAACATACTCACAAGTGAAAAAAACTTCACTTGATTTCATGTCCAAATGTCAAAATGCAAAATGTAGATGACTGAGCCAGTGTGCTGGCTTGGTGTTCATTCTTTACTTGCAATGCTGAGAGCCTGAGCTGGTTAGCTTGTAAAAATCTCTTGCTCCTTGGGTTGGGAGATGAGCTTGCAGTTAAGGCACTGGACTGGGGTCAATTCCTGGCTCTACCACAGAGATCCTGTGTGCCCTTGGGCAAATCGCTGAATCTCTGTGCTTACAGTTTTCCATCTGTAAAATGGGAATAATGTTTTTCTTGTCTGTCTCATCTATTGGGATTATAAGATGTTTTTAGCAGGGGCTATATCTTACTATGTGTTTATACAGCACCTCGCAGACTGGGGTTCTGATCTCCCTTGAGACATCTGATGTGCTACCTGGATACAAATAATTAATAATCAAAATTGCCATGACGGTGATTACCTACTAGGATAGAGGGTATTTATTGCCCAGTTGTGATCTCCTGGGCCAGTTAAGACAGAATATTGGTGAGCTCCATAGGCACGCCCCTCCAGTCAAAAGACAATAATGGAAGTGACATGAAGAAGGAATAACTAGAGGGAAACGTGATAACTCCTACCTTACGCAGAGGACTCCTGTGTCTCAGGCATACAACTGAGAGAAAAAATAGACTCTTAAGAAATCTCAAAAAGTATTATAACAATCTAAGTTGTACAATCTTTTTAAGTTCAAGTGATTCCAGTAAACTTGACCCTGGTACTTTTTAAGCTTTGAAATTAATGTACTTACTGTAACATTTTATTAGTTTGTCTAATTGATAGATGAGATTTTACAAAGAGAAAAAAATCTTTGTGGTGTAGCTTTTCAGGCTACCATTATGTCTATCAAAAAACAAAACAAAAGAAAAAAACAGTCCACACAATAAATCATTTTGTCAAATAAATGATACACATTTATATTTACTCTGTTGTTAACACATCAGCACAATCCACAGAGGATGTTGCCTTCTCTTTTAACCAAATTCACTGACTAGCCTGTGTCAACCCTATTTGGTCTATAAATTTAATATCAAGCTCTTGCTTTGCCCTCATACTTTTTTTGGATGTCTCTTAGTCTCCGTTTGCTTAAAAACAGTTGCATAAGGCTGTGGTTCTTTTAAAAATTGTACCTCAGACATTTCATTAGTGAAACGTAAATATATTTTAACATATTCTAAATAAACGGATTAATAATTGCATAAAGAGGATGTCTAAAAAAATTGTTGGTCTCAGGAGAGAATAAACCATTAATGAATTACTACATTAGTGAAGTAGTTTGGGTATAGTTGAGATGTTTGTACTAAGTTGATAAATGCTGCACTAGTAAATCACTTGCATATATCTTCTTTCCTAGCTTTAGTTCAGACTGCTTTAGATCTACAAAGGTTGTAGATAATTTTTGCACTCACTCAGTCAATGACTGGCAATGCGGCATGTAGCCGCAGTCATTCATTCTGTCAGTCAGCAGCCCTTGATAATGTGCCTGTCAATATAATTCAGTGCCTGTTCAAGGAAAGTGACATTTTGAATAGTGGACACTTTTCAAAAGCATTCATACAGGGTCAGTCTCATGATAAATAAGTATATTTTGTGTTGGAAGCAAATATGCAATACACAAGAGCTGAAGAGTGAGCAAAAATATACAATAGTTCTTTAGGACACAGTGAGCTGCAATATTGAGAGGATGTCTTAAGTGCACAGGCATGTTCTTTCTCAGTATATTAATTAAGCAGATATGGGCAATAAGCTTTTTGGGGCAGGAACTGTCTTTTTGCTCTGTTTGTAAAGTGCCTAGCACAATGGGGTCCCGATCCACGATTGAGGCCTCTGGCACTTCCGCATTGCAAATAATACATTAGAATGGCAATATTGATAAGTCTCTAAATCCTGTAAAAAAAGGGTCCCATATTTCCATTGCCGAATTACAAAAACAGGCAGAAATCTTTAATTACTCCTAACAGCATGCTAAACAAAGTATTTATAAGGCCTACAATGTTTGGCTTCCAGTTTATATTAATACCATCTGAGAATGTGAAGGAGAAATATGTAAGAGTGACAGGATGTTTAATGGTACCTCACCTTAAATGCATTTTAAAATATGTAAATCAATAAAAAAATTATTTGTAATAGCAGACTAAGAGTGCTGGTTAACCCTACTGCTGAATGAAATGTATGCTCCAAGCCCTATTACCATACATCGTGGGAGCTGTAGTTAGGATTAATCTGTCAAAAGGGATGGTTTAGTGTTGATGAATATGACATGTGACCATTAATGATGTTGATTTTATCTCCTGAGATTAGCATGATTTACTTCGGATGGATAATAATGTCATTTGCTTGATGCAGTAGATCTGTTTACGAGCTGATTAAATTGTAAAGCCTTGCTTCATTTCATGCTATTTGGTTTACAGCTTCATTACTGCAATCACAAAAGCTGTGGAAATGTCCCACATCCCATGTCACAATAAATCATTGTTTAAGATTGCAGCTATGTATTTTAGCATTTCAGTTTTGCATGGACCATGCATTCCTTAACAAATATGTGATTGGGAATACATTAACAAGATCTTCTGGAACATACTGCTGCAGAAATATAGAAAATCAGCCTGAATCTTTTAATTGAGATTAAGGAAGCACTTGAGTAATTAGCTGTAACAAATTACCTTATTATTTAAACAGTGAAGTAAACGTTTTTGTTGCAAGAATGATTATCATAAATCTGCACAGAAGTGACAGTCAAACAGCCATAAAGGAAACTTGTAAGCAAACTACATTTTCTGCCTATTACCTTTTACATTTGAATAAAATTTATCAGAGGCATACTCTAAAAAGAATGTATTTGTTGCTCTATAAGTGTGGGAATGATATATATAACAAGCTATGCCATCTGTAACTATTGCACTAGTCAGAGCACATCCATGTAAATCACAAAGAAAGAGGATAACAGCATGTAGTAATGGTGAAGATTGTGTCCACGTTTTCATTACAAACCCCATTTTAAGGGGAGGAGGAGAGAGAGCAGTAAATGGCCATCAAACTCTGTTCTGTGCTGAAATTCTGCATGCAAAAGGCCAAAGTCGGCTCTCGCTTCTACCCTGTAAATGTGGAGTAACCCCAGTGCCATCAGAAGAGTGAGAAGAGCATCTTAGCTGGGTGGTCTTATTCATTGTAATGAATTTTTCAAATTCACTCATAACTATATGAGCTATTTTTTATAGTATAAATATAAAAACATGTTACATTTGCCAGTTCATGGTGCTTTCCTGACCTTGTGGCTGTGTTAGAGAATTAAAAGTGATCATCAGTTAGGCCCCAGTTCAGCACGTTTAATGTTAATGGGAATATTCATATGCTTAAAGTTAGGCATGTGCTTTATGTATCTTGCTCAATTGCTTAGTCAGTCATATGCTTAGAATGCTTTTCCCTCTTATCTATTCCTTATTCATAAAAAGGCCTCATCCAGCAACCATTAAAGTGCATGGGAAAAATCCCAATGAAGTCAAGGGGAATTGAATTGAGTCACAATGCATTAAAAAGTGGATTTTTCTTTGCCTCAGATTCCATCCATCTCCCAGCAACTCTGCCCATCTCTCTGGCCACCTCTGAGTTTTTTGCTTTGGGGCTCTGAAGAACTTAGAGGGTTCATGAAACTCCAAATGAAGTTAATGGAAGTTGCATGGACTTGGGCCCAGGCTCAGTTTGGCCCCAACACTCATAGTGAAACTCAGGGTGTCCAAGGATTTCTAAATGTATCCAGGCAAGTACAATGGCCACAATTTTCTAAAATGGTCAGTGATGGTGGATGCCTCAGTTTTTGGGCACCCAATTTGAGACACATTAGAAGGGCCTGATATTCAGAGGGTTCATGCTCAGAACTTTCTAAAAATCAGACCCTTTCACGGTGTCTCAACCTGGGCACCTCAAAATCATTAGTCATGTTTGAAAATCGGCTGTATTTGTCTTCCTATTTCTACAGTGCCTAGCTGAGCTCCAGTCCAGATTAAGGTCTCTGGACACTAGACATCTTCTAATAGGGCATGAACTGTCATATTGTTGTCCATTGTTTAATACCAAGCAGCTTTTCAGTACTTAACAAATGATAATAACTGTTTCACTTCACCTGGCTTTACATTTAGCCTACATCATAACTAGAGGTGGATTCAAACTGGATCAGAGCCTGACCTAAACTTAAAATTTCCAGCTGATCTCACAATAGTAAATCAGCCCAGGGTCTCTTTATACTTTCTTAAACCTTCCTATTGTTGGCTGCCTTCCCAGCTACAACCCACAACCCCCTTCAGCAGGAGGTTGTACCCATGCTGACTTATAATGTACAACATATACTATGATTTATATTACCTCTCAGTTTAGCTCAGGATATAATCCATGACTAAAAGTCCTTCCATTTACCAGTTTGTGTCACAACTAATGTTGTTTAACCATTTCTTAAGAATAAATTTATACCCCGTTATCTGTAGTGCGTTAGTTCTATTTCAATCTAAGCACTGATAATGCACTCGTCAGTGGAGTGTCTTGGACCACTTTCCAGAAACACAGGGCCATCATTAAGTCCCTAGGTTTTCTCACTGTTTGTCAATGTGTTAACCCTACTTTGACAAATATGAATAATTACACAGGGCCCAAAGCAGTGAAGAATCAAGTCTACTGGCTTTCCTGCAGCCTCGCCTTCTCTCAGCCCGGCCATATACCTCCCTACCTCCACAGAGCAACAAATGTCTGCAATTCACCTGAAAGAACTTCTGTGGGATAGGAAGGAGGGGTAGATACTGCTGTATGGGCCTCACCTCCCTTCCATCTGAGCATTTGGGGACTGTGTTAGCAGGATGCTGGCCCATGGCATGAATTGGTTTGCATGTACATCAGGGCGGGCCTCTACTCCACTACCCTTTATTTTTTTAGAGCTTAACCCCTACAGAGTTGGTCACAGTGTTTCAACTTTTGAAATTCTGTTGATTTTTTTTTACATTGAAATATCAAGTAAAAGCGAGTGAAAATTTTTGATTAACATGTTTGTGAAGGTTTTGTCCTGTTTTTTTGACCAGTTATGAGTCAAGGAAAACATCTCCTTGAAGACAACCTGAGGTACGGATGCATTTTAATTTCCATTAATGATCATTAAAATGCTGAAAAAAATAAGTTTATCTGTTCAACACACATGAAACTGCACCTCCCAAAGAAACACTTGGCAATACAGGATTCCTCTGCATCTAGCTGAAGTTTTACTACCTCTGTTTCATAGATGTATGGAGTTTATAACTTGGAAATTAAACAAAACAAAAGCTTGTTCTTTTAGCCAGGCAGCACCTTTAGACACAACTTCATTATATTAAATTCCCCACTGAGTCCATTAAAAATATGAAAATTAACACCCGCCCACCAATGACAGGTAATTTAATTTACACATTAAGGTGCTCAAAACAAGTAGCAAGGATAGATGCTAAGCATCCTCTCTGTAGACGATGGACTGGTAGCAGAGTTTTGGAGAGGGAGACTACTTCAGTCTAATAGCTGGCGTGGGCCCGATAGACTTAACACCTTCTATCTCTTCAGGGGGAGGGAGGGACTGAAGGATCTAAGCAATGCATAATAGTTTACTCTCACCCCTTTCTGGCCTGTCCCCACTCTGCCCCAAACATTCTTTGCACATGCATATCCTGAATGGGAATCACACACACGGATTGTACCACAGCATACACAGTGAAACTACAC
The DNA here is from genome assembly GCA_007922305.1 of Dermatemys mawii. Classification (NCBI taxonomy): domain Eukaryota; kingdom Metazoa; phylum Chordata; order Testudines; family Dermatemydidae; genus Dermatemys; species Dermatemys mawii. The sequence goes on along the minus strand of ML677335.1, from coordinate 41,367,950 downwards.
TGGGGGCCTGAGATAAAACCCACTGAAGTCAAAATAAATGCTCCCATTGTATCCAATGGGCATTGAGCCAGACCCTTGTTCTCCTTCTATATCTAGGCTCTGATTCAGGAAAACAAATAAGCGTATGCTTGTCCTGAATAGAGATGCTTTCCCCGATCAGGGCCTTATGGAGAAAGAACAGGTTTTGCCCCCAGAAATCAATTTCAGCCTATTCACAAATTCATTGATGTCAGCAGAATTGCACCATTGCCAAAATTGCCACTAACTGGATCTAAGTCTAACCTGTCAACCTGAAGATCGGTGCTGTTCATAAGCAGGAATTCTCGGCACAGTGTCTTCTGTGATGGGCCCTGGAATTTGGAATTCATGCCCCACATGGTAACAAATAGCTCAAATCTGTTGACTTTCAAAGTATGCTGCAAAGTTCTTCTATTCAGGTGGCTTTTGAGGGAGAGCTGAGGTAGTTAGGTGAAGAGGAGTAGAGGCAGGGGGGCAGATCTGCAGACATTATCTTCAATGCATTCAGCATGGTAGTATCCAGGCATTGCAGTTGGACTGTGATGCTGAGCACCTCTGATAATCAGGCCTATAGGTGCTTTGAGGGTTGAAAGACAGTAGGAAGATGTAGTGATAGATGCCAAGGCCAGAAAAACCATTATGGTCCTTGACTCTGACCTCCTGTATAATGTAGTTTGACCACAGAATTTCACCCTGTAGTTAGTTTTCTGCACTGGGTCCAATAACTTTTGGCAGAACTAGCTAGGCAACATGAAAAATACTGACAGAGATCATTTCTCAGTTTTCTCCTTCGCAGAGCTCAAAAATGTTCTTTGCAAAGAGCAAATGTAGCTCATTCACTTGTTGTCTTCCCAGTAGTGCAGAGACTGTGGTCTAGCCCTTTAAATGCACAAAGTAGTCTAGAATTTTGACATTCTGAACTGCAACGCTGCAAGAAGAATCTAACTCTTAATGTGCAAACCTAAAACAATATGAACAGTACATTGCTTGCTTGCTTGCTTGCTTTCTGCCAAAGTTGCCATGTAATAGAATGTAATACTTTTTCTTTTACTTAATTCAAAATTAAATTGAGTCATCCAATTAGAGAAGCAACTGGAGTCTGAAACTGTAAAAGCCATTGAAACCTTCTTTGTATTTTAGAGAATATGTACCACTTACTAATGGAAGAGTTACCCTAAGTGATTGGCAACTGGTCAGCTATTATGCTCTGTTTTAGCAGGGCTTTTTTCCCGCCCCCACCCTCCCACATCAGAAGAGTTTAGGGAAAGGATTGAAAACTATTGAGGCATTGCTTAGGCTTTTATCTTTTAAATCAGTGTCATACTAACAAAAAGATGTTTTGAAGTCCTTAACAGCTAATTGACTAACTGGTTTTCTTTGAACATAAAACTTGTCAAGGCCTTGATTGTTGCGAATCCATGGAGATAAATTTTGGCTGGCTGCCTAAGCAGCAGGTCTCTGAACACTAGGATAACACTTTCCAAAATCATTCAGCCTTATCCCCACTAATGTTATTTAAACAAACTTAATTGACTAAACCCCTCATTTTTGTGCATTCTGTATGAGGTGCTACTTGAGAGAAGAGGCCTTCTGGGAATATAGCAAAAATGACAGAAGCCTGACCCTTATTCTACCTTTGATTTCTCGGCCTGTGTTTATTTACATTCAATAACTAACACTAGCTGCATTAATATTCTACTCCCTGAAAACAGAAAATTCTGTGAAAGCCCCTCAGTTTCCTTTGCTAATTCTGCTTTAGTATGGCTCCAAACTTAAACTCTCTCAATAGCATAAAATTACTGGCACTCCATTGCAGTAACATTAATCATTATCTTCAGATAATTGACCATGCATGTCACTCAAGAAGCTGTTCCAATATGAAAAAAAAAACAGTTTCAAACTGAAAGTTACATCTTGATGTTTTTCATTTCAGTAAAATTCTACTGAGTTGACACCCTTGGGATACTTCTGTTAAATTCAGCACGCTGGGCATACTAAAAATATATAACCACAGAATTACAGAATTATCATTAATAGCACTGCCAACTGTTTTTCCACTATGATAAAACAATTCCATACTGAGTGGAAGTGATTTATCAAATTAAAAAGCCATATTGAAATAATACTTATACTGGAGGCCAATATTAGAATGATACCAAATGATAAAACTGCTTTTCCAGGGACTTGATGGTTCATGAATGGATTGAGCCTCTAGATGTCTGTTCACATCAGCCAAGCTCAGTAGTAAAATAAAGTTGTGAGCCCATGCAAAACTCATTAGCTGCTATCTGCAATGAGTTGGTGATCTCCAGCCAGTGCCTAATGCAGAAGGGTTGACATCGCACTTGGACTCTGTGTAAATTATCGACTGCCCAGGCTGGTTTGGGCGAGATTACAACGTAGAGCTGGGGTCATCTGCATACTTAGTGTAGGACCTGAAGAAGAGCTCTGTATAAGCTCAAAAGCTTGTCTCTCTCATGAACAGAAGTTGGTCCAATAAAAACTATTACCTCGCCCACCTTATCTGTCTACTTAGGGTGTCTCTACATTGCAGTCAGGGGTGTATGATTGCAGCAAGCTAGCCATAGCCACCCTAGCTTTACTCTAGCTAGCTTGACTACCAATAGCAGTGAAGCTGCAGCATGATGGGTTTTGGCATAAACTGTACAACCCCACCTCCCCAGGAACCTGGGTACATACTTGAGCAGCTCACCCATACTACTGTGGCTTCACTGCTGTAGATGAGCTAGCTTGGGGATAGATTATATATATATATATATATATATATATATATATATATACACACATTCCAAAATTATACCTTGGATTACTGGATAGGCAGATCCACAGAATCCGACAACCTGCTCGCCAGCTTTACTGGCAGTACTATTTATATATTGAACAGAAGAGGTGATGGAAAGCAATGAACAACTGCCCAGGATCCTCTTCTCTCAAAAAGAAGCCACTCAAGAATTACTCCAGTCTTGTCTATACACAAACTTGCACCAGTGTAGTTAAATTAGCAGTACAAATTCCACTGTGGACCTCGTTATTTTGATTTAAAGCAGTTTTATTTAATTTTAGGTTAAACCTATTCATAATCAATTTAAGACAAACCAAAATAGCTTGTTTAAATCTAAATAGAATGTCAACATGGGAGCTGCACCAGTTGGACTTAATTGGTTTTAAAATCACACCGTTTGTTAAACCAGTGCAACTGTGTGCGTGTATGTGTGGACAAACTCCGTCTACCCTTGCTAGGGTTTACATGTGTAAACCTGACCTTGTTATTGATATTACTGAATGCAGCTGACAGATGTAAAAGGATCACTCTAGTTTACAGAGTATGCATAGTCTCTCTCAATCCCCATTTATTTACTTACTCTTTGCACAGCACCGGTTTCCAGAGCTCAGTGAACCACAGATCCTTCATATTTTGTGTTCAGTGTCACTTGTAGATTAAGTGCTAAAGACAGGAGAAGAACCATGGTTATTTTTCCTTTGCCAAACAGACATGCAGTTGTTGGTGTGACAGCACTCTATCAAGTTCAGACATAAGACCATGAGAGGAAAAATATGCCCTTTTTAAAAAATCTTTGATAGGGTATTTTTCATCGTAGAAAAAAATAAAATGAAGCCCTTTTAAATATAAAGTCTTTTGAGTCTTTGTGGATATCTCTGAACCCCTCTACTCAATGTGCAATGGCAGTCAAACAAAAAAACTGTTATGAACCACTAGGAAAGGGATAGATATTAAGACAGGAAAATTTCACGATGCCACTAGATGAATCCACGCTACGTCCACACCTTGAATACTATGTGCAGTTCTGGACGTTCCATCTCTAAAAGATAGCGTCGAATTGGATGAAGTACAGAGACAGGCACCAAAAATTAGTAGGGTTATGGAACAGCTTCCAGATGAGGAGATGTGAAAAAGTCTGTGCCTGTTCAGCATAGAAAAAAAGATGAGGGGGATTGGAGGGGGAAATAGGACAGAGGGCTACAAAATCATGAAGGGTGTGGAGAACGTAAATAAAGAAGTTCTATTTACTTCTTCGTATAATACATGAATCAGGACTCCTCCAATGAAATGAATAGGCAGCATGTTTAAAATAAATGTAAGGAAGTACTTCTTCACATAATGCATAGTCAATCCTGTGGAACTCATTGCTAGGGGATGTTGTGAAGGCCAAAAGTATAACGGGGTTCAAAAAGAATTAGATAAGTTCATAGAAGATAGATACATCGATGGTTATTAGTCGGGATGATCAGGGATGCAACCCCATGCTCTGTGTGTCCTTAACCCTCTGACTGCCAGAAGCTGGGACTGAACAACAGGAGATGGATCAACTGATAAATTGTTCTGTTCTATTCATTCCCTCTGAAACATCTAGCACAAGGCATTGTTGGAAGATAGAATACTGGATTAGATGGACCATGAGTCTGACCCAGTATGGCCATTTGTATGTTCTTATGATCTAAATATTTGTGTTTGTCCCGTGTGTTTTCCTAGACCTGCCATGGATACTCTGTCAAAAACCCTACATGTCCAGGACTTCCACTATTACAGTTCTATCATTTATCCCTGTTGTGGGCTTTAGCAGTTACCTTAAAAAATAAAACAGCAGCCTATAAAGTGTATTATGAGATCAACAAATAAACACAAACTGTTCAAAATATGAGGGGAAGAATAGATCCAAAAGCCTTAACTAAAGGCAGAGGGCCAGAGTCTCAGCCAGTGTAAATCAGCATATCGCCACCAAAACCGATGAAGCTATTACACTAGCATAGCATCTAGCCCAGAGAAATCTTTTCTCTCACCAGTACATGGGCCAATCACCTGTATAAACCACATTGACACCAATGGTTAATTAACCCCCATAACAGAGAGTGTCCCTATGAACCTATTAAACTTTTGATTTTCTGCCTTTGCAGTTCTTTGTGCCACCCCTTTAATATTTTTTTCCTATTCAGTTTGTTTTAAAATTCCATTTCCATGGAGTAGATTCCCCCCCCCCCCCACACCTCCCTGTGTAGAAAAACCTGAAAGAGGAATCAGGGGAGAGGAAAATTCCATGAGGCTCCCACTTCATTAACTTTTCCATCAGCTTACTCCACTGGGTATGTGAAATGGGCAGGTGTTCAATGCTCAGCACACATGAAGCTCCCAGAGTTCTGCTGGTGGCGAGTGTAACCCATGCTGATGACTGCATGGCTTTTGATGCCTCCAAATATTTGTCACCTGCTTCAGGGCCACCTGCATTGGAACCATGCTACTAGGAACACACCCACACTCACTGCTACCCTTGAGGTCACTGTAGAGTGGGGAGGAGAATTCCACAGCACAGAAGGGCCCTCTGGGAACATTAATGCACCCTCAGACTGTATTAATGGTTCAAATGATTCACTTTGGGGTTGGTGGGGACAGCAATACACAGCACTTATTTCCACCCAGTGCTGTCCACTGCCCACCTGTTCCCCACATGCAAATCCCTGATCCCAAAGAGGGCTCTCAGTAGAGTTGCTGGGAACAGTGCTGCACAGACATCTACATGGACAACGTGTATGAAAAAGACCTTCCATGCACAGACCCTGGGGCTTGATCAGAGCCCATGTTTTCCAAGTAACCAAATCTGCTCAGGTCAATAGTAACTGAAAGGTGTCATCACCTGATGGCTAAGTGCTCACGATTCCACCACATTGAGCATGAGCTGGTTCCTGTTGGCATTCTCAGCAGCGAGACCAACCACAGAAGGGCCATGAAGATTGAACTGCCTCCTTACCCCTAAAAGCGATTCTTGCAAACCAGGTTCTTTATCTCCTGACTGGACAGCCTGGGGAGGTTAGCACTGCTACAACCTTTTCTGTACCTATGCTGTCACTGAACAGACATCTGTGTCCCAGGGCCCCAGCACTAAATTCACATCCATATATCGATCTTGTGTATTACATCAAAATCTAATAAAAAGCTCTTTCTAAAACACACACACCCAAGAGGGATGAGCAGCTCCTTTTTGGAGCCATTCTGGTTTTCCAGGTTAAAATACAAAATTGAGCAAATGAGATGTTTTCTCTGCTTCAGATTTGCAATCCCTCAGGTAAATACATAATTAGATTTTTTTAATGTGTATCATATGTCTTATACAGTGGAGCTATTTGAATCTATTGTGTAATAAAATAATGATGTATTTAGGGACCATACAATCCATAGTTGTGTAACTATATTGGCCTGGTTTCAATATAAACTCCAGAGAGCTTGAGCACTGCAGAAATCCAGGTAAGTGCGGGAGTGGGGGAAACTACCAGGGTCTGGTTCTCTTTACTCTAGGATAACGTTATTGTCTTCAAACTGGCATAATTCCATTACTCCTGATTGACACTCATATACATTAGCTTTTCTCAAACTATAGTGCAAGGTCCTACTGGTGGAACCTGGACAGTGACTGGAGTTTGGGGGGGATTAACATTCTGTCTTACATTTATACATTTTTTAATAATAAAATTCAAGTCACTGCCCGGGATTTTCTGTTACAGGGTTTCCAAACCTTTTCAGATTGGGGACTCTTATGCAAGTCAAAAACTTTTGCAACTATACAAGAGTTTAAAATGTACTGAGGATAACATTGAGGCTATATAGTTTGTATGTGTGTGTTCTGGGAGACTGACGAAGAATGCTTGACCTTAAAGGGTAAGGGGAGTGAGATTTTTCTTTTGAGTTACTGTAATAAAATTATCAGTACCTCATGACCCTCTTTTCCCCATAGGTCACAAACCACTCATAGAGAAGCACATTCCCCTCTATGTTTGAATCATGCTCTCCAAAGACTGGGCACTGACTCCTCCAGGACACCAGGGATTACTGTGATGTTGATGCTGAGAACAGGAAGACTGTCACTCTACTTCTGCTTTCAGTATTCCCCCTACTCATGCCTAGTCAATATGTAATAGAGAGCAGGAAGACCTGGTCCCCTTCAGACTTCTTACCCTTGTTCTGTCCCAGTAGCTTGCCCCCTCTGAGCTTCATATACCCCCTCCACAGCCTGTTCCCCTACCAAGTCCTGTCTCCAGGGAATTGCTCAATTAAACTAAATGGATGTAAACCAGCTGTAAACCAATGCACCTGTTAAATGAATTTCAAAACCCAGTTGAGTTAAACCCCTGCAAGTTTGGGGTGTAGACATACAGCCTGACTGCAAAGAGCCTGAAACAGAAGCTGTCTGGAAGGTGTGAACTCCCCCAGTTATGTTAATTCTGAAGACATTCTCTGGATGACAAAGCAAGATTTTTTAAAAAATAGGAGCCAACGTGTAGGGTGATTTATGATTTTAAGTAGGTTCAGCATTTTGAAAATGAGCTCACATTGAAATCCTGATTCCATAAACATGTAAGCATGTGAATAACTTTACTCCTACAAGTAACCCCATTCAATTGGAACTACCTATGTGATTAAAGTTACTCAGGTGTATGAATTCTTGCAGAAGTGGGGCTATAGAGGCCCAGATGAGTATTTAGAAGCCTAACTTTAGGGTCCTCTTTTTTAAAAATCTTGGCCATAAATGTCAATATAAATAAATGTCAACTGTGTATGAAGTGGTTTGGGGATAGGGTTATGCCCCTCTTTCTTCAACTCTCAGAAGAACTGGGAACAAGAAATCAGCTTGGAGATGTGGAGAGATCAGTTGAAAACTTGGCTCACTTGCTTTCTTTTCCTGGCCTTAGCTACACAGGAGTAGCAGCACTGCTAAACAAACCTGTAGATTTCAAGCAAAGAATTCCAGAAGGTCAGCAATTGACAAGGAAAAAGTAAGGTTTCTCTGGAGAATGTTCTTTGATATTAAGAATTTTTAAAATTATATGTTCTGAAAACCCTTTCACAGACCTTAACCATAGAATAGATTGTTAAATTTCATTTAGTTAAACTGTTTGTTGTTCCCTTTTCCTCTTTCAAACAAGCTTTTCAATATAAAGAACTGCATCTCCTTTCCCTTCAAACAAGCAAACATAATTTGGTCCCTACATGACTGACTATTTCCAGCTTTGCAGTATGCTTTTCATTTTTAAAAGGTTGCTTTTTAAAAAGGTGGTTGGTCAGATTGTATTTTTATTTGAAATTTTAAAATTTGGTTGGCTCTAGGTGGGCTTTTGTTTGTTTTGTCTTTATTTGTTTTATAAAGACAAAATCTGTAGTTTGTTAGAATGGCTTTTCATTTCAGAAAGGAAATTCTCAATGTTTTGTTTTCATTTGGAAAATGTGGTTGGTTCTAACTGGCTTATTTGTGGTTTGCTTTTCTTTTAGGAAGAGAAGCAGAATTTATTGTTGTTGGGTTTTCTTAGAGAGAAACATGTAGTTCTTTGGATTACTGCTTGCCTGAAATATTTATTACCATGCAATTCAGTCTTTCATAAAAATGTGAGTAATCTGTCTGTACATTGGCCACCCCACTCAGCAGTTCCCCATTGCAAAATCCTAGATTTGCTATTGCAGACCACATGCCTAGACCCCACTCCAGAAAGCCAGAGTGTCAATCCAGACAGAGGATCTTATTTTGGGAGGCGTCAGCCTATGGGCACAGAATTTGTGTCCTATGCTTCCTCATATAATATTCATATTAGGCATGAATCTATGTTAATACCACCACCAAATTTGAACAGATTTTTGGAGGTTATGAGCACACACAGTTCAGATCCTCTGAAAGTAAGTTTTTTAAAAAAATAATATAGACCAGGGCCAGCTCTAGGCACCAGCCAAGAAAACATGTGCCTGGGGTGGCATTCCGGTCAATCTTGGGGCGGCACAATTTGGCTGGATTTTGTGGGGCGGGGGGGCAGTTTGTGTGGCTCTTTGGGGTGGGTTGGTTGGTTGGCTTTTTTGCTTGAGGTGACCAGCCCTGATACAGACTAGTGTCTAGCCAGTCTTTTAATTTGTTTTCAGGTAGATATGGATATGCAACACACTGTTCACCATGGTATGTGTCCCCTTCTGCATCTGGCTGATTGAGGATAGGAGTGTGCTATAGCTACTTGCTAGGGAATTTAAATCATGGTGTAGAGACTTATGCTTTAGCTCTGGAGGTCCCAGGCAGTGACTGAGGTTATGGTTATGACTTCATATTCAGAACTGTATGTACTCGCATGCTGATAGAGTGATTATTTTAAACATTCTGGAAAGAAAAATATTCATTTTTTTTCTACAAGTCCACACAACTTATTTTTTCCAGAATTATTAAAATATTACAAACTGTATCAAGAAACAAATCCTTGTTGAAATATGTATGAAATATTTTAATATGGTATACAAAAAGACTTGGGTAATGCTGGACAAAGGAGTATAGCATTTAACAGAAATGACATAATAGATTTTGTTACGCTATGATGCAGTAATTGTTATAAAACTATGAGAAGCAACCCTCTCCTCCCCCCCTCCATAGAATTCAAGTTTGTGGTCTAGACTGGAGTGTGTGTGTTTATATTTACATATAATAGACATTGAGCTACACCCATAATGATAACTTTTATTTATTCTGATACTCCACCGGGATGATAAGCTATAGATACAGAAGTGAAAAGGTATTGGTCAAAGGGGTATTTTATTATTAGCACTGTTGTCCTTCATGTGTAGAACCCTTCAGTTCTCCCCTTCACTATTTGTTTTATTTGTTTACAATTTAGAGGATTTGTTTCCCTTCGGTGATGTTTTTCATATGGTTTATATGATCATTTCTGCAGTGCCCTGAATACCTGGGGGCGAGGGGGTATGTAAAAATACTTATCTGTACATACACACACACCACTCCCCACTGAAACATAGCCATCTCTGTAGTGAAACATGATGGATGGCTGTCTCTGCATAGAAAAGCTGCACAACTTTCTGTCTCAAATTTTAAATAAGCTATTTACTCTGGTTTGGTTAAATGTGAGTACAGTTCTGCTGAGCCTGTGGACAACGTGTCTGGTGTCGTCTGTAGACCACAAATGTAGATAACATGAGACAAGCACTTATGTAAGGGCAGGCTCTTCAAAAAAGTGATGTCAGATTTAAAAACTGGGTATGTTGAATGTTAAGAAAACACATGCATACTTTGTGATCTGCTGAGCCAACACAACCCAAGAAAAGCCTGGTGGTAGTAGAAGTCATTGTCAGAGATGGGATAACTGTTGAAATACAGTTGAGTGCATCGTTTTACAGTGAGCTTTGTGGGCACAGCAGAAGGATTAAAACCCTGGATTAAAGCCCAAATCCTGTAGTCCAGCATAGAGCCCAGTTACCAGCCTGTTTGGTGTTAGGCTGCTCCAGAGAAAGTGGGAGGAAGGACTCCTCAACCACATTGTCCTGGCACTTATAAACCTCCTCCATGTATGGGAGGAACTGCATAGCAGTGGTCCTTGTGGTCCTACGTACTACTAGGTTGTCCACTGTTCATCCTGACTCCTGGCCACAGTGGAGTTGCTAGGGATGTGAAGGAGGGGGCTGGATTTAAATAGGTGCAGTTCCTGCTGTATTGGCCTGCACCATTCCTGTCCTGAAATGCATACAGCAACAGTCAGGCAAGCCAAAAATAAATGGCATGCGTGGCTATGATGAAAGGACATGGACTGTAATGCTCTCACCAGTGCAGTGAAACATATTCAGTCATCTGTACCACAGCCAAACAGTGTGCCATCCCCAATGCTCAGTAAGCTCAGGTTCTTAATAGTTGACTAAAGTTACTGTAGGCTTATCCCTTCATAGGAGGAGGTAAGTATGGAAGCCTCTCCAAGGCATTATATATATGTTTGGCAATACAGTGCACCCTGTTGCAGTCAGGCAGACAGTGCATCCTGGAACATGAGTTACAGATACACATCCAATCTCCAGTCACAGAATAAGTCAAACATGGAAACAACCAGGATCTGGACCCTGGTGACAGCTTAGAAGGCTGCTCTGAAATTTCATGTCTCCCCTACTTTCCTCTTAGCAGCAACTGAGAGAGGGTGAAAGCGGCTTCCACAAGCAAATGACAATCACAATGGCTACAATCTTTAAACTTTTGCTCCAGAAGAGATAGGAACACTGTCCACAGTTACTCACCTAGGAAGGAACAGAGTGGACACCACACCCTCCTGCTAGATTCAAACCCCATCTGTCAGCACCCCCAACAACCTAATCGCTATACCTAACATTGTTCTGAAGATCAGTGGAACTCTGCCAGCTTTACCTCTTCTCTTAGTACAATATCCATGATAGCTGCAGACCTGGAGAAGGTCTGACCATGAACCAGGTGGCAGGGTAACAAGTGTGCAACTAACACATTCTTCTACCCAACCCAATTCTTCTCTGAAAGACGCACCCATAGGAAGTACAGACCAGCTCCGCATAATGCTGATTTCTAGACACCAGTGACTGGTCAAATCAACCATGTAGCAGCCATTCTACACACAGTTACAACTGGTGAAGGCAAATGCCAGAACCTCAAGCTCCAGCTGATTAGTGCAAGATCAGTTGTTAAGAAGCTCTTCATCATCCATCACTGCACCATAAAAGAGGCCTGTATCACTGAAACCTGACTGGATGATATTGCAGTCCCGGTTTTAGCGCCTCTTATGTTCCCAGGCTGCTCCTCACACTGCAGACTTAGATCCAGAGAAGATAAGCATGGCGAGAGAGCTGCCATCCCATTCCAATCTAGCCTCAAATGCAAGAGACACCATCTCAAGACAATCTCCTTTGAAGGAATTTAGCTCTACTGCAAATCTGTGCACATTGGACTTGTCTATTCTGCTTCTCTATATACCTTTTCTTTGGCAGTGTATCCTAGGAGAGCTGACTGAGATGCTGATTCATGTTGATGAAGTTCCTGACACTTATTACCCTGAGAGATTTGAACATCCATGTTTGACAACACTTTTGATGCAATGGCTGGCCCTAAACCCACCTCTCCACACTTTCAGCCCTCTGTTTTTCAATGGTAATCTCTCTAAGTGGGTATGAGAAAATCAGAAGCAAGCTTCTACCCTGGACTGCTAACCATCACTTTCTCCATGATAATATCAGAACCCCCCGGTCTCCAGGCAAGAAGCAGCAGCTAAAATGGTTTGCTCCCAGAAACTCAGAGACCTAGTCAGATTTTAAAATACCACTGCAGGCAACTCATCCCCACCAAAAGTCTATGAAATGAACAACAGAAGTGATGTCTGTCTAGTTGTCATTACTAATTCTGATTCTACACAATGTAAGCGTTTCTTATTTTTTCTAAGTAAAGGCAAAATCCTGGGCCCATAAAGGTCAGTGACAGATTTCCGTATGGCCAGGATTCACAGTACGTTTTTGGCTCTGAGGGTTGCAAAGATTAAGCCATCTGAATGTGAATTGATGTAGTACTGATTTAGTCTGAAACAATTTAGGCCTGATATACTCACAAATTTAGTTATTTGGTTAAGGGAGGGTGATTTTGGAGAAATAGTTAAATTAGTACAATCCCTAGTGTGAAGTTATATCAGCATATGGGTCCCTTCCCTGATGAGCATAAACTATCCCATTATAAATACCATTTTGCGATGTAACTGCATCCACACTAGGGGATTGTACTATTTTAAGTATATTGGTTTAGAAACCATTATAGTTAGTGATATAAACGCTACCTAAAGACACTGCGTCAGGTATAACCTGGTTTAGTTCAACTTCAATGGGTACTAACGCTAAAACCTAATGATGGTACTTTTGAAGGGCCAGGTTTTCAGTAATTTAAAGTCTCTCAACTGTGTATGTATATTCTCCCACTGAATGCAACACTGACTTTATTAAGTACATTGTTGGTTGGTTGTCTGGTCCATATTCCTCCCTCAGTCTGGGCAAATTTCCTACTGATGTCAGTGGGATATCTGCTTTTGATCAAGCATAACATTTTACCCAGCTTTGTAGACCCAGCCCGCAGACCATAATTAAAAATGTAATTCAGTCCTCTCCACAAAATATGTTTGACACCCCTGCTGTAATATATTTGAGACAAAAAGACACTGCAGTTGAAAGATTTAAATTTAATTTGTTTGACACTCATTGTAGCATCTGGGCTGCATTCCTGACTGCTGATGCAGTTTGTATTTCTTAGGAACACAATGACCATGCTTGGACATGATTTTGTTTATTTTAAAATTGGGGGGGATGATATAAACAAAAACTATAAACACCCCTATAGAGAGTCACAAGCAGAAATGCCTGGTGACTAGAACCTGTTGTGAAATTATTTTTTCCCTGTGGGGAAAGAAGTTCAACAAAAATGAAGAAATGAAATATTTTGTTCAAGTAAAATCCAAAAATATAAAAACAGACTTTTTTCCAATAAATTCTATTTAGTTTAGGAAAAAAACATTTTCTGCCTCCTCCAAAAGCAACATTTTTCACCAGCCATACAGCAATACTGGGTGAATTTGACTTCTGTGCTACAGAACCCTCTATAATACCTTAACCAACAGTGGGGATCAGAGCTAGCTGTGCTTCCAGCCAAATGTGCCAGTTACAGATAGGAGCAAGAGGAATAGGTTAGGAGTTGGGAGCCTTTGTATCTGCTCTTACATACATCCAGGTGCTGAGAAGGCCTGCATAAGGAGCATAGAAAGAAAGCACTCATGACTCCTGTCCACAGGAATGGCAGCTGTGGAAGGGCTGGACTACAACTTGCCTTCCAGTTGGGGAAGTTTTCCATAAGAAAGTTTCCATCAGAAGTTTTCCATAAGACCAACTGCATACTTAGTGTGTCCTGAAGATCTCAATGAAAACTTACAATGATATCAGTAAAGACTTCAAGATGGGGACTACACTGTGCCATTGTTTGCCTTTGTTATAAAAATGTAGTGTTTGAAAAATTATTACTTTGATTGAAAATCTGATTATTATTTTTTTTAATTTAAGCTCTTGGACATCTAGATAAATTTTTCTTGTCACAAATAGTAATTCTGTGTGTATGTAAGTATTAAAATAGATACATATATGGCATCCATTACTATAGAATCAAAACCCCTCCCAGTCTTTACTGTATTTATTCTAAGACCCTCCTAGTAATCCCTATTTTACCAACGGGAAATGGAGAAACTAAGCCCTGGTCTACACTACAGAGTTAGGCTGACATAAGGCAGCTTACAGCGACCTAACTCTGTAAGCATCTACATTAAAATATAGCTCCTGCTGATGTTATTTGCTCACTATGTTGGCTTAATAACTCCACCTCCACAAGAGGTGTAGCACTTAAGTTGATGTGGTTAGGTCGATGCCATGTCAGTGAAGACACTGTGTTACTTATGTTGGTTGTTGCTACCTTTCAGAAGCCATCCCACAATGCCCCACACTGATAGTTAAATGGGTGCAAGCACTCTTGGTGAGGGTGCATACCACCAGCACAAAGAACATGGTGTGGACATTCAAATGCAATTTAATTAGTAGTGTGGCTATATGTTGATATAACTTTGATAGATTTAATTTTTAGTGTCATCTTGCCCTGAGAAACCAAGGTCCTCAACTGGTGTAAATTGCTGTTAGCTTCAGTGAAGCTATACCAATTTACTCCATCTGAGGCTACTTGCCCGATATCTCAAAGGAAGTCTATGGCATAGCAGGATATTGAAGTCATGTCCCAAGCAATCACCTTCACTTCTGGACAACCTTTCCCATCCAAACCTGACCTCCTCCAAAATAATAACTTGGAACGCACATATTCAGAGACAGGCACTTCTCCAATACAGAACACTTTTCTTGATCTTCTGTTCAAAGCAGCTGATCCGCCAGGCCCCATTCACAGAAAATTCCTCCCCTCCCACCCTCCTTAAAATGCCAGTTGACCCCTAGCTAACCACAGGCCTGAAGGAGACTTCTGCTCTTGGCTATGAAAAAATTCAGATGCAAACTAGCTGTCTATTTCCTCATTCCCTTGAAAGCGGGGAAAGAGAAAAGAAGCGAAGAGGCTGGCTCTGACCCTTTTTTTTTAATCACTTCCTTGCTGCCCATGACCCACTCCCTAAGTGGTGCCAACTGGGCATCAACAAATTGTAGTGGGTACCAGGCACAGTGCAGTGAAGGCCAGCAAGAGTCCAAAGGTCAGCAGCAAAAAAGGGTTAATTCCAGAGTGGAAGGCGGCAGAGCGTGGTCCCCAGTGAAAGGGCAGTGGGAAATAGATTGCTTTTCACTCCGGAGGGATGAATTATAGCTTCCACTCTCGGTGGTGAACAATGAAGTTAAATACGGAGTGTGTTCCCCCAACGCCTCTCCCCGCCGCTGTGTATATTACATTGTACAGGAGTCCTGCATTTGGCACCAGGGGATATATCACAGAGAGGGGCACGAACTGCTAATGCTCTTTTATTTTTTCCCCCCAAAATCTCCCATGACTGGCAATTGCCAGGGATTTTCATGCATATTGCTTTAAAAAAACAAATAACCAGCTGTATAATGTATACTCTGTGTTTGTATAATATATATTTACACACACACACACTGGGTATATATTAATACTTTATATTACATGCAGTGTTGTATCTTATAGCTTTATTCGTATTTATAGGTAGCTATGCTTACCTATTTATAAATAGCAAATTCCACACCGTCTTTTCTATCATAGAGTAATTATTCCTATTCACTTTATGTGCCTTGTGCGGCATTGAAATATCTTGAAGTTAATCCCTACAAAACTGCCATCAGGGAGAAACCTTAATAGTTAGGTCTGAAAGAAACCCCTCTGCATGCAAATGTCTTGGACGTGAAAGACATTTTCTGGGGTTAAAGGTGCCTTTTGCTTGTTAGGGTCCCTTTTTAACAAATCAAGGGTTCCTTTTTGCTGAGAAGTGCATTGGTTTAGCTACGCAACATTGCATATACTTGTGTGAAATATGTATAGCACATTAGCGAGATCTTTAAAGACAAGGAAAACCACAGCGAAATAATTACTGCTCATTGAAACCTTGAGTTGCAATCCAAAGGAACTAAAAGAGGAGGAGGTTTGGAAAGTGACAAAAAATTCTTAATCCACCTAAATAAAGTTGCGCTCAATTTTGTTTAGATGACTGAGACAGGAAAGAGGTACGAAGAGCCTTGTGAGGATGTACGTTTTAAAATTGAATTAAATCTCTCCTTGTACACCAGTATGGCTTCCCTAAAATGATTACTGGCCATTCAGTAGCGTAAGTCAATCACAAACTGAATGTTTCTCGAGCTGAGATTAACGCCAAATCGCGTTTACATTATTTCTTCCCCCCGCCCCCGTTAAACATTGGGAAAGTGTCGAGTTGGGTTTAGATTTACAGTCATTTTTCACCAACTATGACATTCTGCTTAAAAAACAGTCTAGATTATTAGAAACCTGCAAATTACAGCTCATATCCGCCAATAAGATCACGGTAGGAAAAGAACAGACCACAGTCTACTGTAGCGCTAGGAATTCTGCTTCACAGGTTTCATACGACGACGGCAAACAAAAAGAAGAATGCTTCCAGCGCTAACTGGCCGGGATGTAATATACAGTGACTTGGGAAAGTGCAATAAAATCAATTAATGTTGCAAAAGCATTGGTCGAAGTAGGAGCGGCTGGAGGATTTATGGAAATGGAATGGATTTGCAAGCATTTATCTTGCAAACTTGATAAACAGCATTGGGGAAGCCGAGACAGTGGACATAATTAGTCCTGGGTGTATGCGTGTGTGTACAATTTATTGTTATAATTTTATTCTTCCGGTAATTATTCAAATTTATTTTTTAATTTTGTGATCTGGATCGCAAAAGGATTAATCTGAAGTTAAGACGTAGTTTTCCCTACTGGCTGAGTTTAGTCTTCTGACATTTACACTTTTTTTTTTTTTTTTTTTTTTTTTTTTTTTTTTTGTAAAGCAAGTCCTGTCATTTGCCATGACTTCCTGTTGGATCTTTTACATATATTTTTTAGGGCTGTTATCACTGACCTCCGTGCTCTTATAACGAAGATTAGGGAGCGGGAAATCAATCATCTTGTCTCCCTAACACTAGCATTTTCGTTTCTATATTTTAATTTTCTCAAGCCTTTCCACTTCAACTTTAAAAGAGCTGTCTTTCTGGAGGAAACATAAGAAAGGCTTGTGTAACAGCGCTGGTCTTGAAAACTTTCATAGTTGCTCACAAAAGTTTGCAGCCTGTTATTACAGTTAAAAAACCCGAGACAACATCTAACATCGACTAAAGATTACAATTTCCAGAAGTCAGAATTTATTACAGTTAAACTCCGATAAGATCCCATCTATTATGAACACATGTAGGGCCAATTGTTTTTGATATAACTGCAATTTATTTACCCTTCAGAGTGGATGAGATTACAAGTGTGATTAACAACAACACGTTTTTTATTTAATCCGACCTATCTGTTTTTATCTGGCTAAATCCATTTATACTGCAATCCTTCCCTTTGGATTAGATCAAAGATTCCTCCTGTCCCAAACAAGTGATGTTTATCAGGGAGCAAGACTTGTGTCCTAGGTGTCTGTGCACGCTAATGGAATGTTCGTTTTCTTCCCTGTTAAAAATTGGAAGCAGTGAGCCGTGCAGAGGCGGTTCCAGGCTAAGCCTTGGAGGAGGGGGGGAAGTGGGGGAGAAAGAAAGGTTAGAAACTTAATGGGTGGCAGCTCTTCAAAGCAAAATAAGTTCGCTTTGCTCTTTTTCTCTTTCGCTGAGGGACTCAGCAACGCCGCCTGGCGGCAGGAAAAGCAGGTGGTTCAGACCCAGCCGACCCCCCCCCCCCCTCCGCCCCAATACCAAAGAAGAAAAATCCTCTCTCTTTCCCATAGCTGGATACCTGTAAATGTCTCACCTGGGGCTCAGTGTTAGATGGGACGCCATCTAGGTTACACTTCGAGATGAAAAAACGATGATTAACTGCAAACCGGATTTGAATCATGTTTTTTCTTTGATTTTTTTTTTTTTTAATATTTTGGGTCTATTCTACTGGATGTGCTCGCTCAATGAATTATTTTCACAGAAGTATTTTTGATCAACCAACCAGACTTTGCACAGAATAAAACACTGAAGAGGAACACAGTTGTTTTATTTAAAAAATAGAAAAGGTTCTTAGTGCAGTATCCTGAGGTTAGTCTAATTTTGTTCTCTTTCAAGCTGTTTCGAGGCTTTTTAAAAATATCTTCGAGGTTTCAGTGGGCGTCTTTCTGCTGCTCTGTTATCATTATTTCTTGCCTTGATGTGACGCTGAAGACAGATGACAGCATTGTCAGGTTGTCTCTAATTCATTTGAAGATAGAGGGGGTGGGGGAAATACACACCAGGATTTCTACACTATTCAAAACTAAAATGGGTTTACCTTTTTCACTGTACGGGGAGGACAGCTGATGGACTTAAGACATGAAAAAAGAGCAAAGTCTCTGTGAGTTACTGTTTGTTTCAGTTTAAAACAAAAACTATCCAATCACAGACACGACCCGGAAATGGGACAACTCCGCGCCCCGCGCCCTGAATCAATACCTGAGCGGTTTCTGTGTGGAAACGCCCAGTACGAATGACATTTCTTTTAATTTCTGTGTTTCATGCCCAAACCTCTGTTTTCCAGACTCTTTCCCTGGCGCTGGCTCTGTTATCAAAGCAATCGGTGGTCGAGGGAGAGTCGAATGAAGAATGGTTTCTTCTCCCTTCCCCTTGACACCTTCATATTTCACCGCAAGAGCCTTTTATTTTATGTTTGTTTTTTGCGTTTAAAACAAAATCCTGAGCCATCTGGCCTTAACTTTCTGGGACTGAGCCGTGAGGGATATTTAGCAAGAATTAAACACTTCCCATTCATAAGCGATCGTCTTGTCCGCGGGAACGCTGGACAGTCAGAATCTCAACATCCGATGTCACACAAAGGACAGACACGTGTGGGTGTCATTTCAATGTTAGAATTTTGTTTTAAATTATTCGCATTAAAAATAAACTCAACCAAATGGACAGAAGTTTTGATGCGGATGACGTCACTTTTTTTTCTAACTTAGAAAGAAAGAGAGGACTGAATTCAGATAAACTAAATGGCACTTTCATAGTCACCTGTAATAATCCATGCTTTTCTTTCCATCCTTTCGTACATTAAAAATACAAAGTTTGATCAGTTACTTTCTTCAGGTGCGTCTTTTTCTTGAGACCTGAAAGTTTGGGTTTTTCTTCTACCCGGGTGGCTTTCTCCGTTTCTAAACGTGGACACTTTACTTAAACCCAGAATGGAGGAAAGAAAGGGTCAGACTTGATACCGCGCGGCATGGGTCTTTGTATGTTATATTAAAAGTAGTTCACATATATCCTCTCAAAAATGCATAAAACGAAAATCCAGTCGTTACAGATGCAGCCTTATATTTGAGTTCTAAAACATTTGTTTCGGTATCAACGACAAAAAAGCCAGCTGAGGTGTAGGTTTCGTGGATGTATGCGCATATACAGGCTCAAATATATTCTATGTACTCCTTTACTGACTGTGACTTGTGCTGTTCTATTGTTTTATAAAGCTGGCTTAATTACACAGCTAAAATAAATGGAGCCCTCCTTTTCCCAAGCATGCTTGCTATCGGAACGATTGGGTTGAAGTGGCAGGCAGCGTAACCCTTCAGGAGTGGAAGGAAATTCATTAATTTGTATTTTGGTTTTTCAATTGCACTTAGCATCCGACCAGAGGTAATTTAAATATTACATAAGTTTATCTTTAACGTTCAGAAAAGATTTGCGAGGAAGACCAAGCTGTTTAATTTAAATTAATGTATGTCTGACTCTGGTCAGATTGATCTGAGGCTGGGCTTTTGATGAGTCTTGCCCTTCTGTTGCTTGTCCTCTCGAGCTGGTTTTCTACTGTGAAATTATTTTAGTTCGGTGGCATGGACCAGCGGCTTCCGTCAACTCCAGAGCCCATCCAGTTAGCAAGAACAGGGGTGGGGAAATATCAAATGCAACCCTTTTACCTAAAGAGTAATGCCCCAAAATCGGTGTCTATTAGAAAAAGCACATTTCCTAACTCCATATCAAAATCCTAGGCGACACTTGGCAGGGCAAATATTCAACACCTCCTTACCATCTCCATGGAAATAAAATAAGCGGTTTAAATTTTCAATAATATCAACCTAGGATCCGAGCAAAATGGTAATAAATAAAACAATGGGTAAGGTTCATTGTAATAATACTTTACATCTAAACTCATTCAGCTTTAAATGTAGTTTTAACTTTGATAGAGCTGAAATCCACAAAAATAAAATTAACCTTTTGTAACCAGAAGATATTTTTAAAATAGCCTTAGAAACAGCTGTTTATAGATTTTTAGATCGATAATTTAAAGATAGTATGTGGTAGGAATGTGTGTGAGAAATGAAAAGTATCTACAGAGAAAGAAAAGGTAGGGATTTCTTTTAGTCGTGGTAAATCTGCCATAAATTGTGTCCAAATCCAGATGAAAGCCCAAAATACATATTTTAGTCTAAATTGAGTAGTGGCCAAACAATGAAGCTGTGGCTAAACTACCGTGGTAGAATTAGCATGAAAAGTACCTTTTACAATCAAGGTGCAACAGAGGATAAAAAGTCAAATTATTTTTTTCTTTTGTGTAAATCCAACTCAGTGACTGAACCCTGCTCCCATCAACGCCTCCTTTCCTTCTCTTAAGTGTTAGCTGTTCTTGTGTCAATTTCATTGCACAGAATTATGCTTTCAAGTTACTTCGTGTAATTATCCTGGGTTTTAAAAGAAACGTGCATAGCCCTGCCCCCATCATTTCACAACGGGGAGCTCGTCTGAAATTCCCCAAAGCAGAACTATTTTAATAGTCCCATTTTTACTAAAGCAGGCTGCGTTTCTAGTACCTATTTCATACTGACGACGGTAGAGAACCACAGACGGGCCCAGCGCCGCGCGTCTTGGCATTTTCCTGCAGAGATCTTGTCTCTGTCCTACAGAAACGTCCAAAGCTCCCATCATCCGAGGCGAAGCCGGGCAGCAAAGAGGGCTGGGCGAATGCAGAGACTTCATTAACTTGCTTTTTTCTTCACTTTATACATTAACTCTAACTTCTACTAATTATCTCCAGTAACTGCATTGGGCTAATTAGCAGCTGGGCACCACAGGAAACTTTGAGCAGTAATTATATTGTAGGGGATATTGTAAAGGGAGGCAGAAAAATAAGTAATTTGTCAAGGCAAATTCGCCGCTAGTAACTCTTTCCCTCTCCTACGTTCACTTCAGGCTGGGGGAAGAGAGGGACACAGCCTGCCAGAAGAGGAGAGTTGTAGAAGGATAGGGGCTGTTTCACGCAAAACCTCTGCGAAGGAGGTTGCAAACGCAGAGCCCCTATGTAAATTCGTCAATCGTTCTGTTTGCATTTGTTCCCCACTTCTCCCATCCTACTGTAGTTTACAAAGGAGAACTGCGTACAACTGCTTGTCGTAACGGGCAGCTAGGTAAAGACTTCCGAGGCAAAGTTGCATCAGCCCCTGCAGACCTTGCTGGGACATGCAGCCGTAGCGTTTTATATTTTTTTCCACTTCAATTAAAATTAATTTACAGCAGGTTTATTCTACCTGGAGAGATTTGGTTTTGTCTTTAAAAAAAACCCCACTTCTGGGGAAGGAGGAGAGAATGGAACACACGGGAAGTGTCTGATTAGTTATTTTAACCTGACAATCGTTTGCCCTCAGATGCGAAAATCCTAAATAGGGTTGAGACTCTAGAGCAGGGCTCTGATTTTTTTTTTCATGTCATGCTTAGCGAGGAAGAGATGGGTCGTTGTCTGCGCAGTTTACAAGCTTTTCAAGTTAAGTCTATTTTCCATCTCAGAACCACAGCCTCCAACCCCTTCTTTAAAGAAATGTTTTAAACACTGGCTTTCCCCGTTTACATCAGCAATAATTCAAGAACTGGTTTCTTAAAACACCTAGGAAAAACACACGCAGCCACTTCCTTAGTTTCATTCCTACACAGCTGTTAAGAAGGGGAAATACAAACATGCACCGTCTGTTTTCTTGGGTTTGTTTTTTTTTTTAAGAGAAAGCCTGGAGGTTATAATAAAGCTGGGTTTTTTATTATTTTAATTAAAATTGAATAAACGCTTAAGGAGAATTTAGTAATCCTCTCCAACCCAGCCCCAGTTGTGTTTGTAACAGACTCGAAGCGTATTTTTTTTAAAAAAAAAGTGAAAGCTTTTAATACATCAAATATACGGAATTTTAATCTTTAAAGCGATACATTGTCTATTATTTTAGTACATGACGTAAACCTTACCCCCTTTTACAGGGTGGACTTAAAAATTAAAAATAGTTAAGTGTTCCTTTTAAAGAACAAAATAAGGCAAATGAGGTTTTTGGAATAGAATTGTTTTGTTTTTTTTTCCTTCTTCCCGATTACATACAAAAAAATACCAATTCTCTTTCAATTGTATACACCGTAAAAATAATTGCAATTTGAAGTTATAATTGACAAATTGCGAGTTGGTTTTTAGTAACAAACATGCATGTAACTTTTTTTTTTTGTTTCAAGGAGACATTAAATAAGAACGTACAATACAATCATAGCAATTTTAAAGTAACATTAAAGAGAAGACCTCTATTTCTTTTTTATTTATATTCTACAAGGGGTGTTCAACTTTTACCTATTGAGCTCAGTTAAGTAATGCACTTTATGATTCATTGTCCCGCTTGAAGCTAACATAAATAAATACAGTGCTCACGGATCCAGTCCTCAAATGAACACTATTTTATAAAAAGTCAGATTTCAGCTTGTATAAAGTGTGGGCGGGTTTCTTTCCCCCCCCCCCCCCCTTCCCCGTCTGCGATCCTTCCCCCACCGCACACTCACTGGTAGCCCAGAGCGGAGGCTGTGGTGAGTCTCTGCCCGTACAGTGCATAGGGGGAGTAGTAAGGTCCCGTGGCCGCAGGGACTGGCACTGGGGCCCCCGGGGTGGGCAAAGGGCTCTTGGAATAGGGGTGGTAGCGGCTGCTCAGTCCCAGGGCGTGGTGCGGGCTGCGCAGGGCCAGCGTGCCGGGACTGCCCGGCGCCCCCGTGGTGGGGATGTGCATGTGGCAGGCCATGGCCGCGGCGGCGGCGCTGGCCAGCGAGGAGGAGCTGGGGTAGCTGGAGAGGAGTTTATCGGTGCCCGGGAAGGCAGTGTGGGTCCGCAAGTGGCTCAGCAGCTCCTCGGAGGTGGCAAAGCGCTTGTCGCAGGGTCCGTTGGCCGACACCCAGTTGCAGATGTGGGGCTGGGGGTCGTTGGGGAGCATGAAGCCGTAGGGGTACAAGGGGTGGCCGGCCAGCGAGGGCGGGGTGGCCCCCGTCAGGGAGGAGTGGACGCTGTGCAGCGGGTGCGTGGGGTAGACCAGCGGGTATCCGGACTTGAGGGCCTGGTCGTGGGCGCAGGAGGCGCTGGCCGCGCCGGCCAGGTGGCTGGCGCAGTGGTAGCTCAGGCAGTAGGGGTCGCGGCACAGGCTGGCCGTCATGACGGAGGGCGGCGAGGCGCCGGCCAGGGGGCTCGATCCCGCCGGCTTGCTGCAGCCCAGGCTGCCGGCGGCGGCCAGCTGGGCCCCGACCAGGCTGCCGGACTTGGTGGGGTCCAGGGCCACTCCGTGCGGCAGGAACTGCGGCGGGTATCCGGCGTAGGCGCCCGCCAGCGTGCCCGGGTAGCTCATGCCCGCCGGCGGCAGGGGGAAGACCGTCTGGCCCGGCTTGTAGGGCGAGACCGGGGCCACCAGGCCGGAGCCCAGCACCGAGGCGGACGAGGTGGCGGTGGTGCCGCTGCTGCTGCAGGAGGCCGAGTCCGAGGAGATGGGCTTGGAGCCCGGCGCGCCCTCCGGGTGCTGCCCGCCCTCCACGTTAATCCCGCCACAGCTCACGCTAATCCGGCTGTGGCCGAGGCTGGCGGCGCCCGGGCCCCCGTCCGAGCCGGCGCTGCCCCCTTTGCCGCAGCCCTCCGCGTCCTTCTTGTCCTCTCCCGCCTTGCCCTCCGGCAGCAGCCCCGGCGAGCAGGCGGAGGCGCTGGAGTTGGGGCTGCCTGTCCTTGGCGTGAACGGCTGGCAGGTGGCGCTCGGCACCCGGAATCCCGACTTCTCCCCGCTGGAGACTCCCCCAGAGGCGGCGCCACCGCAGCCCGCGGGGCCCGGCTCCTTCTTCTCGGCGCCCGGCTTGGAGTAGGGCTTGAAACTCGACTTGTCCTCCACGCCGATGTCGCTGAGTTTCAAGGGGCCCGACTTGGAGTCCTTGTCCCCGCCCGCGCCGTTCGAGGTGACCGAGGAGAGTTTGGAGGAAGGGGTCGGGTCCGGCTTCCCGATCTGGGAGCAGGTCTGAGCCAGCAGCGCCAGCGGGCTCTTCTTAGCATCCAGCTGCAGAAAGCAAAAGGACACACAAAGGCAAACGGTTAATCGGGTGGTTGTAAAGAAAGGCGAAGGAAGTCGGCATTTGCAGAGAGCGGCCTAAAAAGCATCGACAATTTTGTGCACATTCATCATCCTGACAGGCCCCCCCGCCCCCTGCATGCACCATTTTCCACAATGCCTTTTAAAAGGCAACGGTTTCCCATACCGCGGCGAGACAAGCCCCGTCTCCACTGCCTAGGCAAAGCAGCACCCACCCGGGGGCTTTACAAAGTTCAGTCCCCACCGCACGCGCGCACAAACGCCCGCGAAGTAGAGCGACTGCACCATTTCTGGCTGGCCACACTGTTTAAAACCGATCCGGGGGTAGCGGGGGAGCCGGGCTCCGGGAAATCCATGGCTTCCCTTTATGAAGCCGTTCATTGACCCAGCCCCCACACCACCGTCCCTCCAAGTATCCCGCCAGCGTAACGCGGAGATGGAGGGCTCAAAACTCCACACAAATACCGCACCACAAGCACGTTATCCTCCAGAGTGAGACTAAGATCGGGAAGCTTTGATCAACCGCACCCAGATTCTCTCCCCTCCCCCCCATTTTCGGCCAACAAAACTATTTCGCACGTTGTGCCTAGCGGGTCCCTCGTCCTTAAGGAGAACAGTCTCCTTCCACCTCTCCCTCCCCAACGGGGTGTAAAGAAAACAAACAGAGTCAACTTTTCGTGATAGAAGGAAATCAGCCACACCGGAGCTCGCATCCCGGCCTTAGCTGCAGCCCAGAAAGAAGGGACGCGGTTCCTGGTCGAATCGCCTCTCCGAGGGAAGGGAGAGGACGCCATGCACTGGGACCGTGGAGAGAGACCGCTTGAGCAGGAAGGGGAAAAGGCATCGCCTCCGGTTTCTTACCTCTATGGGGCTGACGGGGGTGGAAGGCAAAGGCTGCAGATACTCAGGGTGTAAAATGTGTCCCGTCCGAGCCGTGAGCATTTTCAAGACTTTGATGGGAAGCCGATTCGCTTGGCGTAAAGGGTCCGAAGGGGGGACGGCGTGGAAGAAGGGCTTGGTGCAGCTGGTAGTATTCCCAGAGTGCCCGTTCTGCCAGGCGAGATCAGCGGCGCTGCCGAGGACGCTGCTGCTGCCGCCAATGTCTCTACCGCCGCTGCTGTGCTTACTACTTCTTACAGCAGAAAGCGAGGGCGATGTGATCATGACCCAAAACCTCGCATGAAAACGGGGACGAGTCGCGCTGATCAGCCTCGGAAACCTTCTCTCTCCGGCGGGGAGAGCCACGCACCCCCAACCGCAAACTAGCGAGAACAACAATAAAAAGGCAGCAAAAACGTCTCTGGCTTTGCCTAGTGGAGGCGGCGGGGGGAGCCCGGAGAGAAGGGGAAGAAGGAGGGAAAAAAGCGGAATAATCCCGGCGAGGGGGCTGGCGGGGGGATGGTGAGTGTGTCTCGTTGGTCCCCGGCTGCTGCGCTCTCCCTCCTCCTCCTCCGCTCAGCTGTGCTGCTGCGAGCCGCTGCTCGTCCAGCCCGGGATCTGGCAAAGAAACTCACTTCAAAAGCAGCTGAGTTAGGCTGAGATTAAAGCCTTTGCCGCCTTCCAATCAAATGGGACCCCGAGGTGATTGGAGGGTCAAGGGGATGTGACGTTCCCCGAGCTGGGGTTTTTTTCTCCTACGGTTTTCATGGGTTCCCCCCCCCCCGCACTTTCTTCTCTATCTCTCCCCCTCCCCTTCTTGTTTTTGCTCCCAGGATGAGATGGGCGTTAATTTTGTGTTTCACATCCAGCGCGTTTAAGTTTTTCTCCTGATGCTCCTCACTGCCCCCAGCCTCTGCCAACACGTACAGAAATCACGCTGCGCAGCAGCGGGGGAAGGGTGCGCTCTGAAGGGCGCGCCAGGTGGGTCGCCAACCCGGTGTCCTTAGGACATAGTACATGCTTTAGCAGCCTTTAAATAGTCCTTAGTGAACGTCTTTATGCAGATATATATACGCAGGCATATATGCAGACATGTATTCCTATTGGAAGGTGCTTTTTCCTTCGCTCCAACCCGTGGCGTTTTTGTAACCTTGCCTCACTAAACCAAGGGCTAGTGGTGATCAGGATGGATAATGTCCTGCTTCGTGCGGGAGGAAAAGGGGAAGTAGAAAGCTTCACTCCCCCACCGCTTCGTATTTTCGAAGTGGTCTCTGACGTGAAACCAAGTAAAGTCCCCACCCCCTTCCAAGTACGAGCTGAAGCTCTCCAACCAGGCCCATGATGACACTGAGAGCCCAATGCAGAGATTGGGGGATGTGGCTGTCACATGTTTTCAGTGTTACACACACCGCCCTCCTCCGCTCGCTCCCTCTCTTTTTGGGTCTCTCCGCCCCTCCATCAATTGTCAATGCTCCCCAACCGCAATCAATCAGTTATTTGTCAGCCCCTGTCAATCCGCTCTTGATTTATGTCAGCTTTTGTTGCTGATTACAAGCCTGGTGTGACTTGAAGGAAGAGAGGGAGGGGAGGGGAAAAACGAGGAAAAAGAGACAGGCTCCTTTGAGAGAGAGCCATTCAATGGAAGGAATAAATCGTTCCCCGAGTAAACTCAATTTGTATGCCAACAAAAGGGAGAGTGACTTCTATTCGCCCTGCCGCCACAATATATACCTCGGCGGAGCCGTTTTAATGAACGGGGGTGGCTCTGCTTTGTGTGTGCGCGTTTTCAAGGCGAGCCCTCTTCCCTTTCTCCTGCCTGGGTTGTTACACGTGTTCTCTGGATGGGGCCGGGGGAGAGGCAGGAGGGCTGAGCGGGGCGAAGACGGGGATCTAGGGTCGGGCTTTTTCTCGCCAGCCCGTCACTCAAGCGCTTGGCACGGCGGGATGTTTAGAGGAGATTAAGACTGACATCTCGAGCGGCCGCGAATGCCAATACTGCAAGCGCTCGCCCGGCATCAAAGGACAGGCGAGGGTGGGCGATGAGTATTTGGTCCCAGTTACCCGCGTTTTCACTTTACGTAGCATATTGACTCGCCATTTGTATATGTGCTAACTGCACCTGGAGCTACCCAGGGGTGTGTCTGCGCGCGCCTATAAACTACCTTCCCACCTATCTCCATGTGAGTGTATTATACATCTGTGTGTGTACACACAGCCAAAGGCTCTAGCATGCACACACCTACTGGATCCCCCGCGCCCTTGTTCAAGATTTCAGCGTTATATGTCTACAAGAAATGCCCCGTGCGTAGGAGGTCATAGGTGGAGGGCACCTCACTTTCTAATATTGGTCGATTCTTGATCGACTTCCCACCCCCTTTTGGTGCTCTGAGTTGGATTTAAAAAACAATCCCCCCCCCCACTTCCCTCTCCAGCCTCCAACCCACTTCACCCACTAACATTTTTTTCACAGTCAAAATGTGTTAATCAATCTCTTACTTTTGTTTCCGGATCTGACATGGTGGCCCACACGATCTACAACATTCACAAAAAGGTCACTTCGAGAGATAAAACACGTTTGACAAGCGAAGAACATGGCAAGTGCTTTGGAGGTCGCGTCCAGTTCCTGACCTGGACTCCGGCTAGAACAGGGACTGATCCTGGAAAGAGGCTGGGATGAGGGATCGGGGGGATGGACAGGAAAGAACTTTCACTCTCTTTTGTGGTTGCGTCTGCTGAATTTACCAACGTGTGTGTCTGAAACGCAGCCCCCATCCCCAAACTAATGTGTCAGTTCATTCTCTTATATTAGTAGCTCGGGGTGGCATTTTCTCCTACGTCTTTTTTCTTCAGACCGGTCCCTTTTTAAATTCGGAAGTCACAGAAACATACGCACGGTCTCTTTTCAAAACCACTTTTCTCTTTGAATTGGGGTGCATGGATCAACCCACCGCCATCGAGCCGTGGATGTGCAGAAAGTTAAAATGAACGATGTTTTAAACGCCTTGTTTTGCTATTTTGCCCTAAAACATTTCGGTATTTGTCAAAAGGTGATTACTGAAATTGGGACGGGGGAAAGTCTTTGTTGGCCTGTTTCCCCGATAAGATGTTAAAATCGATGGGGTCATTTTATGCGAGAGTGAAAACTGGAGGACAGAGGAAGAAGCCCTGCCCAAGAAAATAAGCTTGCAGCAGGATTGACGAGACCCACAACTCCTCCGTAAGGTCTCTTCCTTACGCAGAGTAGAAATGACTTAAATCTGCCCCAGGTTTTCTCCCGGTTCTTTCTTTTGTTGTCAAGTCCAATTGATAAATGGAGTGCAGTAAAACTCTGGAATAAAAAAAAAAAGCTGAAACCTTCATTTGTGTTCATTTGCATTAAAGTGCTTCGAACAGCTGTTTTCCTTACAGGACCGGAGAGACTCCTATCTGTTTCTCGTTGTATTTGTCCTGCCTCCCACGGCGAAAGTCTAAAGATTAATTGTCTTAAGGTAGAGTCAGCTGTGGGAAGGCTTTTTTGGGGGGGATGGTTGGGGTAGAGGAAGGCCCGGGAGGGGTCTCTTACACGACTAAACCGAGGAATCAAAGGTGATAACCCGGTACATGTGTAAAACAAGTAGCGTATTGACATAGAAAGAGGGGGAAAGTTTAAAGGGAGGCGGGGTGGAGAGAAAAAGCCCTTCACCTCAGAGAGAAGCTACAGCGGGTAGTTTAATTAGCAACTTCAGAAGACAGCCCTTTTAGCACTGTGCCTTTGGTGCGCAGTTTAAATCACTCGGGTACAAGTTTACGGTGCTTTTTTCTTTTAAGTAGACGCTTGTAAAAAAAAAAATCCACCTGAGAACCCTCCTAAAACGTTTTCTTAGCCTTGATGACTCATTCACACTGCTTAGTACATAGGGGACCAGTTAAAAGATGATTGTCCTAGGGCTGAGACGCACAAAAGTAGCGAGCGATGGGGCTAGCGTGATGCGCACTTTCGGTGTTGCTTTCTTGCTTGTTATTTTGTTTGGTTTGTTTGAATGGGCTGAAAAAGATGGTTTCCAGCCTGCCTCGCTAGCTTTGCCTGGGCTCCTTCTTTAATGATCCCATGAAGCCGGTTTTCTGCTTGGTACTTGCTGGATGAAATGTTGTTATAATTCTCCATTTAAACACAATATTAAGGTTTGGAACCGGGCTTCTTCCCCTTTCAAAGGAAAACTGTAAATAAATACAAATGGGGCGAGCAGGAGCGAATTAATTAACAAGTGCCTGTCCCCACTTTCCTTTCCCTCCCAACTCTTGGCAAGGATGTCAAGTCGATTTTATTTGCACACAATGGAAATGATTTATTTTCTCTTAAAAGGGAGTGAGCTGGCAGATATTTGAGGAGGAGAAGGGAGCGAGCGAGCGAGAGAAAAGTTTGAAAATGCCTTGAACTATTCACTGTCGAGATGGCTAATCAGTATTGAGGCTCGAGGGCACTCGGGCAGCTTTTCAATGCGGTTTTCCTTTCATCTCAAGCTGGATGGAGGCGCTCAATTAAAAGCCTATCAGTTTGTAAGTAAATCAACGCCTATCAAAGTTGTCACATCAAACAAAACGATTATTATTGCAGCCCGCCTCCCCTATTAATCTCCCTCTAAAATAATCCGCTTGACAGGTCAGGTTGGTGAGCTGCAAACCCTGGTCAGGATCACCCAAAAACCCGGACTGACTCTTTCCCCTCGGGAGAAGCACTCGCAGAAACCTCCGCCACGGCGTGTCTGGCTTGAAATCTCCGCTCTTTCTCTTGGCATATACGTGTCAGGTTGTGGAGATCATTTTGCTAAAGGATGTTTAGGCTTTCGAACTGAACAACCACAGCTCATCAGGCCTCTGATTATTTAAAACAAAGAAACCCAACAGCCCTTAGCTTTTAATGAGGAGAAACCCCAAAGAGAGTTGTCTGGGTTGTGTCCCCAGCCGTAATACGTGTCTCCTCCCTGTGTCTCCACTATTTAAATTTTATTGTGCCTGGATAGTGCTTCCCTTCACCCACGCAAGGGAGTTTAAACGCTTTGCATTGCAGGGAAGATTTGTAAACGGCGCCTTTGCCCGCTTTGTTTGAATGCAAACACGTTGACTAAGAGAGATGGTCCATCAGAAATACTGCGTGTGGACGTGGGAGAAAGAAAAACTTTGGGTAAAAAAAGAGAGAGACTGGTGAATGTGCTCACTCTGTAACTGATCCATCTGCACAGGTACCTGGCCGTAGGGAGGGGGGCATTTCTTTTAAATGCAGTGCTTGTGAATAAAAGAGCATATTCTGAATGCTTGCCAACAGAGGATTAGATTTCTAAACCCGTCCTCTGTTTGTATTGACTAATTCTGCAAAAATATTTAGCGTTAGGATGGTAATTGCGCTCTCAAAATATACAAGCAAGACTCATTTGAATACGTTCTTTGCCTCTTCTGCAGGAGATACAATTATATGTTCTTATAAACAATGGTCATTTAGAGCCATCTGCAAGATAATAGTCCTGTTTAAGTTAATATGCGCTTCACTTGTCACTGATCTGTTGAACCAACTAGCAGACGTGTACATTTTGCCCATTGTTTTAGATAATGCATTTTCCTAAAATGTTTCTTAAAGTGGGTTGTCTGTTCCCCTTCCCCTGTTACGCTGCGAGATAAGAGAGAAGCTAATAACTACCAATAAAATTAAACTTTTCTCTATTAAACCCTCTGTCAGATTCGCCTATTGCTCTTGTAAGAGTTTCTTCTTTTGAGAATGAAGATATTACTCCTAGGTTGGAATCTATTTCCTAAACAGCTGTTTTCCAAAAGTAGCCTGCCTTTTTATACTCAGCATGGTTTTAGTACACAAATCAGTTTTGTTTTAAGGTAACTTTTAAGGTAGTTAGGGGTAGCAAAGCAAACGAGTTTGATGACACAAAAAGATTGTGCAAGTTTCCTATTAAATGCATGTAGATTTATGATCCAGGTGGTGGTACCACTACTACTAAATGTACTAAGGCTAAACTCTAAATCGTAACATCATTCATAATTCAGAATCTTTGAACAAATTAATATTTAGTACTACGATTGTAAGAGCGAAAAAAACTTTTAGCAGTAACGCGTTGGGCTGATCATGGAATCGCAGAAATCTCAAAAGCTTTTAAGCTTTCTTTGTAACTCTACTGTACAAGGCTCGGGAGTATGAGAATAATATTAAGCACATATTTAGTTACAGTAATCCTTCATAAATTAACCATGTCACGCAAATGGAGACAATCTTGCGGCGTCTTTACTGGGATCCAGGACCCAGATATGATTTACTGACAAGTTTGTTATGGAAACTGTGCAGATCTATCAGATGTATGTTAGCAGTATTGAGAATGATTGATATATATTTAAATCTGAAGAAAAGCCGTAAAGCTGCATATACAATGCACGTTTGCAACTCAGGTATCTTTGCTAAATACACAAATATCAAGTTATCAATACCTCTTGAAGTAATTAAAAGCTAGCTGTAGAGGGGATATATAGATACACTTCCTCCCCTTCCCCAATAGCTGTCTGTGCAACATTTAGTAAGCTTGTTTCTAAGCACCCCTAATTATACTTTGAGGTTTCTTTCCTAATTCCAGCTACTTTCATCTTTATTTTTACACCCTAATATTAATTCCACCTAAAGTACATTATTCATTTTGTACTGTACTAGTGACGTGCAAATAATTTACATCAGCGTTCATCAGGACTGTCCTGAAGTGATGGATCATTTTGTTGAGTTGCAGTAAAAGTGCAGAATGATCTATAATGATGTAATATATACATTAAAAGGGTGTCTGGATGATCCGAGTTTTGCTAAAAATGTAAAAAGGCTTTTTGATTGATAACAGGGTTGCTGTTTTTCTGCAAAGGCTGTCACAGGCTGACACAATGCTTGAGTTATTAGGGCAGAGAAGGGCAACCATAAATTTCCAACGTCAGGCAAAAACTCTCTTTATTGTCTATATGATGGATGGGCCTCTGTACTAGACACCAAATACTTCGTATCACCCTTAAATGGGAACACATTTTTCGTGGCCATAATTCATGTTTTTTAAATAGAAAGTTTGAAATGCCTGCCTATATTTCACAATCCTGACATATTTATGAATCACTCCCTGCATGCAAATATAATTATTTAAAGCACTGAGGTGACATATGGGCTAGAAATGTACCAAATGCTGTTAGTGAAGTGATTTTTTTTTAATTCCCTAAATTGAACACCGTAGAAAACTCGGCCTGTCTGTTCAGATCAATAAAGTCGAAGGTGAAGTTTTACTGATTTTGTCAGTGCCACATACAGATATTCGGTTTTGATTAGGTGAAACTGACAAAAGGGGAGTCTTTTTGCAATTACCATTAGGTTAATGAAAGAAACACTCATCTTCCTCCCTGGCTCATTATTTCTTTAAAGAATAATTGGTTTTTAAAAAATGAACCAGCCAGAGGAAAAGATCATAGATACTGTTTTGCAGAATCTATTTTTCGTCCAGTTCCTCTGCAACGCCTGGCTCGCAGGAAACCTATGCAATCATTTTAATCGCACAAAAGAATGTTTCAGAAAATAGTATTTAAGTTTATCTGCGTAGCCGGAAAGAAGGACGAAATCCGATCCTAGTGAGTGCAAAAGCTAAACGCAGATTTGCAATGGACAAATGATCAAATGTGCTTTGTAAATGACTAACTCAATGCCGCTTGCATTTCCTGGTTGCAGACCAGTTTATTGCTTTTCCCCTTGCCGTATTGTAACATTTTACTTAACCACAAAGCTGTTTATTTGCCTGTATAACACACACGCAAACACACACGTATATACAGACGTATATACACACAGACAGAGAGATTTGCACGGATGGACGCAGGTCAATTTTTCATGGATGTTGCCCAACGTCTGC
Source organism: Dermatemys mawii (assembly GCA_007922305.1). Taxonomy (NCBI): domain Eukaryota; kingdom Metazoa; phylum Chordata; order Testudines; family Dermatemydidae; genus Dermatemys; species Dermatemys mawii. The sequence goes on along the minus strand of ML677335.1, from coordinate 41,334,804 downwards.
AATTTGGAAAACACACGGGTTGGTTATGAACAGATAAACACCTTCTAATATTGTTCTCGTCATCCGTCCCCATTTAGCTTGTAACCCAACCAACGAAGTGCTAGATTCATCCGGAGCTCCCCTCTGCAAAGATGATCTTCCCAACCCCTATAGATAAAAGCAGCCCCGGTTTCCTATGTTAGCCAGCAATATAATCTTACAGATCTGTTGCAGCTGCTACGTTCGCAATTCCAAAAACACACATCCGACACATCTCTACGTTACCTGTTAATTTATACAGTGCGGTCGGTTCAAACACTGACCCCCAGTTACAGTAAGAATTATGCGGCCATTCTGGTCTTTTTTTAATAAAGGACCCTTGGTGAGGGAGCTTTAGCTACAGATCTTTTAAAATAAAATAAAAAAGACAAGTTACCCAACAAATCGGAAGGAGTAAGGCAGACATTGCTCTGTGACTAGATCTCTGTGCAGTGCAATGTATCATCGCAATGCGAGAGACTGCACGCGAAAAAAAACAAAAAACAACCCACCACTACTGGCCGGGAGGACCGAGGAGGTGCTGCGGAGAGCGAGACTTCCGCCAGGGGAGGGGTTTGTTGGTGACGCTCTCAATGGGCCCTCCAGATCCAATGCTCTGCCTCCTTCCCCCCCCCACCCCATCCTCCCCCGCCTTATTTTCTAGCTGTGTACAGCCCATCCTAAAAACCCTTCTGAAAAACAGAAGGCATTGGTGCTGCTGCTAGTGGTCCAAAGAGAGAACGAGCGTACAGCTCCAGCGAAGACGAACTAGGATGGCAGAGAGCTAAAGAAACACTGTTTGTAATATAATAATTATAGGATCAGGGGATAGTAAAAAGCCTCGCAGCTTTTGGCCAGATTCAGATCTCAGACCTGGATGGGCTGGAGATGTAAAAAAAAAAAAAAAAAAAAAGTATTTTCCTAACGATCTAATAATGATTGTCTATCACTGCTATTTATGATGTACCATACATAGCACCACCATGGGCAAAATGTTTTTATTGCCAATGTTGCAAATGCCACCTCAGGGGAGGCTATTTACACTAGCTGAGGATTTGACCCATAATTTACTACTTCATCTTTTGCTTAAGTTCATCCCATGTAGACATATAACAGTGTTTTCAAAAGAGCCTGAGTGACTGAAGAGCCTACCTCACATTGCTCTTCAGTGTGACTTAGGCTCCCAAATCACGTAGGTGCTTTTGACAGTTTTGCTTATCAGACTCCTGCACAAATATTCAACATAGTCAAATTGAGCTAAGCATGGTTCCCCCAGCTAGATTGACCTTCAGCCCACCTAAGTGTTAAAACAATCACAATAGTACAATAACCTCCCCTTGTCAGCCACCCCCCCCCCCCCCGCCAAACGAATCAAGCTACCACCAGCCCTGAGAAGAGAGGAGCGTTGCTAAGTGCTCTGTAAGTCAATATACTAGGCTGTATCGCAGCAAGGTGAAGGGAGTCAGTTCCAGAGTTAAGGGTGCTTTGTGCACAATGGTTGAAACAGGGCTGACAGCCTAAGTGCCTCTGCAACAGTGTCACATGAGAAGGGGCAGGTTCTCACACAGACAAGTTTCCATCCATTTAGGACTTAATGGATAAAGACCAAGGCTGGGATTTTCAAAAGCACCTAAGTGATGTAGGAGCACAAGTCATGTTGTTAACCAATGGAACATGTTCCGAAATCATTTGATGCTTTTGAAAATGCCATCCCATCCCACTGAAACCAGTGGGCAGCTAGTGCAGACTGTAGTGTGTCAGGATAATGTGCTCTTAGCATGAAGTGCCACTTATTAATACGTGGGCAGCCACATTCTGCTTTCATGTAAATTTCCAAATCATCCCAAGCTGTAGCCCAACCCTAAGCACATTACTGAAGTCTCAAGATGGCAAAGGCATGGATAGCTGCCCGATACAATAGCTGCACATAGAAAGGAAAGTTGCACTCTTCTTGCCAAGCACAGAGACAAGTCCAGCTGAGCCACAGCTTTTACCTAGATGTGCAAGAGCAGGGGAGGATCTAACACAACTGCAAATGGCACAGCTCAGTGGCAGACAGTGGAGGAACTCCTTAATTCACATGACCCCATAGAAACGTTGCCATTTTCCCATTTGCTTGCCCCAAACCACCACCAGTCCCTCAATTGTCTCTGTGTAGCATCTCATTCAGCTAGCCCTCAGCCAAGCCCAGTATAGACATGGGCGTCTCATCCAGACACTATAACTTCCTTGTGTGCACCACTGGGGTCAAATGAGATGGAGGCACAGTGCAACAGACTGGAAGCTCAGTAACCCATCCCTCCTCACTGATCATCCTAATAGCTTTATATTAGGGCTGTCAAGCAATTAAAAAATGATATGTGATTAATTGCACTGTTAAAAAATAATAGAATACCATTTATTTCAATATTTTTGGATGTTTTCCATATTTTCAAATATATTGATTTCAGTTACCACACAGAATACAAAGTGTACAGTACTCACTTTATATTATTTTTATTACAAATATTTGCATAGTAAAAAAAGTAATTGTATTTTTCAATTCACCTAATACAAGTACTGTAGTACAATCTCTTTATCAGGAAAGTTGAACTTATAAATGTAGAATTATGTAAAAAAAAACTGCACTCAAAAATAAAACGATATAAAATTTTAGAGCCTTCATGTCCATTCAGTCCTACTTCTTGTTCAGCCAAACACTCAAACACTCAGTTACTCAGTTTGTTTACATTTAGAGGAGATAATGCTGCCCGCTTCTAGTTTACAATATTACCTGAAAGAAACAACAGATGTTTGTATGGCACAGTTGTAGCCAGCATTGCAAGATATTTACGTGCCAGATTCTCTAAAGATTCATATGTCCCTTCATGCTTCAACCACTCTTCCAGAGGACATGCATCCATGCGGATGATGGGTTCTGTTCGATAACTATCCAAAACAGTGTGGCGCAATGCATATTCATTTTCATCATTTGAGTCAAATGCCACCAGAAGATTGACTTTCTTTTTTGGTGGTTCGGGTTCTGTAGTGTCCGCATTGGAGTGTTGCTCTTTTAAGACTTCTGCAAGCATGCTCCAAACTTCATCCCTCTCAGATTTTGGAAGGCACTTCAGATTCTTAAATCTTGGGTTGAGCGCTGTAGCTCTCTTTAGAAATCTCACATTGGTACCTTCTTTGTGTTTTGTCAAATCTGAAATGAAAGTGTTCTTAAAACGAACAACATGTGCTGGGTCATCATCCAAGACTGCTATAACGTGAAATATATGGTAGAATGCGGGTAAAGCAGAGCAGGAGACATACAGTTCTCCCCAAGGAGTGCAGTCACAAATTTAATTAACACACATTTTTTTTAAACTAGTGTGATCAGCATGAAAGCATGTCCTCTGGAATGGTGGCTGAAGCATGAAGGGGCATACGAATGTTTAGTTTATCTGGCATGTAAATTCCTTGCAATGCCAGCTACAAAAGTGTCATGTAAATGCCTGTTCTCACTTTTTCAGGTGACATTGTAAATAAGAAGCAGGCAGAATTATGTCCGGTAAATGTAAACAAATTTGTTTATCTTAGTGATTGGCTGAACAAGAAGTAGAACTCAGTGGGCTTGTAGGCGCTAATGTTTTACATGGTTTTGGTTTTTCTGAGCACAATTATGTAACAAAAAATCTACATTTCTAAGTTGCACTTTCATAATAAAGATATTGCATTATAGTACTTGTATGAGGTGAATTGAAAAAACACTATTTCTTTTATTATCATAGTGTAACAGTTCATTTTGTGTAGTTTTGCTCACCCTGTCCTTTTGCACAATGCCAGGAACTGAAAAAGAGGGAGGCATGCAAATACTTTAAAAGACACTTTTTTGCAAAATTTCCCACTCGTGCATTTTTTGACCATGAGGAGTAGAACAAGTTTTTGAGCAGAACTGCAGAATGTTCTGGTGGTAGCGGTGCTCTATCCCTCCAAAATTCCCATTGATTGGAAAGAGTTGCGAAGGAAGTAAGGTGTGTGTGACTGATACATTCCCATCTCGTCTAATCATGATTTGTAATTTTTTTCTTCATGTACTGGCATTCTTGTGCCTGTAGGAGGATTTGCCTTTGAGGCAGTTCTTTCTCATCAGAGGGGACAACTCTCCTTTTCCCCAATGACTATCCTTTTTCTTCTTCTGTGTTTATGGTAGGTTTGCATGCTGAATGGTTGAGAAAATAATTGGGCTGAGGGAGGTAAGTAAGGTGTCTGTTCAAGTAACCTTCTTGAATAATAAATATAGTCACGGAGAACTGAACACTGGCTTGAGAGTCAAGAACTCCTGAATTCTATTCTACATCTGCAACTGACTAACTCTGTGTCACTTCACTTTATTGCATCAGTTTCCTTATCTGTAAAATCGGGTAATAATACTGAGTTACCTACTTCAAAGGGATTGAATAAAGATTAAATACTTAATGTTTGGCTAGTACTTTGAATGTGCCAGGATAAAATTCTGTTGTCAATTAGAATGGTGTAACTACGAGCAGAATTTGGTCCCTCAAGAACTATATGAGTGCTAAATGTACCATAGAGAGCGAGCCTTCATTTTCTTGGTATCAAAATACTTCAGTATTTCAGATTCAGGGAAATATCCCAAGAGTTAGTGTGATGTGGCATCTGCCTCACACTGCCCTACGAGGGTTTAATAAAGCCCTGGCAAGGCCATGCGAAATGTAGCCAATAGGAAGCGGGGGTTGCAACGAGCAGCTAATCAGGGGTTGGCAGCCCCATATAAGAAGAATTGCATGGCAGACCACAGTCAGTTGCTCCCTGGAGCTCAAGGAAGGAGGACTGGCTGCCTTGCAGGCAAAGAAAGAACGCACCCTGGACAGAGTAGTGCTACTGCCAGAGACTGGGGAAACTAGAAAGAATTCCTGGGTGGCTGCTAAGACTGGCCTGCTGAGGCACTGAGCTAAGGGTGAAGAAGACATCGGAGGGTGAGAGGTTAAAAAGGATGCAGCAGGTGGCTGCTAGCTACAGGATGCCTGGGCTGGGTCTTGGAGGAGGGGCTGGGCCTGGGTCCCTCTCCCGCCACTGAGGAAGTGATTGAACAATTGTACTGTGGTACTGGTTCCCAAAAAGGCAAAGCGCAGATTGTGGCATGGCTGGTAGGCAGCGTCATGAAGAGGACACTGGTCTTTGACGTGATGTAGGTCAGGGAGCCGAAGTGACAGTGCAGAAGGGAAAGGAAATAAAATAAAACCACCTGCAGCACTATTTTATGAAGTAGTAATATATCATGCAGGCAAACATGGTGGAATGAACTAATCATTGTACCCCAAACAAGAATATAGCCCTCTTGATTTGAATATGGTATTTTGTAGCATGATCAAGTGTATAACTACATGTGATGGGGCTCAACTCACCATAATGGCGTATCTTTCTGGTTGGCTTGGGAATTAACTCCACTGGTCATTACACTCACTCCTGATAACGTCTCACCTGCTGTCACTTCTGCTCCCGGACCTACATCACTCCAAGGACCAGTGTTCTCTTTGTGACACTGTCCTCTGCACGCTCACATTTCTCCACCTATGCAATTTCTCTCCCACAACCAAATGCACTAAAATAGATTTGATATACCAAAATACATACAAATTCCTTCTGGACCTTTGGGAGTTGACATTTATGCCATATGTTCTTTAAAATCTAATTTCCCCTAGATGTGCAGTAAGGTACTGGATTTGACCCAGGCTCTTTATATCATGAAGTATCTCCATATTGGTGAGAGATAGGTACAAGTTCTACTACTGTCTGTTTTTCGGTAGACTCATTTGAATTTTATTAACATACAAGGGTAATATACAAGGGAACAGACTACAATTTTTAAAACATTCACACTAAAACTTATTCTCTGGTTGGATAGCTCCAAGACAGAGAGAAAAAAATATATTAGTGTAGAGGTTACCTCAGTTAAGGTCTGATCCTGCTCCCATGAAAATAAATGGCAAAACTTCTCAATTATTTTGGTGAGGATGGAATTGGGCCTTGGTAATAAGTTGCCCTGGTTCAGTAACCACCCTTGTTCAGTGGTCACACTTTTATCATGCAAGCCACATGGGAAAACACTGATTACTTACATAAAATGCCCTCCTAATTTATTATTGGTTTAAAATGTCTAGCCAAAATAACAAGTCCAGAGAGAGAACGGTTAGCTCCCAAATTATAACAAGCAAGGAAAACAGTAAGAATAGTTAGTACGCAACACAGTCGAGATTCCTCTTCAAAGCCTACAGCTTTGGAGTCCAGTCTCTGTTTCTGCAGTTGTTTCAGCCTATCTATTATTAACAATACTTAAGTTTTATAAACTAGGGAGAAAAAATCCAACAATCCTGTATCAGAAGCCTTCTTGCTTAGTAGCATAGAAGGTCAGAGTAAGCCATTTAAAATTAGAGCAGAGACTATACTTGGAAAAGAATACATTTCCAGCTGTGGCATCAGGTTAAGCAAACATGGAATGGTTACAGGGCTGGACAGGCGCTTTATAGCAGGAGCAGAAACTCATCTTGGTCAGCATCAGCTTGTTTCTCTTATGCTTCTTTAAAACACCTGTGGAACAGGGGATGTGATCCATTAGCTTGAAGAAGCTGCTTTGGGACCAATCTGAAATGTTTAAACAAGCCCATGTTGCTGACCCTGATTATAGGCCAAGGTTCCATGAGTTGGGTGGGCTGCAGCTCCCCTCTTCCCTTAGCAGTTAAAGACAAGGCTAGCTCAGGCTGGATCCAAGCTGACCTCTCTTAATGGCCAAGGAGAAAAGAAGGTTGCTGGGAAAAATAGTTCCTTTGGTTGCCATGTTGTTGTCCTATTTGTGTATTTGTTGCTGGAGTGGAATGAGTGGCCAGTTCACGTACATGAAAATTAAATTATCTAGGGACACCCAGAGCCTAGGTTGTATGTTTGTTTATATTTTATATACATAAATAATAAGAATCTACCATTTCTTTCAAGCGAACAGCAATAGCTGTGGTAGGGGTGCACCTTGCACACTGTGGCCATTGGATCATGAAATTACTGTAGTTATGTACTTGCTCCTTCTACAGCCTGACCCCCAAACAGCCACTTGTACTGTCTGTTGTGGAGCTGGTTCAATCCTAAACTCTGTAACATGCCAGGGGATAGAATAACCCTGTTCCACGACAGCTTACTCTTTTAGCCAATATGGTTCTGCTGGATTGGGGTCTTTCTTGGCCACTATGATGCTGGGTGAATTTCACCCGTACATCTTTAAGGACTGAGACAGGCTTCTTAACTAAAGAAAAGTTAATTTAGTGCTCATGAAAGGTGCCAAATAGGTGATACCAGAGGGTGAAGGCCAAAATGCAGCACTGTGAGAAGCGGTGACGCTGCTCTGCCAGTGTGATTAGAGAGCAGGTCAGTCATGCTGATTCTGCAAAGGCCCTAGTTGTGGGGGTGGATTTTGCAATGGAAATACCTGACCGCTAAGAAATGGATTAAGACTATCAATTGATTTCACACAGGCTGCCTAACAGCCACTCCATGGGACCAACTTTGACCTGAGCCAGACTTGAGTTTCAGATAGATAAGACGGGTAGTTGTTTTTAAATGTGGAAGTATTTGTAATTTGTATCTCTGCCCATATATTACATTGCTGAGTTGGGTTCTTTTATTTACAAAACCTTTTTTTTCTACTTTACCTTTAACTGACTGGTTCAGTTCTGAATGTCATTATGCTCTTATCAGTTTCGGTCAAATCCTGACCAGCATGTGTGCGGGCTGCTTTTTTTTAGTAAAAATGCTTAGGCTTCCACTTAACCACTTCATATAAAATTAAGTTACCTGGAGAAATCCACTGTACTCTAATCTAAAATATTCTGATGCATACCATACACTGTGAACTATTAAAGATCTATAAACACAAACTGAATAGTGGCTGCCATTACTATTTAATACAAATGGATTCGAATAGTTGGAAGAAATATTAAATGCATAATGCATATCATTGACTGAGTTGTCATCAATGAGGCAGATTTGGGGGGCAGGGAAGGGAGAGAGAGGAAGATTATCCCATTTTGGGGGGAGGAGGTAGTTAATGATTAAGGAAAACCTAGGCCGCTATATTTCCAGGGGCCTTGTATTGTGGGATGGGGCTGTTTATCCTGCAACATTAACTATGATGATGAGGATGGTAAAGGCCAGCTATCGATTGCAGCTAATTAACAAGATCTTGGCCCTTTATCTGGTATCTATCACCCAGGGGTTAGAAGGGAAAGATAGTGTACCTCCCTATCCCATGATGCAAATGGATAAAGAGGAGAGAAGAATAAAATATACAGATCTTTTATTTAAACAGATAACTTAATAAGAAATAACAGCGAGATGTGGTTTGACAATTTGGATTTAAAATCCGGGCCCAACCAAACAGATACCCTGGCAATAAACCTAAAACAAAAATACCCCAGCTATTACACTGTTTCTAGATGTCGATAGGCAGTAGATGGTATGACATCATTGTCACAGGAAAACTGGAGGACCTTGGGTTTCAACCGCTTCTTCACAAGAGAGCAACAGGATCTGCCAAAGAAGCCTGGCTCTGCCATCACCCGAGAGTGAGCGATCAATAGGACCTCTATACCTTTCTCTGAAAATGATGTGCAATTCAGAGATTGGCAAGCACAGTCATAGTTCTTAATGCTGATTTCTTCCTTTACTTTGCAGGTGATGATCTTCCGATTTTCTGGTCCATGTCGCCACACAAACGCAATGGTACCGTGGCTGCCTGTAGGATGGACAGCAGCTAAGCAGCGGGTGCTCAGAGTTTATACAGGCACATGCGCGCCGAAGTTCTGAGGTAAAACTGACAGCTTCCCTGCTGGAACCTGTTTGAACCTAAGTTCCAAAAGGGTGTGACAACTTCAACAAGAAGCTAAACAAAGACGGAGTCAAGCTGTTGTTTGGCAGACACGCCATTTGGAATTTTAGGCTCCAGATCTAATATGTGGTCAAATACCTTTACATTTGGTTAAGACACAAAGTATAACCTATTCCAAAGCACAAACAATTTATAATCTCTATTTCATATACAAAAATATTTTATAGGGTAAAGCTCCTTCTTTCCCAACCCACTAGGAGGAGCCCTGGGAAAGAGGGTGGTATATATAGTAGGGAGAGGAAAGTAGAGGACAGAGTGGTACTGGTTGGCATTTTCTAGCTCAGGGACGGTAAGAATTAAGTAAAGATGGGCTAGCCAGGAGAAGTGCTGTAGGGCTGCAGCTGGCTTGAATCAACACAGTCTCAACAAGGAGGGCTGTGGGACTTCTGAAGCAGGGAGAAGGAGGATTGGACATATGGGGTTAAGGAAGAGGTAATAAATCTGACTCCACAAAAGGGGAATCTTGCTTTTAGTTCTGAGTCAATTATTGCAGTGAATGCAGGGGGAGCTGAGGGCTGGGTGCCAACTGGGCCATTCCAGGTGGCAATTCTAGAGGTGGCAACCCTGTTATATACACCTACGTATCTGACCCAGACTCTCAATGTCAATCATTCATGCTTTCTGCTAAGCCAGAGAATGAAAACATTCTGAATCGCACACACCCCTCCCCTATGTTAAAAAAACATCAAGTTGCAAAATCAAACAGTTGAAAACTAGGAAATTTTGGCACTGAGGTTGTGTGTGCAACTTTAAATGGGACTTCTTGTGTGTGCGTTATGATTCAATTTGTAACTTTGTGATCATATACTATTTTTTTTCCAGAGGACTCTTACCTCATTCAATGCACGGGCCTCAAGGGAGGCATGCTAGCTGGCGATGTGCTCTGGCCATAATCTAGCCCTGCCCCTTTGGGTGAGGGGCTGCAGTGCAGGAATAAGCTGAATCAGGGCAAAGACTCTACCAAACAAGAGTGAGAGTGGTAGATGTCTCTTAGAAACAGAAAAAATAATAAAGTTGGCTACTGTCATTAAGTTTTGCATGCGCATGTAGGTAGTACATTAGGCTGGTACATTGTAGCTAGTACATTTTCCAAGGATCCTAAGGGAGTTAGGAGCCCAACTGCCATTGACAGTCAGAGGGAGCTGGGTGCTTCACTTCCATAGGAGCCTTTAAAAATCTCAGGGCCAGGTCGTTCACTTGTGTAAATCATGGCAGTGAAGTCAGTGGAGCTGCAGAAGATCATATCAAGTAAGGATCTGAACCCAAGTGCTATCTTTGTGCAGGCAGGGAGCATTATACGCTATGTTATGTTGAAATAACCTCCCTGGAGTGTACAGGTGTCAGCAAATCAGCACAAACTGTAATGGCTATTGAGTCAGATCAACAGTCTGCAAATAAAAATTAGTTTGGTGCTGTTTTAGATTATTTTAAAAAAATCACTTTAAACAAATGGCAATATTGGATTTTTTTGTATTCCCAACTCTGGGTGACCTTGGGTAAGTCACCTAACCTCTCCAAAGTTCATAATCTATCTAGACAATGAGAATATTAATGTCTAACTGTAGGAGTATTGTGAATGTTAATTAAATAATAAATGTCAAATGCATTGAGATCCTCTGATGAAAGGCACTGTACAAATGCTAAGTATTTTCTCTATTTTAAAGTAACCAGCATAAATAATAAACTTGGATCATTATGAGCACATACTTTTATTTTTAGGAGCACATTTATTCATAATCTTTCCACTGGTAGACAAATTATACCACTGAACAGTGAATAGAATTTGAAAACAAGCAATAAAAGTAGGAAGGAAATTAATATCTATTTCCATGCACTAAAAGGAAAAGAGAAACATTAATAACCATTTCCCTGTAGATATAACCTTGCAAATGTTATTTCTAATCTGTCAGCATATGGGTCTATGAAAATAGCTACAATCATGTAAGAAGCCATTAAATATAAAAAGGAATCTCTTAAAATCTTCCACTGGGCTTGTCAACTGGGCTTCTGTTTGGTCACTTCTGTTTATATGTTCGGTGGTAGTTGAATGACTTGCTGTTTGCCTTTCTATTTAAAACCTAACTGGTTTTTTTAAAAATAATTTATGCTTTAGAACAGGTGGTGTCAGCTTTTTCATAACATGGAATTTTAATGAGATGTGCAAACCTCACTCTGGGAGCAGAGGGTTAAGGACTATCTCAGAGCCCAGGAAACTCCACCCAGCCACAATCTGCTGGATATGCTGGTGGTGGAGTTTAAAAGGGCACCACCCATATTCCTCAGTGCAAGAGAACAGGCCTGCACTGGTAGCTCCTGGAGGGATAGAGGAGGAGTCCCACTCTGCCCTGGCGCAGATGGCAATACAGAGCTGCAGGCTGCTGATGAAGAGACAGCAAGTCCCTGCCTGCAGGTGTAGGAAAGAACCTTTGGACCCCTTTCAGCTGAGTATGCATCGCAAGCCAAGAGCTAGGCCCCCACTGGGCCCCTGGAGCGGTAGGGGGTGCAGTACCCTTGCTCAGGCAACACCCCTAAACTGCCAGCCACAGGGCTTGGGTAGAACCTGCTGCAATAGGCGAGCCTGGGTTTCTCTACTGCCAGTTGAAGACTTGAGCCAGTAGGTGATATTGTAAGTTGCAGACTTGAACCATTAGGACATGCAGGGAGCTAGTGATCTGACCACTGGAATTGAATTGAACAACTTCTCAAAAAAAGAAATTGTTTTGTGAATACCTTCCTCCCATGTGTAGTCAGACGGACCGCCTGTCAATCCATTTGCCAATGCATGTGCTCACATAGAAAAATAACATTAGGGAGGTATTAATGTTTCAGGCTATTTGTTACTGGGATTTGGCATCTGAAAATAAAGAGGAGGACTTAAACACTGTGACACCAGTCAGTTCTCCATGGATCATCATCCAGTTCTCTATAGACATGTGACAGGGTGGACTCGTCACATGTCTCGCCACACTTGTCCCAGAAAAGGAGAAGTAGAAGATTCCTCCAAGCAGTCTAGAGTGACTGCAGGGGAAGTAGTCAATCAAAAATGATGCAGGGAGCAGCCAATCAGGGCTCAGGAGGCCATATAAAAAGAGCTGCAGCAGCATAGACAGACAGTGCCTTGATGGAGTTAGAGGAGTATAAATGGTGCTCCTGGCCAGCCAAAGGGAACTGCAGCACCACAGACAGCTCAGTGTGGGTAGGGACTGGGAAGCAAGAAAGAGCCGCTGGGCTTGAACACAGAAGAGCCCTGGGGTCAAGGTGAAGCATTGGTGAAGACTGGTGTTGCAGGGAAGCGGCCCAGGGAACTGGCAGCAGTTTAGTTAGAGACATGGTGGCATATTACTGCTATTCCTAGGGTCCCTGGGTTGGGCCCAAGAGTAGTCGGTGAGCCTGGGACACCCCATAAGTCACTGGGGAAATTGCATACAATTGGCTAGGGATAAACTCCCAGAAATTTAGAACTGTTAAGAGGCCCAGGTGGAGAGTTGGGGCCAGAACAGAGTAGAGTGGGCTAAGGGTCTCCAGGAAGGAAACTCTGGGGGCATGGCTCCCTACCAGGGCCAGGAGCCCATAAAGACATTGTTGTACTAATAGCCCAGAAGAATTCTGTTTGAGTTGTGTTCCATACAGAGTGTGTGAGACTTGGCTAGAGGACTGAGTCACTAAAAAGTGTCAGAGAAAGTGCCAAAAGTGGCCCCACAGACTGAAAGAGGCGCAGACACACATCCAGTCAGGGGGTACTCATGAGAGATGAGTGCCATCCTATTACAAAACCATAGTTTAAGAACATCTGCTATAGAAAAATGAAAGTTCTGTTTATACAAGGTTAATCAATTGTTTGTAAAGTCCAACAGTCAATAAGTTGTTTGACCATGGCTTATCTCTATCTCGTTCTACTGATGTGCTTGTAACTCATGCTGCTCCTGTCTTTAACATGCATATATATTACATATATCACTAACTTTTTGTAATTCATGTATAAATGAAACCTTAATATTAGCTGTGACAAAATAGACTTGAGTTTGTTTTGTAATAGTGAAATGTAAGGTACTTGATACAGTAGGAAAACATGTTGGAAGGTTGGCTGTTTGATCAGGATGTTTCAGTCCATCACGACAACTAGCTTTACATATTTCTCCAGTATTTTGAACAGTGAATAAAGTCATTTCAGGGACTGTGCCAGATTTGAAAGAGTAACTTAAGTGACGCCTTTGTCTTATTCTTCTGTTCTGTAGTCCTGATCCATTATGATATTTGTGGTGATGGTTTCCCACTTACTGGGTCCTGTCACATAAATTGTTTATTTTTAATAGAGCAATTCAATGTTTTACTTAGCATAGAATAAAGAGAAAGCAATTAACGTATAAAAATGTTACCAATCACGTTATTTTTATTGTAAGTTTCCTATCTTATTTGGATTGGAACTTTTTGTGGCATTGCTGTGGCTTTGGTTTTCAATAGCACATCTGTGACTATGTCACTTTTAACTCTCCCTTTTCATTACAAAACTATAGCTCTGATCCTGAATTAACTTAGGTGAAGCTCTGCATGGGTACAGGATCTGCAGTAATTGATCCTAATGTAGCACCAGAGTCTAAATGAGTAATAACAAAGTGGACTACTGTGCCACTGACTCTTTGTGTGATCTTGACTCCAGATAATAATAACACTGCTCTACAATTTTTTAGAAGTCGTCTGCTTCAGAGATAAAATGTGATATTTATTATGTATTTTGATGTGCTGAATTCAAATATGACAATTAAAACAACTGATTGGCTACTGTTTCTAAGATATTTAAGTTTTTACATTTTATGTCTATGTATATTGTGTAGATAGTAGACATCTTCCTTTATCTTAGCTTTACTTAATCTTGGAAATTTTCCACGGAGGTACTTGAAAGCTGCTTGTGTTTTGTCAATGGCCTTGACAAAGTTCTTCATCAGACCCAGCTTGATGTGGAAGGGTGGTAACAAAATCTTCCTTGATTCAATAAGTGGTGGATGCTGAATACTTTTCCTCCCAGGCTCCAATGACTGTCGGAGTGGCCAGTCTTTCTTGATGTAGTGAGAATCTCTTGCACGACTATCCCATTTGCAGAGAAAACAGCAGTACTTTGTGCATCCAGTCTGCAGACCAAGCAAGAGAGCAACAACCTTCAAATCGCCACAAAGCTGCCACTGATGTTGGTCATAGTTTATGCACCTCAAAAGTTGTTTCATGTTGGCATAGGTTTCCTTCATATGGACCGCATGACCAACTGGAATTGATGGCAAAACATTGCCATTATGCAGCAAAACAGCTTTAAGACTCGTCTTCGATGAATCAATGAAGAGTCTCCACTCATCTGGATCGTGAACGATGTGGAGGGCTGCCATCACACCGTTGATGTTGTTGCAGGCTACAAGATCACCTTCCATGAAGAAGAATGGAACAAGATCCTCTTGACAGTCACGGAACATGGAAACCCTAACATCACCTGCCAGGAGATTCCACTGCTGTAGTCTGGAGCCCAACAGCTCTGCCTTACTCTTGGGTAGTTCCAAATCTCTGACAAGGTCATTCAGTTCAGCTTGTGTTATGAGGTGTGGTTCAGAGGAGGAGGATGGGAGAAAATGTGGGTCCTGTGACATTGATGGTTCAGGACCAGAAGTTTCATCCTCTTCCTCTTCCTCGTCTGACTCAAGTGAGAGTGATTGTGGTGCATCAGGAACCGGCAGTCCTTCTCCGTGGGGTATTGGGCGTATAGCTGATGGAATGTTTGGATAATGCACAGTTCACTTTTTCTTCTTTGACACACCTTTCCCAACTGGAGGCACCATGCAGGAGTAACAATTGCTGGTATGATCTGTTGGCTCTCTCCAAATCATTGGCACTACAAAAGGCATAGATTTCCTTTTTCTGTTCAATCACTGGCGAAGATTTGTTGCACAAGTGTTGCAGCATATGCGTGAGGCCCACCTCTTGTCCTGATCTCCAATTTTGCAGCCAAAATAAAGGTGATAGGCTTTCTTAACCATAGTGGTTATACTGCGCTTTTGTGATGCAAAAGTCACTTCACCACAAACATAGCAGAAGTTATCTGCACTGTTCACACAAGTACGAGGCATCTCTGCTCACTTTGGCTAAACAGAAATGTGTCCCTTTGCAAAATCAAACACTGACAAATAAGAGAGCACGACACTGTATGATTTCTAGAGCTGATATAGGGCAATTTGTTCAGCAGAGTGATGTAAGCTTCGTTATGATTGCATCATCCATGACTTGTAGGAATAACATGATGCAATTCATATCATGTATGATGCAATACCAGCTTCAGATTGCATCATTCATTGTTTTGCCTAAAAAGCAAGTACTGTCCAAACCCAGTCATAGATTTATTCATAGATCCAGTCAAAGATGTATTTTAGTCATTTCTGGTTTAAATTGAGATCCCTTCTCTTTATAACTCACTTATCCTCCGCCATTCCCATTTCAAGGGTCATATATACTGACCCAATAGCATATCTTGAAAACTAGAGCCAATCAACAATTTTAAGCATCATTTTTGTTCTCAGTGACCCAGAATTAGTAAAGTTTGACCACATTTATTTCAGAAGCATTTTGGCTGTAGAGCAGTGTAATCTAACCATAACCATTTTGTTGTCAAATTAATGGTAATGAAAGGTGCTGCAATGGCAGCTTTGAAACCAAAGACCTCAAGCCACCAAACAGGGTCAATATCAGTTATGTCGTTGCCAGCATACCCCCTGCCAATTACCTCAGTTCCGATCTGGAAACATGACCTCTAGGCATCAAGGCTATTTTAATTTCTAAGCCCATTCAATCATTGCCCTTTCTTCAGAGCATGCCAACAGGGGTTGCCCTGCTTGTGCTGATTGTGGGATGTGGCCACCTGTCCAGTAGGAACAACCTGAGTAGTGACCAATCAGCTTCACATAGGCTCCCTTTGGTCCTTATCAGTCTGGACAAACCTGCAGTACTGAACATTCTTCCCTTCTGTGATACTATAAATTGTCCTCAGTACACGAGCCAGGTGTCACAACCTTTCCAGATAACTTTGTAGATATGGAGCCACAGTGACCATTCCACTGTTAAGCTGCTAAAACTCTTACATGGAAAGTTGATATTGACCCCTCTCTAACTTCCAAATAAAGCAAAGAAACTTCCTTTTACTTGAGAGATGAGGTAGCTGAGGTAGTATCTTTTATTGGACTAATTTCTGTTGGTGGAAGGTACAAGCTTTTGAGCTACACTGAGCTCTTCTTGAGGTCTTGGAAAGGAAGAAGTGTGTCTAAGCTAAAAACAAGTTGTCACTTGAAATGAAGTGGGTAACTGGGGGTGAGATTATTCTAGTCCTTTTTACCTGATGTTTCTTTTCTGTGAACTCCAGCCAGAGGTCTCATCTAGATAGTTTTGTGGCTATGTGGATAAAGCATAGCTGAAAGATGGAGTTTGAAACTGAAGGTATACAGCTAGGGACATTATCTGGCTCCCAGTGAACAAGAGGTTAACTTCACCTCAGCTTCCCTTTCTTTTTTCCCCATTAGAGTATGGGGAAGGCCTATAACAGCAAGCCCTGGGAAGAGGGGGGAGCAGGCTGACTTTACGCTTAGGGTCCTAAGACTGGGTTGAAGCACAAACTGGGGATTTTTCTGTTTACTTTTTGCAGAGGTTAAGCTAACTAATTTCACTTCATTGTTAAAACACCATCCCTTGGGGGAAATTCCTTGCTGACTGCTACTGGTTTTCCCTTTTCTGCTGAGTCATTCCACTGGCTTACAGGGGGCGTTTCATGAAAAGTCAAGATAACTTTCTTTTTCCACCCTGATCCTTAGGTGTGGCTGAGCTGTACTTAGGTGCAGGACTGAAGAAGTGGCGGCAAAGGTTATTATGGGATAGCCATCAATCTGTGGAATAATCATAGATTTCAGCAGATCTGTTCCAGGTTGACAGACGTAAATAAGAGTAGAATTTGTCCCTACAACTGCCAGATGAGGAACTAAAACTTTAGTTTCCTAAAGAGCTTAAGTTATACAGTGTCAGCATACACTAGTTACTTGTTCCTTGGTCTCTCTTCAGCAGTAATGTTATGCAGCAGTTACTTGTGTGGGAGGCTGTAGTTCTGCATCTAACCAACACAAAATAAGCCTCCTTTGTAGGCTCAAAGATGAGGCTTTGGGTGTAGAATCAAAACTGGGTTGAAGTCAGTTTGCAAACTTTAGGTACTTCCAGAGCTTGACCTAAACTCCTCCCTGACTCATTCTAGCTTTTGCCAGAGTGAACCAGGGCGTAGGGCCCTTTTTTAGAGGGAAGAACTCCTAGGTGAAGTTGCAGTAGTGCAAGGTGGCTGCAACCTCCACTTCACCGTGGGATCCTTAGGCATCTGACGCAGTCTGAAAAGTGGGTGCTGCTGGCTAGGAAGCAGGCATGATCAGGGGAGCAGGGAAATCTAGCACATAATTGACGCAGACTCCTAAGGAAACTAGAGTTACCTTATCCCTTGGAGGTTCCACCAGGAGAGTAGCAGTGGATAGGTGGCCTGGTCTCTCCTGGAGTACAGTGGTGTTGACATATGAAGGTGCTGATTGTGTCTCCTTGGAAGTGTGGGTGTCAGCCTGACTCCTTGTGCTACACAGCTCTGGCTGATCCGATAGTTAGCGAACTAACATCAGCAGGGCTAGAAGAACAGAGATCTCACTTTGTGCTCAAGCACAAGTTCCCTTTCTGCTTAGGTACAAGCTGACCCCAGAAGCCACTTCCTTTGTTGCTTGATTTTATTTTTTGTTAACTTTTTTTTTGTATGCTGTCTGGGCATTGCTGGAAACCGTTTAATTTTGTGTCTGATTGCGAGAGAGGCAGCCTCAGCATCAGAGACGGGGGCAGGAGGAAGAAACCAGAAAACATCTCACAGTGTAAATTAAATCCCTCCCCCAGCACCCATTATTTACAAGAGAACTGCGAAGGCTTAAAATTAGACCTCACCCCAGCTTTAATTTTTTGTAGCTGTGCCTCTCGCATTCTTGTGAGCAAGCCGACATAAATGCAGAAGAATCTGTTTCTACCGTTTTGCAATTTGCCTGCTCACAACAATGTAACAGCCAGTCTGGTATACACAAGTGTGTCATTGCTCACAGAAAAAGTCTGAACTTTGGCTTTGCTGTGATTAGGTCGTCTAGGATGTAGAGAAACAGATCTCTCTGTGTGTGTATACATATGCAATATATAATGATAATGGCCCATATATATGTTGCTGAACATTTTCAATATAAAAAACTTTGACTTTTTTTTAAAGTGTTCCAAGGCCCACACAGTTAGCATCAGGCATTTGAAATTCGGCAGGGGGATCGTCCTGGCATCTGTTTTACTGGCCTTCGGAAAATCTTTTTGGTTCTGGCTAAATTGTAAGCTGCTGGAAATCGCCATTTCACCTCTGTAGTTCGTGTACTACATTTGGTTTGGGCAGCATGCCTAAACCCCTGAGCGTTCCAGAGATATTGTATAGGCCCATCTTGGTGTTTGTCTTCAGCATTCTTCACACAGTTGAACTACCAAGTTGGGCTCAGACAAAATGGATCCTTCTCTTCCACTTTAGCATATCCTTTACAGATGGGAATGTGCACTACACCGAGAACCAAAGGACCATGAGTTCTGGAATTGCTTCTGTTGACTGGGTTTAATCATTCTGTGCCCTTCGTAATCTTTCTTTAAATTAAAGAGCCCCACTTCAGGGCTGCTCGGGATGGGACTAGAAGCTGTCAAGCTGTCTGACAGGATTCTTGGATGTGAATTCCAGCCCCAATAGAAAGGGCTACTTTTCTATGGTATTGCAAATGCTGGTGGATCATTGCGGATGTTTTACTGACATCTACACAGATTGGTCAGGGAGTGTGCAGGATGCATGCATCTTTAAGAACATGGGTCTGTTCAGAAAGCTGCAAGCAGGGACTTTCTTTCCAGACCAGAGGATTACCATTGTGGAGGTTGAAATGCCAGTACTGATCCTGGGAGACCCAGTCTGTCCCTTACTCCCATGGCTCATGAAGCTGTACAACAGCCACCGTGACAGCAGCAAGGAGTGCTTCAACTATAGGCTCAACAGGTGCAGAATGATCGTTCAATGTGCCTTTGACTGTTTGAAAGGTTGCTGGTGCTGTCTACTCATGACATTAGACCTCAATGAGGTTAGGGGTGGGGGTATAGCTGCCTGCTGTGTGCTTCATAATATCTGTGATGCAAAGGGGGAACAGTTTCCACCAGGGTGGAGGGTAGAGGTGGGACAGCTGTCTGCCAGATACCAGGGCTATTAGAAGAGTTCAGTGGGGAGCTGTATGGCTCAGAAAGGCTTTGAAAGACCAGTTTCATAGTGAGCCAGAGTAAAGTGTGTTGTTATAATGTACGCTGCCTGGCATAGTTATTCATTTATTTATTTAATCATTGCACTCCGGTATGAACCTTATAATGTGTGTAATGATATAACATTGCAAATGCACTTCTTGCTATTCACTGTAAATGTCAGCCCCAGCCAGCACATGTTGTGAATTAATAAAGATGATTTTCCCCCATAAATAGACTTGTTTCCCCCAAACACATGCGAACAGTCATATTTATAACTGAATAAAACTTTACAAATATAGGAAAGAGAATGTTTAAAGCGGAAAGGAAGAAGGGGAAAGTCATTTCCATTTCACAAACACTGACCTATGAGAGACAGAGTTGTTGGTTGTTCAGCTGTGACTGCCTGTACCCTCCCCAGGTAGTGGGTAGGGGTACTGCAGCATCCCCAGACACCACATGGCGTTTGTGGGGGGAAAGCGGGGGGAATATGGAAGTCTTGGAATGCAGTTCTCCTGCAGACGGACGCAATCACAGGTCTGTTGAACCTGAAGGTTGACAAAAATCTCCAACATGTCTGTTTGCTGCTTGAGAAGTGCTTGTATCTCCTGCTTCACATCTCTCTCCTTCTCCTGTGCTTTTCTCCTCTCTGCATTATCGCTGTCCATTCTGTTTGCAAGGGTGATCCTTCTGTGCTCAGAATCTGAAGTACCAGAGGCTTGCAGGATCTCTTGAAACATCCTGCATCCTCTTCCTTCTTATCTGGCTGAGCTGCTCTGCTGGGGTAGATGCCCAGAGGTACTGTTGTGGATGTAGTCATAGGATAAATAGAAACTTGGTATGCTGAATTCACCACCCTTGATCTCCACAAGTTACAAGCACTACATTCTCACTTCTCCTTGGGCTGATAGAGTATGGCAGCAGTCCAAGCTACAGTGAGCACGGCCTGGCGGGATGGGGGCAAGTTGGGACAATAAGGGTGGGGTTGGCTCATGGACATGAGTATATGCAGATAGGGCAATTGAAATGAATACTGGCACCATTGTCCACAGATGGTGGTGGTGATTTTAGCTGATCGTTACCCTCATGAGTGAGCTGAGGCTCCTGCACTCGACCGGCTGCAGACTGAGTCCATATCACTCCTGGGGGAATTCTGTGCTGCTGAGCGTGCACAAAATTCATGTCATCTGCAGATTTTTTTTTCTCTACAAAAAATAGATTCTGCCAGAGGTGCTGCAATTACTCCTTTTGCCAGCTGCAGATAGGGAGACGGAGAGGCTGCATTCCTCATAGTGCTCTGCCCAGAGACCCAGATGAGGAGGCAGAGAATATTGGGGGACAGACCAACAGAGCAGCTCCCATGGGGCTGCTAGGGAGCACAGACTGGAGTTCAGAAGAGCTAGTGGAAGGACAAACTAGGGTGGGGCACACGAGCTACTGGGTGACAGCATTTATTCAGGGGCTGAATGGGAGGGGGTGCAGGGCTATCGGGGGTGTAGAGTGGCTGAGTAGTGGGGTGCGGGGACACATGGGGATGTGGCAGATGTACCTGACTGAACAGGAAAGGCTAGGGGCCAGCCAGAGTCTGCATGGGGGAAACTCCCTAACAATTCCCCAAAAAACCAGTTCCCCACCCGCGCCCAACAGCACTTCCACAATCACTCACAGGTTCTTTCCCAGCAATTACTTTCCTGTTCCTCAGCTCCTCCATTATCCCCAACTCCCCAAAACATTTGCACTGCTTCTGTGGAGTGCAGGAAATACATTTCTGTATTGTAGTTTAAATGAACTATTACTCAAAATTCTGTATTAATATGCCTAGTAAGAAATCTATTTGTCCAACATTTCCTTAATCTTTTTTGTAGTCTGTATAGTTACAAACTATAACTATTTGTGGGTGGGTTGCTGATAGGTATTTTGAAATAAATTACCAAAATAATTGAAACTGAGAGGATTATACTGTTATCTTGACATATAAAATATGCTGAATGTCTCAGAATTTTAAAATATGATGTGCAGAATTTTTAATTTTGGGGCTTAAAATTCCCTGGGAATAGTTTGTATGTTGCTCTGGTGCCTGATGAAGTAATTGAGTGGTGTGGGAAAGTGTTCTACCATGGTGAAAGAAATAAAGTTCTCCCAAGAAACCTGTGGCAGAGGATTGCAGACTACCTCTAGGAAAGTTTTCTTTAGATCTCTGGCAAGGATTCACAGGACATCCTGGTGCACATAAACAAAGTGTTTTGCAGGGCCCCCTCTGCCTAACTGTACATGGGAATGAGAAGCAGATAACTCTACCTCAGATAACTCTACCTCTCCGTCTCCCTATCTGCAGCTGGCAAAAGGAGTAATTGCAGCACCTCTGGCAGAATCTATTTTCTGTAGAGAAAAAAAAAATCTGCAGATGACATGAATTTTGTGCATGCTCAGCAGCACAGAATTCCCCCAGGAGTGATATGGACTCAGTCTGCAGCCGGTCGAGTGCAGGAGCCTCAGCTCACTCATGAGGGTAACAATCAGCTAAAATCACCACCACCATCTGTGGACAATGGTGCCAGTATTCATTTAGCTAACTCTATTGGCTATTTCACTATCTCTTCTGGCATAATTTAAAAAAGAGTGAATGAACAAATATGTTCTTGCACTATGAAAGCAAACAGTATACTTACTAGAGGTTCCTTCCCTGCATTAGGCTCATCCATTCTGGACTGTAAGGACTGGCCCACCTGCTTTGGAGTCAGGAACAGGTCCTGGCTCACTGTGCCACTGGATCCTCCTGTCATCCTCCTTCTTTCTCATTCAACACCTCCTTTTCACTGTTCATTCTGGGGCCTGTGACTCTGACTCCTCCAAAGTATCCACAGGACTCTTGAGGATGGTGGTGTGAGTCTCAGCCAAGGACGGCATGCAGCTCTTTGTAAAAGTGTTCTGTCTGTGGCTCCACATCAGAGTGACAGTTGGCCGCCCTTAGCTCCTGGTATGCTTGCTGCAGCTCCTTAGCTTTCATGCAGCATTCATGCAAGTCTCTCTTGCAGCCTTTCTCTCCCATGCTCCAAGTGATCTGCTCAGAGATATCAATACATCTACAGCTGGATCAGAGCTGTGCTGATCCAGCCACTTCTCCCCACTGACCCAGGAGATCCACCATCTCCTGTAAACCTCGGGCAGGAGCACAGCTGCCCTGGGTAGCAGGCTTGGTCAGCTGCACAGTTGCTACATGAGCTCACAGGAAATAGAATTTGAAAAGTTTTCAAGGATTAATGGGGAGGAGCCTATACCTGGCTGCCGAGCAATGTTCCCTCTAATTTTTTACATCCATGTGCAGAATTAATTTTGTTATGTGCACCAATATGGAGGTGATGTGTGATGGGAGTGGGACTCAGGGGTTCAGAG
Source organism: Dermatemys mawii (assembly GCA_007922305.1). Classification (NCBI taxonomy): domain Eukaryota; kingdom Metazoa; phylum Chordata; order Testudines; family Dermatemydidae; genus Dermatemys; species Dermatemys mawii. Next base: position 41,312,138 of record ML677335.1, on the reverse strand, counting down.
TGTGGGAAGGGGCTCAAGGCTGTGGCAGGGGGAGTGAGGGCTCTGGCTGGAGATGCAGGCTCGGGGGTGGGGGCTGGGGGGATTGGGGTGAGGGAGGGGATTCAGGGCTAGGGCAGTGGGTTGGGGTGGGGGGATGAAGGCTCTGGTTGGTGGTGTGGGCTCTGGGGTGGGGCTGGGGATGATGGGTTTGGGGTGCAGCTGTCTTGGGTCTGGGGAGAGAGGACTTCCCCCCACAGTCCCTTCTTGCTGCAGCAGGTTGGGGGCAGGTGAGAGGTGCCTCTCCCTGGACACGGCAGCTCCAGCAGGGCTGGGCTGGGCCGGGAGAGGGGCTCCTTGTCCCACCTGCCTGCACAGACTTTGAGAGCCTGCTGTGCAGTTGCGCAGCTTACAGGGAACATAGCTGCCAGGCAGCAAAGTTCAAAATAGTGACCAGATCAGTCACTGTGGGGCATTGAGGGACACCTCCTGAAGGCCTTTAAAGTTGATGTAAGTAATACAGTACCTACATTGACACTGTGTTGGCCTAAGTACTACACCTTTCTCAGAGGTGGAGTTATTAAGTCAGCACAGTGGGTGAGTTACATAGTTACATAGGTCAGCATAAGCTGTTTCTCATTGATCTAACTCTGTGGTGTAGACCCAACCTTGACAATGCTGCTCTCCTGACTGGGGTGGTGGTTACAGTTTCAGAGCAAACACTTAAATATGACCTTATAAAATGGAATATAGATATAAGCGAGATGAATGCATGCAACAACTCATAAGCATTTTATAAAGTCTAAATACATTGTTATAACTCTAATTCCTATTTTAACAATACTAACACACAGGTGAGCCAGACTGGTGTCCAGCTATGCACTTGTCAGTGTTCAGTGTGTCCCAGGGGCCTTGGCATGAGCTGGCACCTGGTTTGCTAACATCACTCCATGGTCTAATGGCTAGGGCACCACAGCTTGAGGGACAGTCTCTGTGCCTTAATTCCCTATCAGTAAAACAGGGGATCATAGCACTTAACTTCCTCAGAGGGGAAAGTGCGAGATGCTCAGATACTATTGTAATGGGGCTATATAAATAGAGTGAGAGTGAGAGAATTGTTATACCAGTGGTTTTCAACTTTCTTAAATTTGCAGACCCCTAATAAATTTCAGATGGAGGTACAGACCCCTTTGGAAACATTAGATATAGCCTGCACTCCTTCAGGGATCTGCAGACCACAGGTTGAAAACCACTGCATTATACAATCAGAATGAATAATGCTAAGGAAATGTAACTTGTGTGCTGAAGGAGACAGGGGTCCTATGAGGTGGAAGAGTGGGGGGACCGGGAATAGTGCGTGATGATGTAATTAAAGACTGTATCATAATGCATATGCACAAGCACACAGAATTCAGTTGCACAGACAACCTTAATTCTAGCATTTCTTAATTGTCAAGCTCTTGACTAAATAACCTTTTCTAACATCCATTTTTTTAAAAATGTTTATAACATCACTACATGTTGTGGCATGAGGAAGGACTTTGTATCCTGACTTATTTGAAAGCACTTAGCTCATGCTATACTGCATTATTCGTGGGTGGTAAAGATATATGTTCTATGCCAAAGTGCTACATTAAAAGAATGTTAGTAGAGTTACAAAGCCAAGCACTCAAAAGAAGTTGGGAAATGCTCAAATTAAGGTTGCCATGGAAAAAAATAGTGAGAAAGCTTGATCTGGGCCCTCTGACACCATCCACATACTGATACCACATTGCATGCCATCGGATATGAAGAAATAATGAAAACCTGGCAAAGAAGGATTTTTTGGTTCTTGTGTTTGTTTTATATGGAGGCACTTGAGCCCTAACCAGATATACAAAAAAATGTAGAATCATATTGTGATTCAGGGCAGAGTGTAGTGAGTCTGGCTCAAACAGTGAATTTGTTTAGAAGAGGCATCATATTAGACATCTCTAGTATCTGTGTGATCTTCCTTCCCTGTACCATCTGTAAAGGAAATGTGAAATCCTTCTGTATTTAACATGGGTGCATCGCTATTGAGCTATCTGCAATTCATATCACATGCCAGTTTCTTTATTTACAGTGGAGTGGAGGAGGAATTAATTAAAGAAGCTAAAGAGAATCAACTTAATTAATTAGGAAATGCTTCAGCCAAGACAAACCGCCACCCCATTGTGGGAAAGGGTAAAAATCTGATTGAGATTTGAACTCAGAGTGAAAGTGAAAGCATCAATTTCTTTCTCTCTTCAGGCAAATATCTTGTGCTCTAGAGAAATAGAGAAAGATAAGGCATGACCATTGACTAAGGGTGTCATATTCACACCAGTGCAGACGCATTATATAGGCCAGTGCTTGGATGGTAAATTACTTATCCATCACTTCTCATTGGCTGTTTTTCCAGTTTGACAGCAGCTTTGTTGTAGAACTGACAAACAGGCAGATGTATGCATTCAGTGTTTTGAAGAAGATCACGCTGCAGTTGTCTTAATCCTGTGGGTGCAAAAAACAAAACAAACAAGCAAAAAAATCAAACCCAAACAAAAAAAATCTCCCAACCACCACCACCACCACCACCACCATAGACTACCAGTTTGGATGTTCTTAGCCCCCGGAGTCATAGCATTAATATATCACACTGTCACACCAACATAGTCCATGTAATAAGGTATATTGGTATATTGTCTGTACACGCATTAAAGGTTTTTCATACTGCTTAAACTTGGTTATCAATGACTTGTACACTGCATGTAAGTGAGGATAGTAACAATAGATTAGAGACAGAGAGGGAGAATTTACTTCCACCCAATGCAGATTGAGGAAGTTGTAGATAAGGCCATTATTCTCTTTTCTGGCCTGCTCAGTGCACTAGAAGAGCATATTTTGTTAAACTTTTGTCTTGCTTTCATCATATTTATTTTCCCCTCTCCTAACTTCACAACAGTGGTACTGAATGCTGGTGGTGCTATCCAAAGGGAGATGCTATCCAAAGGGAGACATTTTAAGTCAATTAATTTGGACAGCAACACCATCCAGCTTTGAAGTATTTGGGGTACAAAGCGGGTGCAACTACCGAAATACATCTAAATAACACGTCTTCCATTTTCTGTGGGAAACACTGATAAAAATAACTCTACTTCACTGAGTCCTGTTCTTTGGGCTAAACTGTTCATTTGCACTAAACATGTAGTGGGGCACCTGATTGTTGCAGAAACTTTAAAAAATAAAATAAATAAAGACAAGGACAAACATGCTTCCTCTTAAGCACATTTAAATATGGCTGCCAATCAATCAAGTACTGTTTTGATAATTTTGGGGCCAAATTTTGCATGTGCAAAATGACTCAATTGCCAGAGCTGGTTAGGAATTTTTCCATTATAATTTTCTTTTGATTGTTTTTGGATAAAAAAATGCCGATTTATTAAAACTAACTTATTGTGGGAAAGATCAATGTTGATAAACTTTCTCTTCTGAAAACAATTTGGAAAAAAGTTTTGAAATTGTCAAATGGCACATTTGGACACTTTCTAAAGGAAAATATTCACTTTTCAATTCAAAAGAATACCTTTTTGAAGTTTAAAATTGATTCTCCAGTCCAGGGATTTTAGCTACATATACCAAATGCCCTATGGCACTCTACAAATAAAATTGATAATGGGCCACGTTTTGCTCTCCATTTCACCAATGTAAAGAAAGAGGTAAAAAGAGGAGGGAGATAAAGGGAGAGTAGAAAGTAGGATATTTGCTCTGTTTTCACAATAATCCTGATAGAACTTCTTGTTCTTGTCATATGTAATTTGCTGACTTTGTATAATCCAAAAGTAAATAAATGTACAGTTTGTCCAAAGCATACTGAGTGGTTGATTGAGCTAGCAAATAGACCTTGATGCCAGGACCGTCCCTACCTATTCTGGGGCCCTACACAGCCCGCCCTGGGGATGGGGCTGACTTGGAGGCAGCGGGGAACCACCCTCAGGCCCCAGCACTCACTGGCGGTACTGTTGGGGCTGGGTCACTGCACTTCCTGCCACGGGTTAGTGCAGGCTCAGCCCTGCTGCAGAGCTCAGGGGAGTGGGGGCAGGGCTTGGGTGGAACAGGAACTGGACAGCACGCAGCTGTGCAGGGCACCAGGAAATTTGGTGCCCCAAATTTCCTGGAGCCCTACACAACTGCATGCTTTGTGTATGGGTAAGGATGGCCCTGCGTGATTCAGAAACTCTTTTTTAGTGCATGATAAATAAAAATACTGTGTGTAGAAGTGCATGTTCATCATAACTGAAGGGTTTGACTACACAAGACACAAAGCAATGGAGAATCAATTACACCTGTGCAAAGTGCACAGTGACTGCAGTGTAGAAGCATTCACACACTTGGGCAGCACCATCAGCCAGGACCGTGGAACAAGCGAGGAGATCCAGAACAAAATAAACAAAGCTAGAAACTCTGTCAGGAGCTGAAATACAGTCTAGAAATCATAAAAACACAGCACCAAACTCAAGATTTATCAGAGCTGTGTACTTTCAACACTACTTTACAGGGCAGAATGCTAGGGAATAAGAAAGTATGACACGTCCAAACTGCCTTCATTCCATACAACCTGCCCCAGAAAAATCCTCCATATCTTTTGGCCCAGAACAATCGCAAACCAAGATCTGTTGACACAGTGCAGCCAAGAGGATCTGAGCACCACCATTGCCAAGAGGCGCTGGAGATGGATTGATTATGTGCTTCAGATGGAAACTGATTCCATCATCAGAGTAACAATAAGATGGACACCTGAAGGCAAGTGAAAATGAGGCCCGAAAACAGTATGTCGAAGAGCTGTAGAAGCCAAGTTGGAAAAACCTGGGACACAGCTAGGGAACCATTGAAAGACTTGCCAGGAACAGACAGGAGTGGAGGAGGTTCGGCACTGCCCTAAATGCCATAGGCGAAATGGGAACATGATGATGATGATGATGAAAGTGACTGCAGAATGGTAGTTAAACGTTATCATTTTATTCCACCATACTCTACTAGTGAAGGACCTGATGGGGAGACTTTGTTACCTGATCAGATTGCTGTTTGGGGGCCAGTTTGGCCCCTGGTGAAAATTAGAGAAGTCTCAGGGCTGCTTTAACTTCTGCCCTATTGCACTGGCTCCTAAAGGACTGTTCCACCTGATGGGATTCAGGGGAGAGCTTTTGGGCTCTAGTCATTCTCTCTCATCTTCAGGCACATTCTCTGATCTGACTTCTATGCTGGTTGGGCAAGAGTGGGTGGTATAGAGCTACTCTATGCCATTGAGGGGATTCTTTCCCCACTGGGGGAATAAATTAAGACTCCAATGAGCAAGATACTTAAGTATGTGCCTAATTTTAAGTGTTAAAGTTTAAGTTCAACAGGACTACTACTGTGGTTAAAGTTACTCATAGGCTTGGATCAATGAAACTTCTTTTACGGGGACCCCATCGCAGGGCAGGGCCTGGCCACTGAGTGGAAATATACCCAGCCAGGGCAGGGATGGGATGGGGCATTATGCTGTGAGAAGTGGGTCCCATCTGCACAGTGGGCCAGAGTCAACAGCCCAGAAAAGGGAGCTGAACCAGCCCTGTGGGACAAGAGCTACTGCAGGGTGGGCTCCGTATGCCTCAGATTTGCCAGGGACAGGACCTGTTCCCCTTCCCCACATGGCTTCCCATACCTGGAGACAGGGAGTGTAGAAGTAGGAGGGAGAAATCACCATAGTTTTGTGGGGTCCCTATATTCTTTAATCTGGTACTGGTTAGGTGTGTACTTAAATACTATCTATGCTGGCTTTGAGGAGTTGCTTTCCATTAATGGCTCCTGATTTCTCAGTGTTTGCCAGCCAATTAGCACAGCTGTAATTGATTATACAAAAGGCAAGGCAATGGAAAAGCAGGCCAGAAATGATTTGTTGATTAGTTATGTTTGATTGTTTGTGTATTCTTGTTCTTAACATGTTAAATACAAATGCACTGGGAAAAATAAAAAAGATAAATAAAAGCTATTTGTCCTAAACCTATTTGTTCTAAAAAAAGAACAGGACTACTTGTGGCACCTTAGAGACTAACAAATTTATTATAGCCAGAGGAAAAGGAGAGAATGAGACTGTAGTGAAGAAACGATGCCACCGCTGTATCTACTATACTTCCTGATGGGGTTAAGAGACAGAGCAGCAAGTACATTATTAGTTTCCATTGTTTCACTGAATGAACTACAAAGACAGTTTTGCAGAGTGGCATATATCCACCCAAAGGGGCACACACAAAAATTATATCCCCTCTCAACCTGCCCATGGTTTCTGCAGAAGTGATCTGTGGATTTCAGGGCAACTGCACCTGAGCTTTCCCCTCTGTGGTCACTTTCAGGCTTCTGCCTTCCAGCCATCACCTCTCTTGGGGCTGGTCGGGGTGGGGGTTGACCTAAGATACGCAACTTCAGCTACATTCTCACAGTAGCGAGTCGACTGCTGCTGCTCCCCTGTCGTCTCCACTTCCTCCTCTCGTGGAGATGGAGAGCTGGAGTCGACAGGGAGCGTATTTGGGGATCGATTATTGTGTCTAGATGAGATCTGATAAATCGATCCCGATACATAGAATGCTACCCACCAATCCAGCGGGTAGTATAGATGTACCATTGGGCAGAGATATGTGCCTCACTCCTTCCTGCCTGGGGATCTTTAAGGCTGCATAGTTCTGTGCCTACACCTCCAGCAAGGCAGATTGTCTAAATAGCCCAACACTGCTCTTTGCTTTTTCTCTCAAGCCTATGAACAGCGCAATTGCAAGTAGTTACAAATTACCACACCACTCTTTCAAAGAAACTTCATTTATTCTTAAAGTGAAAGCATTACACAGTAAGCATATTACAAACAATAAAATAACTTACATGCATGCTAAAAATCTTACTAGAGGCCACCCCAGCTCCATCCTTGGGCTTGGGTAGGTGTCAGTCCTTGAAATCCACAGATGGGTTTTCCCTCTGGTTACAAGTTCACACCAGGACCCAGCCTGGCCAATTTAGCTGTTTCTTCACATAGCTTGGACTTTTGATCTCTAGTCAGCACAGGTTACCAGCAGACAGTTACTTCCTTCTCAGGGCATAGCTTCAACTGGCTAAGTTTTTACATAAGTAGAGGGGGAGACTTTGCCTTAACCTCTCTCTAGCGAGTTCCTAGGAAATTCATTTAAGATTTATTGTCCCCAAAGTCCATTCTTGTCTGGCACATTTTCAGTATAGTCCTGCTAACTACCAGGCCTCACATTTGTGATATCTCTCTCCTAGAAAGGTTACAGACAAACCTGGCCTACAATAATACATAAACTTTTCATTTAATACAGCTGACTCCAAAGAAACAAACTTATTTCAGTAAGGTTTTTCAAGGATATGGCAGGAACTTGCTATAGATTATCAATAGAGAGGCAGCAGGCAGCAAGTTTTTAAAGGTATTTAGGCACCTAAAGATATAGATAGGTGCTGAATGGTATTTTGAAAGTACTTATGTGCCTATGGGCATTAGTGCTAGACACTTCTAAAATTCCCAGTAGGCACCTATCTGCATCTTTAGGTACCTAATTGGCTTGAAAAATCTGGTTTGTGATCCTTACAGGAAGCCTTCAATATCACTATTCCATCCAACCCATTTTAGCAATGCCACCCATTCCACAGGGATAGCCCGATTTTTGTGGGTTGATTTCTGTAAGGACTAATTTGCCATGCCTTCATGAGAGAATTCTAGATGTATTTCTGGTAGGATCTTATTAAATGCAAACAAACACTGTTCTCCAAGAACTAGCTCAAAACGCTATCAATGACTAACAGCACTACAGTGGCATAGGATTTTACTCTAAAATACAGTGGGATTTTTCATTATGACTTTCAAAACCACCTTGATGTTTTGGGCCCCCAAATTACTGAATTGGCTAGGAGCTCCCACTTCTGCTGGTGACAGAGGTAGGGGAGGGAATTTGAATCTATGATAACTGTCCATCCTCTCTGCTATCACAGTGGAAGAACAAACCAATGCTGGAGGGTGGGGAATTAAGCAGTCACTTGCAGTGCTTCTTTCCAAGACCAGTCCCGGGGATCGTTTTTGGGTATGTAAAGCGATTCTCTAAAACATTTTTGCTAACAAGTAGCTAGTCCGGGGATGCTGGGACCCCCGTTGGTGGTGGTGGTGTGGCGGCTAGGGGCTGATTTTTGGCCACGACGGAGAGTGGCTGGGTTTTTCTGTGTTTTGAAGGTTGTAACCCCAAAGGAGTCTCTATACCCTCTCCTCCCTCACCTACGGGGCTCGGTGTGGGAAGCCCCTATCTCCCTTAGCTCGGTCCAAGCTCGGGGGTGGGGGAGGGGCAGCTCTACCACCCCCGGCTCCACCTCCCCGTAAGGGGTTCTGTCGGGGCGAGCCCGCCAGCGGACTGGGGGTAGCCCCTGGGCTACCGAGCCAGGCTTTGCATTGCAGCGCCGGTTCGCAAGTGGAGCAGGCAGCTGCATTAGCACTACGGAGCCATGCTTCCGCTCGGGATCAGCTGACGAGTGAGGAAGTAACAGCTGCAGCTGCTGAGCCCTTAATAGAGGCAGAGAGAGAAGAGCTGAGTGACCAACCCCCCCTCCCGCTCCCCAAAAGCACAGCCCCACTGAGCGAACCTAAACCCTGCAGCTAGCTACATTCCCCACTGTCCCAAGAGGGTTGCAGCTGAGGGGCCATAGCCCAGGCCGTGTGTAGTGTGCAGAGATGGCAGGGGTCGTGGGAAATGGAGCTCAAGTAAGTGTCGGTGGCCAGCTGTTTGCAAACCCCGCAGTAGCACTTTTGGCGGGTCTTTTCTTTCGCTTCCACAGCCTGCGTGTATCTGGGTCCGTCTCTTCAGGGCATGTTTTATGTGTAGCTGGAGATAGACCCGTGCCTGGGGTTGTCTTTACTTGTCTCTTTTCTCTCGCCCCGAAAGACCCCGATTTATTTAGTCATTTCTGCTGCCTCTTGTTGCACAGAGAATTACCCCCTTCCCCATCTTGTCTTGCCTTTAACGTGGAGTGTCTGTCTGGTGGTGGTACCAGGCCTGCCTGGCTATTTTTCAGTACCTTTACCCCCTGCACAACACCCCTGTCCTTTCTTAGTTGGAGTTAATGGTGCAGAGGGCATGTGGGGACTGGGAGGAGCTGGAGCTGTTCTAGAGAGGGTAAAGGTGAATCAAACCTCTAGAGTTTAGTTTTTACTTGTTCAATGTCCATGCAGGTTAAGTTACTGGAGGGGGAGAAAAATGCACTGAAAAATTGCTTTAGTCACTTGCTTTTGTTCGGTTTAGACTCATGAAGTTTACTTTCACTTTATACTCTAATAAAAGTTATCGCTTTAAATAAACTCCTATGAACATAATTGCCTGCTCAGATGTAAATACAAAATACTTCTATTCCTGGGAGGTTATTAGTATGTTTCTCTTACATGAAAGCCCATAATTTACAAAAGCTACAAACTCAAGATTCCCACCGCCCCAATTAGGTAGTGCATTGTTTCTTTAATTGTTGTATGTACAATACATATGTTTTTAAATGTTTTTCGATGGGGAACACTTAGCATGTGTTTCAGATCCGATGATGTTCACGCAATGGCAGGAGAAGATTGTGTTTGTTTTTTCTGAGGCTTTTCCACACATAGTCTGTCAGTACATAGATCTACAATATGTATCCACAGTGCATACAACATTTGAAAAGGAAATGGTACTAAGGCAACAAAAGAGAAATAACGTTTTTTTATAGTATTTTGTGTCCCTGTAAAACTACTGATACTTGTCATTTTCTTTGAAATGGAAGCTTCCCATTCAGTGCCTTATGTCAGGCTTTGTAATGGTATATTGTCTGGAGAGCTTAAGAGCTGGGAGTGAGTTCATGGGGCTTTTCAGATAATAGTAAAGCCTATAAATAGATAGGTCATGGGTTCAGTTTCACCTAGGTTGGTAATGTTTGGATGTCATTGGCTTGTGAGGGCATCTTTTGAGATCTTCAGTTGATTTAAATTGTCACCTTCTCCATTAGCTTCAGTGACAATTTATACCTGTTGAGAGAAACCACTACCACTCTTGTCACTAATGGGACCCAGACAGTCAGCCAGGTTTGAATGGGCCACGGAGAGGGAACAGTTTTTTAACCTTTTCGAGGACAAGATATACCAAGAATGTAAATCCTATCGTAACGGCTGTGCATGGAGGGAGAAAGCTTATACTGTATTATTATTGATTGATCTATATAAATTTTGATTAGAGGACTCCCTTTTTTCAAAATCACTAATCTCTTTAAAGAATAAATGAAAATATAGGCTGGGGGGGAGAAACTAACTCTTACTTTTAGCAGAGAATCACATGTTCTTCCCATAAGCAAATGACTATGCATATGGAGACTTCCAAATGGGAGTAAGGAACCCAATTTCCATTGCTTTTCTGTGGGAGTCAGGCACCAAACTGACCGCTTTGGCTTTAAATCTCCCACTTCAGAGTTAGTGTATGTCTGACCTTTTAAAAAAACAAAACTAAACATATTTTATATGAAAATACTACATCACTGTACCAAGAGTGCTTCATGGCTAAATGTTTCTCTAATAAGATCATTCCTTTTACAGATATTTTAGTTAAGTGAATTCGATGTATTGCTTCTATAAATGGTGATTATGCAGGCAATTGGCTAACTTTGCAGCCGTTGTAAGAAACGGCTTCTGTAGTCATTGTGGTGTGCTGTGGCATGCAATGGCTGATTGTTCCTGCTCTAGAGGCTAATCGTATCCTTTCTAAACAAAATATTTTCTTAATTGAATGTGTTCTGAGCGATATGAAGTTTGCTTCAAAACATGATTCTCTTTCAGACCTCACATATGAATATTAACTACAGTGTATTTTTAATATCTGATTCTCTTTTCATGATACTCAATTAACAGAATATATGGCCTTCTAGCAGTCTGCAGGATAACGCTCAACTGACTAGTAACACTCTCCAGATGTATATTTCTATGGTAGTGAGAGTGCATCAGTCTTAGTATGTATCATTACATTTTATGAAAAATCCTATGTGGAATTATTGCATTGTGAGCAATGTGGTTATACTTAATACAAAGTCATTGTAAAATGGTTACAGTAAAGGTAATTTGCATCATACTCTCCAGTACAAAAACTATGAAGAAAGGGGCAAGTGAAGCTAGTGAAGGTGATAATGTTAATTTAAAATGTATTTAAAACCCCCAAATTCTTCTTTAACTTATCAGTAACTATAATGGTGTGAAACCTTCACAGTGAAACCTTCACAGTAAAACCTGAAATCACGCACAACCACCTTATTTGGGGGTTTATTATAAACTTTCTAAACTTGGTCCAGGGTGGTTACCCATATAGGGCACCAAATAGCTGTTAGATAGCAACAACTTTTGGTTACTACAAACTCTGTTTTGGATTTGAACTAGAAAACTAGATATGGAATACTCTGGACCTCATTACTGATCCTTGGCATTCTCCAGTCCCCTTAGCCTTATTGGCCTATAGAAGGGGTAGCAACTTGTGTCATCCATGCCACAGGTGGCACGTGAGCTGATTTTCACTGGTACTCAGCCTGGGGTTCTGTCCGCTGGCCCCTTGCCAGCTGGGATCCCGGCCGCTGGCCTCACTCAGCCCGTTGCTGGTCTGAGAATATTGGAAAACCTGGCAAGGAAAAGCAAGGGCAAGGATCTCAAAAAACTGATAAGATCTGCATTTTAATTTAATTTTAAATGATGCTTCCTAAACATTTAAAAACCTTATTTATTTTACATACAACAATAGTTTAGTTATATAATATAGACTTGTAGAGAGAGATTGTTTAAAAATGTTAAAATGTATTATGGGCATGCAAAACATTAAATTATAGTGAATAAATGAAGAGTTGGCACATCACTTCTGAAAAATTGCCAACCCCTGGTCTATGGGATATCTGGGGAGCAGTTTTATTGATGATAAAAAGCAGTCTTATATCCAAAAGAGCCAAGGAATGAGACTTGGACAGTATAGTGATCCACTCTACCTAGATATTACAGTGGGCTGGACAGCCATCATTCATTTCAGTATCTATGAGCAACTGGAATACTGAGGGGCCAGTACTTGAAGGCTGATCCTTGCTAGGAAGGAAGTGGGGTAAGGGATGGGGGATATGGCAGGGACAATAGCTTGTATTGCTTCCTAGTAAATTGCTTCGAGTTGGAAGTAAAAACAATTTTGGAAAAAATCTTATTACTGACATTACCATAGCACCTGGGAGTTTGTAGTGAAGGATGAGGATCCTGTTGTCTAGGTGTTGCCTTTCTCCATAAATAGTTTAATCTATAGTAGTACTATGTTAATCTGGATTCTTATAGTGAATGTCAATACCGCCTTTGAGTGGTTGAAAAAGTCCTTTCTGGAAGCATTTTCCCCCTGATGTTGACTTCTACTGCAATGTGTGGCATTTAGGTTGTGCACTCTGTTAGGCAACTAAAAGTAAGTTGGAGGAGGGGGAAGGAAAATTTCTCACTGAAAAAGTGAGTTTTTTATTTTTTTTTTAAAAAAAATTTAATGCAAGAAGCTGCTTCCACGGTGAATATGATGAATGGTCAGGAATTCACTTATATGTCTCGGGTATGGAATTTCTCTTTTGCCCTGAGAAGCTGGTGGAAATGTAAGAAATTTCACCTGCAATCAGATTTGTGAATAACTTCTTATATAGCAAAAATTGAAAGTTTCCTACAGGTCTGTGAACCAAAATTTCATGGGGATAATACTTTAATGAAAGCTTCACAGCACCTTTATAATGTTCTTAAATCCTTGGTAAGACACTAAGTTAATAGTATAATATTTTGCACAAGCATAATTTGAGCAGAATGTGTCATCTTCATCCAAGAGGGATTGGACTAGGGGTATGGTTACACTTACAAAATTATAGCGCTATTGCTTATAGCGCTTGCCTTATACAGCAATAATAATAGCGCTATTGTATGTCCACACTGAGCTGCTCCAGCGCTATAGCATGGCCACATTTGCGGCACTTAATACGGCATTAAGAGCAGCGCATTAGGGCATGTATCCCACAGTACACCTCTTCCTGATCTGGCGCAATGCCTTGTGGGAGGGGGGGCGTCACTTGCGGGGCATTCTATATCCTGTTTGAACTACCCATGATGCTTTTTGGCATATCCCAGCAATCCCTGTGTTTCCTTCCACCTCCGGCGCCATCTTTCAAGGGTTTCAGCAAGGCACGCTCCGTCTTCCATTGTCGAGTGCTGCAATGAATCCAGAACTGCTGAGGGACATGCTGACGACTGTCGCCAGCACATCTCTGTGTGCAGTGGAGTTATTCCTTGACATGCAGGATGACAGTGATGATTCTGAAGACGAGATCGAAGCGGTGAATGCATTCAACACAAAGCTTCTTGTCTCATTAACGGACATGCTCACGGCTGTTGAACGCCGCTTCTGGGCACGGGAAACGAGCACAGAGTGGTGGGATCGCATCGTCATGCAAGTCTGGGACGACGAGCAGTGGCTGCAAAACTTTCGAATGAGAAAAGCCACTTTCATGGGACTGTGTGCTGAACTCGCCCCTGCCCTGCGGCGCAAGGACACCAGACTGAGAGCTGCCCTCCCGGTGGAGAAGCGGGTGGCTATCGCGATCTGGAAGCTGGCTACCCCAGACAGCTACCGATCGGTGGCCAACCAGTTTGGGGTTGGAAAGTCGACTGTTGGAGTTGTGCTGATGCAAGTGTGCAGGGCCATCAATCGCATCCTGCTACGAAAAATCGTGACTCTGGATAATGTGCATGACATCGTGGCTGGCTTTGAAGAAATGGGTTTCCCTAACTGTGGTGGGGCGATAGATGGGACCCATATACCCATTCTGGCGCCCGCCCACCTAGCTGAGGAGTACGTTAACCGAAAGGGGTACTTCTCCATGGTTCTCCAGGCGCTTGTGGATCACCGTGGGCGTTTTACTGACATTAACGCTGGCTGGTCTGGAAAGGTGCATGACGCACGCATCTTCCGCAACACCGGCCTGTTCATGAAGCTGCAAGCCGGGACTTTTTTCCCAGACCAGAGGATCCCCGTGGGGGAAGTGGAAATGCCCATAGTGATTCTTGGTGACCCTGCTTACCCTTTAATGCCCTGGCTCATGAAACCGTACACAGGGAGCCTGGACAGCAGTCAGGAAAGGTTCAACTACAGGCTTAGCCGGTGTCGAATGACTGTGGAGTGTGCTTTTGGGCATCTCAAGGCGCGCTGGCGCTGTCTTTATGGGAGGCTAGACTTGGCCGAGGGTAGTATCTCCGCGGTTATTTCCGCATGCTGTGCCCTACATAATCTTTGTGAGCGGAAGGGCGAAGGCTTCACTCAGGCATGGTCCTCTGAGGTTCAACACCTGGAGGCCACATATGCCCAGCCAGAGAGCAGGGTTCATGGAGGGGACCAGCGCAAGGCTGTTAGGATCAGGGAAGCCTTAAGGGAGCATTTTGAGGCTGAAAGCCAGTTCTAAAGTGAGGTGCAGATGGAGGGAGCATTCTTTTAACAGGAACAGGCATTTGCTTTTCTGTAGCCTGTAATAATGTATGTACACTTAATAAAGAAACCCATTTATTAAGAAGACAATTCATGTATTGAACAGGTACTTTGGTTGCTGAAAGAAAATATTGTGATGCATGTGAGGGGGAAGGCAGGGGAGGTGCAATGGGGGTGTCGTGGGGTCAGTCAGAGATCGGAGTATGTCCGGGTCTCTGAGTCTCCAGTGCCCTCACAGTGGCCATGTCCCCCGAACCCCATTTGCGGTGGCCAGTAAGGCATGTTATTAGGGGTAGACTGCAGTGGATAATGGTCTGGGGTCTGGGGGTTGTTCGGTGAAGACAGAGGGGTTGGAGGCAGCTGTGGATGGTGATAACCACTTGGCTGATGATAGTGGCCTGGAGGGTACAGAGGCAAAGAAGGGGAAGGGAGTTGGGGCAAACGATAATTGGGGTGGTGGGTGCGGAGCTTCTCCTCCTGAAGGGTGACAAGCCGCTGCATAGTCTGCAATTGAAGCTGCAGTAATGAGAGCAGCTTGTCGGTGCTTTTCCGGCGGTGAATCGCGTTCTCCTTCCGCGCCTTCTCCCTCAACTTGCTCTCATTCTCCCTCCACCTCTGTGCAACTCGATTCTCCATTACAGCCTGTTGCATTACTTGCTGTACAAGATCCTCTTTGCTCCTTCGTGGCCGCTTCCTCAGTCGCCTGAGCCTCTCAGCTGTTGATAAGAGCGATGGCGAAGGGGTGAAGGACGACCCTTCTAAAATAAAAAGATACATTTCACAGTGGTTCCCTTGTAAAAAGCAGACATGCCTATCATTCCCCCGCATTCCCCGTTTGCCTGTCCCGCAGACAGCACAGATACAGCAACAGAGCCCCTGCCATGGTGAGTGTACTCCAGAGGCAAGGGAAATGATTTTTTCCCTGCCCTGAAAAGCTGTGGCGGGGGAGGGGGTGGGGAGTGCCGGTACATTGCAGGAGCCACAGTGTGAGCAGCAGGCAGGGGGAAGGATTTCTTCCCTGCCCTGAAAAGCTGTGGCGGGGGTGGGGGGTGTGTGTGTGGAGTGCCGGGAAGTGGCAGGAGCCCTACTCTGAACACTGTTCCAACATTCTCCGTAGGTGTTTGTCCTGGAAGATATCTCGTTGCTTCGAGTCACTGAGGAGCAAAGGGAAGGGATTTTATTAAGATGCGGCTTCCGCCCAGGGCCATATGCAGCGTGCCTATGTGCAGCAATGCTCCCCCCACCCATTGTAGCACAGTGGCAGGGACCGGGACCGGGACGGGGACCACACTGGCTCTCCTGGGAAACCTGCGCAGGCGCATTGCAAGTGCTCTTATTGAGACCTTTGAAGGGATTACTGATGATGACTACCGCGAGGTGATAGACTACATCAATGCACTATTCCACATGTAGGCAAGCATGCAAGCATCCCCTTCCACCCCAAGCTGCCTGCCTTCCCCATAGAAAAGCAGCTTTACCGCTGCAATGCACTGCTGAGCTGGCCCCTGCAACCGCCGGACGCTGTGGCTGGCCGCCCTCCTCCTGGCTTTAGAGGAGAGCTCCTGGCTGCATGCCCCCCTGCCCTCCTCCTGGCTTGAACAGAGCACCAGGTGGAATGCCCCCCTCATCCCTTTCCACCCCAAGCTGCCAGCCTTCCCCATAGAAAAGCAGCTTTACCTCCGCAATCCGCTGCTGAGCTGGCCCCTGCAACCGCCGGACGCTGTGGCTGGCTGCCCTCCTGGGTTGAGAAGAGCTCCTGGCTGCATGCATCCAGGGACTCCTCCGTGCCCTGGATCGCTGCTGCCTCGTCCTCATCCTCCTCCTCTTCTTCATCCTCCTGCTCTTCGTCCTCCTCCTCACCCCCCCCTTCACTGGTGGGCTGGGAAGTGTCCGTGGTGGTCGATGGAGTGACCGTGGGATCACCACCAAGTATCGCGTGCAGCTCCTTATAAAATCTGCAAGTCACCGGGGCTGCCCCTGAGGGGCCGTTTGCCTCGCGGGCTTTGCGATACGCATTCCTAAGCTCCTTTACCTTAACACGGCACTGCAGAGTGTCCCGCTCATGGCCTCTTTCTGCCAAGGCCCGTGATATCTGCCCATAGGTGTCAAAATTCCTGCGGCTAGACCGCAGCTGAGACTGAACAGCCTCTTCCCCCCAGCAGCTGATGAGGTCCAGCACCTCACTATTGCTCCATGCTGGGGATCGCCTATTGCGAGGAGGCATGGCACGTGGAGTCATGATGATCAATCAGAATGATCACCTGCAACGATTCCCTGAGACCACGCCACGCAATCAATCAGATCAATGAGAATGATCACCTGCAAGGATTCCCTGAGAGCACGCCACGCTTGGCTGGAGCAAACAGGAAGGGGATTTTCAAATTTCCCTGGAACTTTAAAGGGCGGGTCTGACGTATGGTCACCTGAGGACAGGACAAAAGAGTTTGCAAGTGATGACCAGAGTGGCTCGAACGGGAATTATGGGACAGGCTGGAGGCCAATTAATACGCAGTGGGTGTCCACATTCTTCCTGTAGTGCTACAGCAGGTGCGCTACAGCCCTTATTCCCCATGAGGAGGTGGATTAATAATAGCGCTATAACTCCACGGTTATAGCGCTATTAGTGCCTTGCCAGTGTGGACGGAGAGTAGGTTATAGTGCTCGTAGGGGCTTTATAGCGCTATAAAGTGCCAGTGTAACCATGGCCTAGGATACCAAAGTTTAAGAGCCCTTCTGTTTTAGACAGAATGCCAGATGATCCTGAAGGAAGTACAAGTGCTCGGGAGTTCATCATTCTTGAGGTGTCTTGTTCCCCCTCCCCACCATGCGAAAATTGACTGGGAGAGGAAGGGCAGAGTCTAAATGACACACATTCCTATTAATTTTAGGAACCCCACAGGCTACCAATACATAGGCTCCACCAATACAGAGGCTAAAGAATATGGAAACGTCACCACACTTTGGGAGCATGTACGTGGCCTGGTCAGAGAGAGGTCAAGAGTCGAATATTCAGATGGGTTGAGCAAATTAGACCTTTAGTGATTTGCCTGAGGCCACACAGTGAATTGATGCCAGAGTTGGGATAAAAATGGATCTCTTCTGACTCCTAGTCTTTTATCGTATCCTCTAGGCTTGACACCACCAAATTCCTCTTTTATTTCTGCTATTGAAATTATCCTTCACTTGCTATCCTGATCTCTTCTGTGATCTTGGTGGCAAAATCATAGTGTACATTTCACCTCAGAGATGGCTGCGTTTCACTGGTGGATTGACTGCATCATCTGTTTATTAAAATGGATGTCTGTGCATAGACATGTATCTTGTAAAGTGCTTTATGGTCCTTTGGGACAAAAGGCATTATACAAGTAAGACATATGCATGTAAGATGATATTTATTGATTTTTTTTTTTCTTTTTTTAGAAGAGGGCTTCCAATATTTCCAAGTCATTAGGATGTCAGCTATCCAAAGAATCCTTTTCTTCTTCCTCCTTGTAGTTGTGAAAGGGAAGTCTGTGTCTTGGTACTAGAATTTATTGCAAGAGCCATGATGAAAAATGTCATATGAAGAAGAGGGAAGAAATTGCTAGGTTGAACTTTGAGGTCTATATTTTCAGCTCATGAATTCAAAGTAAAAATTACTTCACTGGAGTCAGCTATCTTTCTCAGTTGTAGTTACTGAATAAGAATGAATTAAAGGGGATGCAATATTGTATTATTAGATTGCAGGTCTTTTAAGACTGGATGAAACACAAGAATAATTTGTAAAGGTGAAGAATACATTGGCAAGTTGTCCCATAGGGTCAATTATATTTCAGAGAACATGAAATATCACAACAGAACATAAATTATTTTTGTTATTTATTTGTTCCTTACCTGGAATTTGGTTGGGCATTTTGTAGACCAACTGTAAAGGGGACTCTAACTTAGTATTTATATCACTTAGGATTAAATAGTGAAACCCAGCTAAGCAGCAAGTTATCATAAAAAGTAGGATTCATGCAGTGCAAAACTTACAAATGACAGCTTTTTCTCCATAATTCTATTGATTTTTAGTAGCTAGTTAGGGTTGCCATTTCCTCAGTGTAAGTGGCTTACCGGAGAGATGATCCAGCATAGATCTAGAGTTCATTATAGCTAATGTCAGGCATTCCTATTCTTTATTTTAGTGAGGATTCTTGGAAGAAATGAGACCTAAGAGTTCAACCGCAATTTTTGGAGTGTAGCTGGATATATATAAACATTGCCATCCTACCATGTGGGGGTATTGTGGGAGTATCGTACTGGCTCAGAGAGAAATCCTAGTAGCCTGCATGCTTTGCTACTAACAGTTTCCCTTGACAAAAAAAAAAAACATTTATAAACAAGGGTGCAGTGTTGCCTGAGCACAGGACTGTGAACGAGGAACTTCGGAGAGTTTAGCTTAGTTTTGAAGCTGATTTGCGATGATGTTGGTTTCCTTACTGGTCATTGGCATCTTACTTGGCCTTTCTGATGTTTCCCAGTTACACAGATAGGGATAATATCTGCCTCATAGGGATGTTGTGAGAACCGACTGTACAGTGCTTTGGAAATTCTGGCCTAAATTCTCAGAAGTAACTAATGATTTTGGTTCATCACATTTTGGGTGCCTGACCTGAGATGTATCGAAGGGTTTAGAAGGTGTTGAGCCTTCTGAAAATCAGTTCCATCTAAGGTGCCTCAAATTGGGCACCCAGAAATCCCTATTCACTTTTGACTAGTTATATGAAAAAATTAATGGGAGTGCAAAATATTATAAATTACTAACATGCCAAGGTAGGAAATCCCAACCCAATTTACATTTGGCTATGAGTTAATAACTGTTAAGCTGAGCCTAGCAGGGGAAAAGTGAGACTCTGGGTGGAGTCCATAGTATTGAAACTGCTCTAGCTTATAAGGTGGTAGTGACCATTATTATTTTATTTGCTATGTCATTAGATCAATGAGAAGAATGAGAAACTATAAATTGTTCATTTATTATTTCCTCTTTTTAATTTGCAGGTGTCCTACATTAGTCAAGATTGCAAAGAAATTCCAGAATTTCTAGGAAGAAAATATGGAGGTATTGCAAAAAGGCTAGATCTCAGCTTCAATTTGTTAAGGTATGTGACAATGTTTGGTTTCTCAAGTGCCATATGAGCAGAATTGGGCTGGGCCTCCAAAAGTGAAATATTTTCTGCTTTTTGATATTTTCATTTGCTATGTGTATTTTCTTTCTATTTGGGTAGGGATAAAAAAGAAGTCTTAATTTTAATCAAATTACATATTGCTATTTTAAAATAGTGGTACTGTTTTTATAGACACTTATCTACTATTTAACACTTGTGATGCGTGTGGAGGAATAATGAACAGGTAGGTCTATCAAAAGCTTTTAGCATCAATCCAAATACACAGTGCAAAGTTGGCATTGTTTTTATTTGCTCTTTACTGGAAAACAAGCAAAACAACATCTTTCTGTGGAAAAAATGGAGAACGAGTCCAACAGTGCTTCACCAGTAGCCAAGTTACAAGTAAGTGTGCTCTCCTTTACCTCATCTTCCTTGCATGTTTACAGTTCTGACCTTCAAAGTTCTGGGATATTGTCTTCCCAGATTGTATGAATTCATTTCAACACATTACCTAGGCATCAATATATTTCTTTTACCTCTTAAAACAAAACTCTCCTCATGGCGAAGGCCTCTAAAATTTAACTCCTCATAGAGAATTCCATATGATTTGTGCAAAAAACCTATTGAAAGGAGACTTTCTTTTTTTTTCTTTAACCTGCATTGAATTTTACAGCAGTTTTGAATTGAACCTTACTGACTTCATCCTTAAGTTTTACTGGCTGTTATATAAAGGTTACACTTGAAATTTGGAATTTCACAGTTTACTTTAGCATAAGGGCTTTTTTCTCCAAGTAAAGGTCTTATTTCCATGGACTTCAATTGGAGCAGACCATAAGCCTACTTTTTAAATATTGTTAGTTGAAAGCAACACTATAGCATCTTGTTCTTCTAATAGATAAATTTTAAAAACAGTAGATAACACTTATTATAGATGATACCCTGTTCCACTGTAAACTCTGAAGGCCTGATTATGATCTCAGATATGCAAGAGATAGCGGAGTAAAACAGGCATTGAAGAACAGTCTGTGCATTGTAAATACTAATGACTCTTGTCTAACATGCTGCTTACTTTCACTGAGAAGGGCGTCATCTAAACCAAAACAAACTGAGCATAAAACACATGTGCTAATGGGATTGTACAGAAACTTCTGCTGCTGCTTCTCAAAACATTTCTAGTGTTCCTCATGTATATGTGTTTAATGCTTAAACAACAGGATTACTCTTCTGTTCTTGGATTTACCGAAGTAATGAACCTGGGCAAATAATTTGTTCTTTGTGTTTTGTGCAAGATTTTGAAGAGTAATTCCTTTCAAACATTAGTTTATTCCTGAAATATTTAAGCACCACTCATTTGTAATGTGATCTTAAAGAAGATTTTAACAGGAACAAAAGGCACTGAAGCTGGCAATGCGTTTGTGGGGGGAGAGGGGAGGGAACTCCTCACAATACTCTTGAATAGTATCCTCACTAGGAGGGAAATCTTTTTAGGGAAGTGGGAGAAAATAGATGGTAGACCTCAAATGGACTATGGGGTAAATTGGAAGATTTTTAAGGTACCATACTTATCTCCTTCCTCACCTTTGATCTAGGATAGTGACACTCTTTGTGATACCATTCAAAAGACTTAATCCTGCAGTGGATGATTGAAACTGTAATGGCTAAAACTGAGAGGACAGTTGGCTGCTAGCAATGGTGGAAATTAGGGCTTATGTTGAGAAGGAAAATAGTTTCTCATTGTCTCTTCTGGCATTAGTTTATTGTAGAATCATAGACTATATTAGGAGTGGGAGAGACCTCTGGAGAACATCTAGTCCAATCACCTGCTCAAAGCAGGACAAACATCACCTAAATCATCCCAGCCAAGGCTTTGTGAAGCTGGGCCTTTAAAAATTTCTAAGGATGGAGATTCCTTAAGTAACCCGTTCCAGTGCTTCACTACCCTCCTAGTAAAAGTGTTTCCTAATATCCAGTCTAGACCTCTCCCACTGAAACTTGAGACTGTTGCTGCTTGTTCTGTCATCTGCCACCACTGAAAACAGCCTAGTTCCAGCTTCTTTGGAACCCCCCTTAGGTAGTTAAGGTCTGCTAATCCCCACCTCCACTCTTCTCTTCTGCAGAATAAATAACCCCCAGTTCCCTGACCCTCTCCTCAAAATCATGTGCCCCAGCCCCTTAATCATTTTCATTGCCTTCTGCTAGACTTCCTGCAATTTGTCCACATTCCTTCTGTAGTTGGGGGACCAAAATCAGACACAATACTCCAGGTGTGGCCTCGCCAGTGCTGAATGTTAATAAGAGAAGAGAGAAAATCAGATTCCTTTGTTTGTTACTGTTTGAGCCATGATAGAAATACAAATTCACATACTTGACACATCGTATCTCAAGTGTCTAGGCTTTCAGAGTACAGTAATACAATAGTGTATTACTGATTATAGCATAAGACAGAAAACATGTTTGTGAAAGTTCATAGCCTTAAGTGATATGCATTTGGTGGGGATGTCATGGGCTTTGGCTGAAGTAATTTTCAAGTGAAATCTTTTCATCCTACCTAAACAAATTTCATTTGCTTGAAGAACTGACAGTGCTGTGGTACAGTGTGGAATTTTCTGATTTAATAATAGTGATCGTATTAGAAAATGTAAAAAGCCTGATTTGGTCATCTTAAAAGCCATTTTTGGGGAAATAGGGAAGGAATGCTAAGACACAGAAAGTTTCTTTATTAATATAGAGGGATTTATCTTGGTGGTGGTGGATGAGGGGTGGGGGATGGGAAATCAGCCAGTCAACAGAAGACTGGAATGATATTGCATCCGGTCAAGGGGTCATGATAAAGATTAGGGGAGTTTTGTGCCTGCTTGCAGTTTAATTTATTTCTGTCTCATAATTTATGTCCGGGTACTTTCATGTGGGATAATCCTCCTTTTTTTTTTTTTTTGTATATGAGTCTAAGTAACAGTTCTTGAACTTTACATTTTGACCATTGAGAGGTTGTTGCGTCAGAAAAGGAAACATCCCATATCTCATGTAGAAATGGCTGATAAAACAAGAATGGTGATTACCATCTGCTAGACAGTTAACTACTGAATGCTTGCAAATTTATAGATTTTGGTAAGCATTAGGTGAGCATTGAAAGTTATAGAATGGGGAGAAAACAAGAAAGAGATCTGATAGGAGGAAACTTAATTCAGTTTATATTGCAAATGAAACAAATGGTAGTATGTGTTCTTTCTACTCCTATTTTTATTGATGTCAATGGAAGCAAGGCAAAGCATAGTTTGCTAAGGGATCATTCTCACACAGTAGACAAGATGTCTTAAGGGTTGTATGGCCAAAAAGGGCGATAAAAGATGTCTCTTAATCTAGCAATAAAAGTAAGACTGCTGATGCATTACAACAGGAAGCTTTGTTTTTAAAAACTAAATTACTTGCAATCACATCTTATTTAACATTACTATGATAAATCTAGTATCGGAGATGTAGCTTTGTTAGTCTGGATCCGCAAAAGCGACACAGAGTCCTGTGGCACCTTATAGGCTTACAGATGTATTAGAGCATAAGCTTTCGTGGGTGAATACCCGCTTCGTCGGATGCATGCCATGATAAATCTAGTCAGTGAAAAATAGCATTAAGAGAAAAATATCTGTAAAACATAATGATGCTTGCAGCTATTTTCTGCTTATCCTCTGAGAGGATTATGCACTGCTGTTTGACCAGGTGACATTAGATTGCCAGAAGCAATGGTGCAGGTTGCAGACTTGTGATTTTTCTGGCATTAGATTCTTCTCTAGCCTCTTACATTCATTCAGGAAATATAACTTTTTTTGTAGGAGGCTAGATTTCTAGTAGACTGCGTAGATATTGCAAAATGGCTTCTAATATGGTGAATGTGATTCATTAATGACTTGTTTCTTAATAGAGAATATTGCTTCTTGAACAGTTTTATCAGTGAATTGTGAAGGTACTGACTGGCAATATAAATAACTTCACGGCAGGTAGGTGAGTGCCTCAGTTAATTATTCTTGAGGCCTTTGGCAAAGTAAATACAGAGTCTGTGCTGTCAGTGGAAAGTAGCTGAAAACCAAGTGGTGTTTGACAAACGTGATACATGGAAGTAGGGGAGGATCAGTGAAGCATGTTGGTTTGTAATAAAGAATAGTAACTCAGAAAGTAGCTATGAACAAAACTTTACTTGCCGCTATCATGACATCTGTTGTACACATCTCTTGAAAATAATTAGTTAATAAAATTACTTTCTATTCTTTTCTTTGCTGCTTCTCAATTCCGGTTGGAATGACAGTCCCATGTAGTTTATAATTTTTTAAAAAAATGATTTCAGATCAGTTCAGCTGACTCTAGAATGTTTTTGAGAATGAGATGAGGCACATTATTAAAGAGCCTTCTGATGCCTGGCGGGAAATAACTCTAGGTGGTGGTTATTTTTGTTGTTCTAACATTGGGTTTTTAAATTTCCTATATGTTCATCTGGACTTGAAATTCATACACTTAGAGTTGGGGATGACATAGTTTTTCTTGATAGATACGTTTACCGAAGACTAGGCATCTTCGGTCCTATAACCTGAGTGTTGCAGCCATTTTGAATATGTGTTGAGGGGTGGTAGGAAAAAGGATTCTTCAGTTTCTAGTCTTAAAAATGAGGTCTTCCTCCCACGCTAATGTTTAAATACTCCATTTTGCAGTAAAACATATATGTTAGTCATGGCTGCTGAATGAGAGCATAATAAACACTGTTTTTTTTGTAGACCACTTTAGAGTCCATAATTCTCATACTATATAGAAGTGAGTACACTAGTCTTTATTTGAGACAAACAATGTAGGGAGCAACAGCTGAAATGCAAAAGTAATGAGGCATGCATTGCTGAAGAGGTGACAGCTGGCAAGCTTCACTGAAGTGCATTTGAAGCGGGGTAGTTAATTGAGGGACCTGGAAGTGAGAAGTTGCCCCTTGTATAGGGGTTTTCCTGAAAGGAGGTAGTAACTAAGAACTGAGAATGAGAGAAAGAGGCAAATAAGCAGAAAGGGTGCAATAAGAAGGGAGACAAGAAGATATAGGGTGAAGTGCAGAGACCTGTAGATAGTAGCCATCCATTGTGTACATTTTATCAGCTCGAAGAGAGGAAAAAAAAATGGAAGTTTGATTTACTGTTTCAGCAGAGTGAGTCTGCTAGTTTTCTCTCTTCACACTAAAGATTAAATGGATTTTGGTGTTTGGGTGACACACACATGATCTGTATGGGTGCCACGTTAAGCTAAATAATAATGCTGGTTGGCTAATTGAGAAACTAGTGTAATTATTTGCTCAGTGTTTGAAATTTGAGGATTTCCTCTTTTCCTTTCAGAAATTCCCTCTGATCTTAATTGCTGAAGAGGAGGGAAGGGTAAGTCTCAGCTCTTGGCCAAAGAAGGAAGATTAATCCAATAATTGGGCTAATTGAGAGAGATCTCCATCTCCTCCACCTCTCCAAGGTGCAGATGATTTCTGCTAGGAGCATTAATAACTAATGCTGTGTGCGTGTGCATAATTGCCACTGTTGAGCTGGGTGGGCATGCATGCCAAAATATATCCCTGAACCCTAGATCTTACTCTGGAACGCTCCTGCAGACTCCTGTGACTTTGGGCCTGTGGAGTGTTGTATCCATGGGTATGGTGGGGAGCAGGCAATTCTTGGCCTCTGTGCTCCTCTTCTTGTCTGTATGTATGAGAAAGTTCAAGCTAGAATCTGGCCACCATTTTAGAGGGCATGTTCTTCTTAGCTCCAAGGAGGGTTTTATATTTCTGCCTTTTTCCATCCTGCCATTCTTATAGAAGTAAGAGAGACAGAACAGGGAGATGAACAACAGAAGTGCAAAAAAAAAAAAAATCAAGATAAAGCATGACACATTTTTTAAAGCCTTGAGACTGATCTTTATAGCGTTTAGAAATGTTTAAGAAAATGCACTATTGTTAAAACTTTTTGATGGGTTTATTTATAAGGTAGAGAAATATTTTCACCGTAATTGGGTAACTCTTAATAGTAGCAATTGCATATTTATCAGTTTGAGGGGCTGTTATTAATGTAGCTGTCATGCACAATCACATTTCTTCATTAAATCCATTTAGTATGTGCATTATTCGGTCTAGAATGTCACCAGGACATCAAAGCCCCCTTAGGCATAAGAGCACAGTGCCCTGCTGTGGCTGCAGAAAGGGCTTGATCAATAAATGTAACATGTTAATGCAAAGCAAATAGAATAAAATATTTCTTTGACAAGACATGAAAAATCACCTTGTGGCAGCTGGCATGGTGATGCCATTTCAGCGGAGACACTAGCAAAGTTGATCTGACAAGTAAAGAGGAGAGATGATGGTTATAAGGTGCTTTTGTTTCAAACTTCTTTCTTGACCTGTCAGGATTTGAAGGAGCCTGAATGGCCCTTTTTTGTCATGTGAAAATTGTAGACTTAGGCAGTTATGAAGCAGTTATCTCTTCTCAAATTGTGAATGCTGCTGTTTAATTGATTCACTTAGCATTTGAAACTGTCATGCATTAATAATTGCTAAATCCTGTAGATACTGCTCCAGTGTGTCATGCTTAAATGTGTAGTTATCAGAAAATTAATATCCTTAATGAACCGGTGCTTTCAAACTAGCATTGCATGAAATCTCTTATGCCCTTTTATTTGCTGAAGGTGTATCAGCCGGTCTTCAGAAAAACTCCTCCTGACACTTTGCGCTTTTTTTTTTTTTTTTTTTTTTTGATGCCCAACAAATGCCAGCTTTGCTTTGGGTACATAGTGTGCTCAATGACAATAAATATAGTAATTATACTGGAGTTAGTAATTAACATAATTATAGTCAATTACGACAAATACAGTGCAGAGCTAAATAAATGAGAGGGGAGAAATTAGCAAGCTAATTGATTTATCTTACATGCTGCTGCTTTTGCAACTGCCAGTTGCAGATTTTTTCTGAAGGGAAAAAAAAGTATTGTTTACAAATACCTGATTGTGTTTTGAAATTTCTCTGTCTTGTATTTGTTTCCCACTCCTTTACACATGTTTAAGTGAAAAAGATTGAAATTGGAGAAGTGGAAATTGCTGTTTACCTGCATCACACTGAACATTGAATCTAAAAGAAAACATGCGTGCCTTAATTTTTAAAGTTGATTTAAGTTTTTTCTTAGTATTACAGGAAAAAAAATGACCTCTGTATCTACACAGAAGAAAATGCAGCTATGCTCATTGCTATGGTAGCAAATTGATGATGGGTAATCTTAGTCTTTTAGGTGTGGCTTGAATTTAGATATACACTTTTGCTTTGGGTTTTGTTATTTTTTGGTTCTCTCTCATCAGTACTGCACAACAAAGAGTAGCTAAAGAGAACTTGAATTTTTATTCAAACAGTCAAAATGTGCTGGTTCAATATACTCTCATTTATCTGTTCTTCAAATAAAGGGCCGCTCAGACAACCATTTAGACCACGACAGACACACAGTATTTCAATTTATTCACCTATTTATAGACTATTTATACAGTGTTGGCTGAAATAGGTGGTTAATGTGTTCCACTTTCCTCTTTTTTTCTTTCAAGCAGTTTATTATAAGAGGATTAATGTATTTAAGTATTGAAGATTGTGAATCAATATTCTGATTTTGTTTTTAAATATTTAACACTAACATGACTTTTTTGCTTTTTATAAAGCAGAGAGTGCTTTTCTGAGATGAATGTTTTTAAAATACTTTGTTTAAAATTTTTAAGCTTAAAACTGTACCTTTAAAAATTGACTCATACACTGACCCCACCAAAGAGATTTCGTAACACTAGCAAAGTAATCTTAACGATGCAAATGACTAAGTAGTATCAGAAATATATTGTGCAATCTGTCTAACTTAAATGTGTGAGTTTTCATTTAGAAGTGTGAGCAGTTACTTAAACTTTCTGTTCAAATATTGCATAATCTCCTGAAGTATTGTATTGTTTTAAAAAGCATTAAAATGCTGTCAGTGTCTTGGAATCATTAAATGTACACTAACAATATTTAGCATTGTCCTTTACATTCAGTTCATTGGGAAATCAGTTTGCTAAAAGAAATATTTTGTCATGGACATTTTTTTGTTTACCTTCAAGGAGCCACTTACATTTACAATTTACAGACTTAATGGTCTTTCAGATACAGTCTCACATGTTGATTAAACAATATAGATGCAGAAAGTCAGTCTCTCTCTCTCTCTCTCATAATTATGAACTACTCTTACCTTATTGGATGGGACTAAAGATTAATCTGGTAAAGGTTCTCACTCATATGTTAAGGTGAAGAGAGAACGGTTTAGGATAAACTTTATCAAGTTTGTGCATATTTAGTACATGCATCTGTTGGATGAGTGAAGGGAAAACTTCCAGGTTTTCCAATAACTGGTATAATTTTGATCTGCTGTACTTATTCTGATATTATTGGTAGATCTAGATAGAACATAGCATGTGATATATCCTCTCTATTTTTGTCCTGTTCCCTTCCTCTTTCTGATGAGCAGCATTTCATGAGGGAGTAGATGTGATTTGGATAATGTATGAAGGAAGTCTCATCTTTTAAGTTGGGCTATATTTTTATTTATTCTTACTGTAAAGGATTACTTTGTCTTAATATTCTGTAGCTTTAGAGATAGTGCCCAGTTAAATACCATGCATTCTAATATTTGGTAAACTAGAAATTTGACTACAAAAGTTGTCTTTTGGAAATATCTTTTGCTTGAATATAATAAACATTGCAAATATCTGCATGTAGTTTACATGTTTCTGTGGTGGTTTTTTCCTCTGCTGTGGATTACTTCTAATTAATGCCCTATTGATCCACAGAGCAACTAAATTAATTATACACTACAATGCAAGTTGTATTTTTATATCTAACTTTAATTTCAGCTGACCATTCTGAGCACACACATTCTTCCTCCCAGCTCTCAAAATATGCATAATAAATAAGTGAAGAAATGAAACCTGCAGTATGAAATACTTGATTTCTATTTGATAAAATGTCACTATATCACATGTATCTTTTGAAATCCCAGTAGAGGCTCTTCTTCTCCTTTGATCCTTGCTTGCCTTTTTATGGCCACACAGTCACTAACTGACAACAATGTGAAAATGCTGTAGTTTATTTATCCCCAACACCCAGTGCTGGGGATAAATCCATTGATTTAGTGTGTGTGTCAAATCAGAAGCAAAGAATTATATTCCATCCTATATTCTCTCGAGAAGGTTTAAGGTTGTGGAGAGTCATCTTGAAGCATATCACATTCCAGAGTTGGGGTGAAAGCTGCTTTTGGAAGTTTTTTTGGGTCACTCTGGATTTTATAGGTTTTAGTATTCTAAATTCTTGGGAGGATTATCATAGCAAAAATGTTAACCTCCCCTTCCACACACCCCACCCCCCCACATACACAGTTCTGACATTTTTAAAAACTAAAATAATGAAAGCTCATAGACCTGAACCACTGTCTCCTTAAATTCAAAATTAACACTTCATATCTGGAGGACTGGATTGTTTTGGGGGTATAGAGCTTTCATCTCTAGGTTGTTGTTGGTTCAAATCTGAAGTAGCGGTAAAATCATGGTCCCCAATGAAGTCGAAACTAAAGCTCACAAATGACTTCATGGGGAAGGGACCAGGACTTCATGATAGAACTGTAATGACTAAAAGCTTTTGAGATGGCTGTTCTATGGCCTATGTGAAATGACAACAGTTCCTAGTGGACAAATGTCCACCGCAAAACTACCACTCCATTTGTCAGTAATCAGCTACTGTATAGGCTGGCGTTGTCAGAGGTACCAAGGACTAAACAGACCATCAAGAAATGAATGACCTCCTCATATCGATCTGGTCCCCTGAGGTTGTGAACAAAGTATGTTGATAGAGTGATGTTGGGAAGTTTGCGGTGCTTGTACTGAACCTTTCTTTGTCTAAACGGAGATCTTCTCTCTTTAGAGCTCTCTTAGCACTCATGGTAGGTGCCAGACATGAAACTAATAAATGTAAAACAAG
Source organism: Dermatemys mawii (assembly GCA_007922305.1). Classification (NCBI taxonomy): domain Eukaryota; kingdom Metazoa; phylum Chordata; order Testudines; family Dermatemydidae; genus Dermatemys; species Dermatemys mawii. The sequence continues at coordinate 41,282,448 of ML677335.1, read as the reverse complement.
AAATAGCAAAACCTACAAGTGTTTGTGTTTTTTTTTAAAGGGTAGAGTTTATGAAAAACTTCTTGATTTAAGAATGCTTGAAGAGGGATAGAATCCATGACTCCTTTTTAGTGATGTTTACTGTGGAATACTGGTGAATGTGGTGAGACACAGCAGTTAAACTGACAGTGTATTGCCCACATTTCCCTATTGGTGGTACTTGTGTGTATTTGGTTTGGTTTTGTCACTGTTTTAGGAGTGATGTCAGACTCTGAAGTAGCATCTTGACCACTCTTGCTTGTTTGGCTGGTGGTTGTGAGGCTAAAGAGACTTTTTAAATATCTGGTACAGATCACTAGTGTAGACAGGAAATAAAATTTGGCTGTTGTAGATTTACGTGACCTATGTTCCTAATTTTTTCCCCCCTCCCCAAAAAAACCCAACCAAAAAACATCACCCTTCCATCACTGCTGTCCTGTAACAATGGTGAAGAACAGCTGAGGGAGTTGCAATCTAACACTGAACAAGAAACTTCTCTAGAAGGAGGAAAACTGCCTTATCCCTAAAGCCTCTCTCTTTCTCAGCTTCACTGCAGAGCTTCTGCCCGTATCCTTCCCCTGCCACATGTCTGCCTAGGTTCCTGCTGCAGATTTAAAGAAATAGTACACACGTTCTCACCACCAGTAGGAGGAAGAAGGAATTCCTGCCCTCTCCCCCAAATCACCCACTGGATGATTTCACTATGAAAACATGTTGCTGGCATTTTGCGTAAAAACTCCTGTATAGCTTCTGTCAGTGTACTGTTTGTGTGCTTTATCCATGTGCTTTTGTCTGGTAAATACTGTTTTTGCAATCTTGTATATTACATAAGTCATGTTTGGAGACTATTTTTCTTTAGGTTAAAAATCCTCACCTAATGGAAAAAGATAATAATAATGCCTAAAGATATCTGCAAGGACTAGACTCAGTGGCGGAATGGAGAGCAGAAATGTCTTTGCCTCCATTTAGCAGATGGAATAGTTTTGGAGGTGTATGTTGCATATTAATGTAGACCATAGCAAGACATCATCATCTTCAAAGCTAGACATTAATTTCAGAAATGTGACCTGCCTTTCCCACAGAATGTTAGTCTGTGATTGGACTTGTCGATAGGGAGCTCCAATGTATAAATTTAACAGAAAACCTGACTTAATTTATCTGCTTTTAACAGATTTTTAATAATCATTAAGGTCCATTCATTCAAAGGCTGATTATTGTACACATTTTTTCCTGAGATTGATGTACTTGTGGTGATCATAAGTCAGTGTCTCTCAATCTACCAAAGTGTGTTTATTTCACTGTTAACATGGTTTTATGTGACTTCAAAACCAGACTTTTTTGAAAAAAAAATCATAAGTGCTTGGGAGCATACAACCACTCTATTGGAGTAACAAGAAATTTCTTTGCTGATAATACAGTATCTGATATTGGAAACATCTTTTATAGTGGGTGGTGTTTTGTGTGTGTTTTTTTTTTTTTTTTTTTTTTTTTTTTTTTTTTTTTTTTTTTTTTTTAAATGGAAATGAAGAGTTGAAGGAGTCTCTGCTGCTGGGCCTAAAATTTTTTTTTAAAGCATATAGTATACAAATGGCAGAGTTGTAGTCAAACCATTTTAGACATGAAGGGTCCAAGATTGATTGTCCTGTTCTTTTCCAGGGACAGATTTGATATTAGCATTATAATCTCATGAGTTAGGGCTCTGACTCTTGGAGTCAAGAGATCACATTGGAATATCAACTTGGGGGCGGGAGGAGAAGTCAAACAGCAAAACTCAACTTTTTAGCCCTTCTGGTTGTGAGAAAAAGCTTGAAAATATAACTGGGATGTAACTGATGCAGAGACATCTTACCTGCTTCTGTAGATAACTTGGAACCATAATGTTGAGGTGTAAACTGCACCAGGCATCTCAGTTGGGTGTTGAATCCAAGACCTTTTGCTCTGAGGCAGAGGTGATATGTGTATTGGCGGGGCACATGTGGTTCCCTCCTCTTTGTCCCTCCCCCTGAGATTTCTGCTATCGTGGGAGTCGGGCTGAGCCCGGCTGAGGTGGATGTGCCTGGGAAAATCACTGGCATCTAGCGCTTCTGCTAAGTCTTGGTTGGAGGTGTCTGGAGCAGGGAAGAGAAACCTGTCTGAAAGCACAGCAGTCCACCAGAGAGGGCATGGGGAAGCCCACTGACTCCATCCCTTCCTTCCCTGTAGCTGTGGTTACCAATGCTTGGCAGTAGGTGTCTGGAGCCCACTCCAGCCTGCACTATACCCTCAGCGTGATGAGGGAAGGAACTGTGAGGGGTGAGATGACAAGGTGGTACTAGCTTAGAGCGGGGTGTTGGAGATGCAGGGGGAGTGGGAAAGGCCAGACGACAAGCATATGAATGGTAGTTCTGTGTCAGACCAAATGTCCATCCAGTCCAGTATCCTGTCTTCTGATAGTGGCCAATGCCAGATGCCCTGGAGTGAGTGAACCCAACAGGTAATGATCAAGTGATCACTCTCCTGCTCTCCATCACCACCCTCTGACAAACAGAGATTAGGGACACCATACCTTACCCATCCTGACTAATAGCCATTAATGGACTTAACCTCCATGAATTTATCCAGTTCTCTTTTAAACCCTGTTATAGACCTAGCCTTCACAACCTCCTCAGGCAAGGAGTTCCACAGATTGACTTGCGCTGTGTGTAGAAGAACTTCCTTCTATTTGTTTTTAAACCTGTTGCCCATTAACTTCATTTGGTGGCCCCCTAGTTCTTATTTACTTGTTCCCATAATATAACTTACTCGCTTTCTCCACACCTATCATATCCCTCCTTAGTCTCCTCTTTTCCAAGCTGAAAAGTCCTACCCTCTTTAATCTCTCCTCATTTGGGACCTATTCCAAACCCCTAATTATTTTAGTTGCCCTTCTCTGAACCTTTTCTAATGCCAGTATATCTCTTTTTTTCAGATGAGGAGACCACATCTGTATGCAGTATTCAAGATGTGGGCACATCATGGATTTATATAAGGGCAATAAGATATTCTCCGATTTATTCTCTATCCCCTTTTTAATGATTCCTAACATCTTGTTTGCTTTTTTGACTGCCAGTGCACACTGCGTGGATGTCTTCAGAGAACTATCCATGATGACTCCAAGACCTTTTTCCTCATTAGTTGTAGCTAAATTATCCCCCATCATATTATATGTGTTGATGGGGTTATTTTTTTCCAGTGTGCATTACTTTACATTTAGCCACATTCAATTTCATTGTGGATAAACATAAAGTAATGCTCATTGAATGGGGCAACTGTGTGTCCCCCACTGTCAGGAGTTACTTGTCTCTTCTGATCTGAGGGCCCTGACGGCACCATCCCAGCAGAAGACTGTGCCTGGCTATAGGAGACTAGTCTGACTCATCAGTCCAGTCACAAACACTGCAGCTGCCAGTGTAAGTACTAGGGGTGCAGATGCTGCCTTTCTGAAGACAAGCCCGCTTCTGGGGAAGATAGGCTCCACCTCTCTACATGGGGTGGGAGCAGGACCATGCCAGGGGGATGGTGCTGTGGGAAGGTGAAAGTATAGGAAAGCACACATTATGATGTGCCTGGGGTCCTGATTCACCTATGTAGCATTAAATCATAAGAGAAATGTTGCCTGGTGGTGAGAGTATGGTAGAACATGGGAAGCAAGATTACTGAGTTCTATTCCTATCTCTGTATCTGACTGTACAACCTTGGGCTGCGAACTTAACCTTTACTATCTGCAAGATGGCAATAATGCTTGTCTGCCTTTTGGAACAATTATTTATAAACATGATGAGGCTGAGTGAAAGGCACTGTAGAAGAGCAAATATATGGATAGTGTGTTAACACTTTTTCCCCCTCAGTGATGCAATTGGAAAGTTAAATTAATTTGATAGTTCAGAATTTCTGAACCAGTTGTTAGTTTTCTGTTGCCCTAGGATTCCAACCCTGTTTCTATACCTGCATATTTTTTTTACATTGTAGACAGTATCTGTCTTGGACTGTGTGGAGTTCTGGAATAAGAAAGAAACTACCATGTGTGCACAAGATTAAACTGGAGTGGATTCTTTTTTAAATGGAAGGATTGTTGGTTTGCTCCTTAAGAAATGAAAATTATCTGGTTGGTTGAAAAGTGGAGTGTATATAGATTTGCCCCTTTTATGCTGAGCTCCTTGCAGCTGAGGAAGGCTGCTGCAGATGTATGTTAGTTTTGGAGATACTGCATTTTCTCCCTCTCATGAGAGGTGGCGAGGACGGGGTGTTGCCCTGGAGGAGTAGGCACAGCGATTCTCTTCCATCAACGTGTTTCAGATTTTTTTTTGCCTTCTTAAGTAGTATTTTGTCACATGCTCAATGAGAGGGGCTTGAATGATCACCCTAGAGAATGAAGTCTTCTGTTCACTGTCAGACTAGGTACAACATGTACTACAGTTGTACAAGGTTTCATATGCTGGCCTATTGACCTGGCCTGGAAGGATCAGCTTTGGAATAAGAGTGTAGTTCATTTCCTGGCTTATTCCATAGCCTTCTGTTCTGCAATAAGCTTATCAACATGGTTGTCTGTTAGTGCCAATTATTATGATAGCTTTTGAATGTGGTCACAGGTCAAATAGGAGCTTCGATGGTGGTTATCAACACGCTTTACGTAGGCCACTGAATAGCCATCAGATGTTAAATTTGTGGTGATTGATTGCTGATCTTGGTTGGCTTGGAGGTAGAGGTTCACATGCATTGAGATGACTGAGCAAAAGCATATGATTCTTAAATTGAAACAGCAAATTAATGCATTACCATCTGGAATTTTTTTGCTCATGCGTTGCTTCACTTTACTTTTATAGCCTTGTTACTGTTTTGTTTTATTTTTGTGTTCCATGGACATGTTTCTCTCCTGTGTGATATGTCGTTGTGTGTGGATCAAATGGAGAGAAAGGAAGCACAAAAGCTGGAATGGGTGTGAACAGAGAAGTATTTCCTTGTATGCTTTACTCCCAGGAGATGAAGGGCCAAGTTCTTTAAGTCAAAGGATATAAACTGTGTTTTAAAACTCAGCTTTCTTTGTTGTTGTATATCTTATTCTGTACTAATGGATCATAATTCTGAGGATCGGAAATAACTGTAATGCTCCCTTCTATTCAGGGGCAGAAGTGCAGTGGGAGCAAATATCGGGGGAGGAGTGAAAGGGGAGGGGTACAGAAACTGGTATATACCTATTACCCTTAGTGTGATAGAACCAAGGGCATGGCTACACTTGCAAATGTAGAGTGCTTAGAGTTAAACCAGCCTTGGGAGAGTGCAGAAGGGAAAGCGCTGCAGTTGGTCCACGCTGATCACTGCAAGTGCACTGGTGTGGCCCACATTTGCAGCACTTCAAGTGGCATTGGGAGTGGTGCATTGTGGGCAGCTCTCCCACAGATCACCTCTTCCCATTCTGGTGCTGTGGCTTGTGGGAAGGGGGTGGTGAGTGTGGGGCATTCTGGGTCCTGTCCCTATGCCCCGTGATGCATCGGTTTGCATCCTAGCAATGCCTGTGCTTCCATCCACATTTGGTGCCATCTTTCAATGTTTTTTGCGCAGCGTGTTCTTGTCTTCCTTTCCAGTGTGCGGGAATAGAACCTGAACTGCTGAGAAACATGCTGATGAATCTTGCCAGTGTGTCACGTTGGGCAGTCAAGTTACTCCTTAAGATCCAGACTGATGCTGAGGATTCTGATGATGCTATCAGCTTGTGTAATACATATGACACGAGATTGCTTGTGGCATTCACAGACATGCTCGCTGCCATGGAATGCTGCTTTTGGGCTCGGGAGACAATTACGGAGTGCTGGGATCATGTAGTCATTAAAGTCTGGAATGACGAACAGTGGCTGTGGAACTTTCGGCTGAGAAAAGCCGCTTTCATGGGACTCTGTCAGGAGCTCCCCCCAACCCTGTGTGCAAGGACAAGCGATTGAGAGCTCTCCTGATGGTGGAGAAATGGGTGGCTATTGCAACCTATGTTATTGAGAGCTATTGTAATGTGCTCTGTCAAATATCTGCTTATAGTCTCTGACTACCAACAGCTTATTTGTCACTACTTGAGCGGCCTCATGTCTCTTAGTTACCATTACATAGAAAATGAAAGTCCAATACTAAAACCCTGTTAATCAATGAAGGTTCTTCTGGCTTAAATCAACCGTAACCAAACATAGGTGCTGCAGCTAGGGGTGTGGGGGGTGCTGCAGCATCCCCTGGCTTGAAGTTGTTTCCATTATAGACAGGGCTTACAATTTTGTTCAATGTGTCTCAGAACTCCCACTATAAAAATTGTTCCAGCATCCTTGCAACCAAAGTGTGGGGTTTGTGTGTGGCTTTTTTGTTGTTGTTTTTAAAGTTCTTGCTTTGCCCTGTCGATTGATGCAGCACATGTGGGTACAGAGCTTCAAACCACAGACTCTTTTTCTGATCTGATCTAAGTGCAATTCTGTACCTAGGCAAATGGATAAATTTGACTGAATTTTCTTGGTGTAGACATTGTAACTCAAAACTTTAATGTTATTTAAATATATGAAAGTGTATCTTGTAGACACTGCTACATTTCTATCCGAGCATAGTAATACTTTTCTTGAAAAGCTTTGTGGCTAGTGAAAGAGTTAAGCGAAGCAGCCGGAAATCATTTTCAGCTTTTACTTTGCAGATACAACCTTTTAAGCATACCTACATTTACCTGCAATGGCAATCGTTTTGCATTTTAATGACAAATCAAGTACGCTAACTTGCATTTGAAACGAAAGTGCCTTAAATGTCTCTGGCTGTCAGAATGAGATGTTAGGAGCTTGATGAAAAGAGAACAAAGAAGACAAAGTATGAAGCCTAGATACAGAGCAAAATGAAATAAAACCTTGTATGGCCTGTCAGGGGTGTCAGTTGATATTCCTATCTAAAGCACATTATAGTATTACTTTGCAGCTCATAGCTTACTCATCTGTCTTTTTTAATTCATCACATTCTAGCCCACATCTTTTAAGTCCCATGTGTCAACAATGGAAGAAATCTGTTAATTGACAAATGAGTGTCACAAATGTGAATTGGTGCCTTTACATCAGAGGCAGGTAGTCTCTGTTGTTTTTTGTCGGCTCTATTATTGGCATAAGCCAGTGTAAGACATCTGTCTTTGCCAGAATGAGAGATGACAGCCAAAGAAGGGCTGTCATTGTTTTAGTGCATGCTCATTCTGCTGAGATACTGTATAAAGATAAAGTGTCAGTTAAAAGAATATGAAAAACTATGTGGAGGAAGTCCTTAAATTACTCGGGAAGGGGATTCAGGAATTGGTGCCAGAATTGAAATCTGAACATTTCAGTTCGCATCTATCACATCTGAGTAAAAATAATATTTTCTGAGTAACTGGATCAGTTTATAAGGCATTTAGGAAAGTGTTATGTTGTGTGGGCATAATTAGATTTATAAAATGGAAGAAAAATATACTTCCTAAGGCTATAGTTTGCTTATTACATGTTTGTTATTCAGACAAGCATAGAATTGTCTCAGTAAAAATATGCTATGTAGCATCCTTGGTGTCAATTTACATCTGTTTTGAAATATTAAAATTGCTCCAACTTTTTTCTGTTTTCAGGTTGATGAGTAATGTGAAATAACCCACAGTTGACTACATATTTCATTCCATTAATAGAAAAATTTATTAATAAATATGAATACCTGAAGGATTGTATAATAGACTAAAGTTACCCCAAATCACTAAAACTCTTTGTTGTAATAAATGGCTTTGAGAACGCGAAAGATGATGTAGTCTAATTTATTATTATGGTTTATCCTTGACTATTTGATCTCCCAAAGTTAGAGAGAGATGACTGTGGTGACATTCCCCTCTGGTGTTATCTGGACCAGTGATCTACTAGGTCGATCTAATCCTTGACTCTAGGAACCAGCCTTACCCTGCTGTGCTGGGAGAACCCCAGCTCCTGGCCATTCATGCACAGCCTTTTTCCATGTAAGCTGCTCCCAGCTACTGCAACTGAATGACACTTGCCGATATCTCTGGTCCCAGTCACAACTCTAGGAACCTCAGTCTTGTTATGCCTGTTGAATGCTGCAACCTTCTAAGTTCATCAAAGACATTGATATGCAGCAGGCTTGTTATCCCAAGGGGAGTCTCTGACATGCTTCAAACTAAATGCACCGCTTCGGGTAGAATAAACACACACATTTTTTAAACTATAAAGATAGACTTAAAAGGATTATAAGTCAAGCACAAGAAGTCAGATTTGGTCAAATGAAATAAAAAGAAAAAGTATTCTAAGTTGATCTTAACACTTTCAATGTCCTTGCAAACTTAATATCAGAGGGGTAGCCCTGTTAGTCTGGATCTGCAAAAGCGACAGAGTCCTGTGGCACCTTATAGACTAACAGATGTATTAGAGCATAAGCTTTCATGAGTGATTACCCACTTCGTCGGATGCATGCAATGGAAATGACCAGATGCAGGTATAAATAAATAGGCAGGAATCAGGCTAGAGATAATGAGATGCAAACTTAGAAGCTTCTCACCACAGTCTGGCTGGTTGCTCTTCAGCCTGGCTCATCCCTTTGATCAGCGCTTCAGTTCCTCAGTGGTGTGTGTGTGTGTAGATGCAGGTGGGAGAGAAGGAACACGGCAAATGTCTTCCTTTTTATAATGTCCTTTCTTTCCTCTCGGCTTTACTCACACTCCCTAGAGTCGGGTGAGCATTACCTCATCACAGTTCCTAACTGACCAAAGAAAGAGGGATGACTCCCTCAAGAGTCTAACAAATTCTTTTGTTGCTGCCTGGGCCAGTGTCCTTTGTTCCTGTGAGACTGGGCTGGTTTTGTCCCATCCACATCCTGATGAGGTGTGAACTGACCCTCTGCTTCTGGAAAGCTTTTTGTCTGGGCTTGCTTTGAGCCACGAGGATACATTTTAAGCCTCATAACTATATACACGAAACTATAACCTATACCAGAAATGCTCAGTACATCATGAGCCTTCCGAAGACTCCCGACATGACAAACTTTGCATTGGATACCACACAATCATTTTACAAAGTGGTGTAGGGTGTTCTTCCGACACAGAGTATCACAATGACCATATTCTAACTTATAAGCATTCATCCTTCAGATCAGAACGATGACCCTGAGATGAGCAACTGGAACAATACACCGATTTCTGTAATTAATACCTTTTTATTAGACAGCCTAACAATACTACACACTCTGAAATCTAGTACAGAAGAGAGAAATAATACAATACGGCCAGCATCTGCATTACTCACTCCATCTTGGTAAAGATACTTTAGAGTTAGTGGGCGATAATTATCCTGGCATCTTACACAGTACTTATGACAGGTAATGTATTTTACATTGTATTTTGCTAACAACCACCTTTTTATGTGTATTCATAATGGTTTCCTTATCTGAACTTTCACACCCCACTTCTACAAGAGTCCCCACTTCTTGTAAGTTAATTATCCATTTTCCTCAATCATTTACATAAATTAGTTGCTAAGACATTACTGCAGTCAATGCTTGAGAGTCTTGATTACAGTGTTCCTCAATTATTCTAAAATACCTGTAACTTTTTGGTTTTGTTCCTTCATACTGGAAAGCTGACTTGCTATACTTGTTTACTACCACACTTGTAAATGTGTAGTATTAAATAATAGGCAAGTCAACTTCTGTTAAACTCCAACCTAGCCCTTGATTCATTATGTTAAGTAAACTACTTTACAGGTCCTAGGCCTGTGGGGCCTCTACTTTCAGCAGAGTGTCAATCAATACTTACACCTTATGTGTATATCTGTATGGCTACAAAGGAAAAGAAGACAGAGAAAACGAGTTCTGAGTAATTAGGATGTAGGGGCCATGGGAGGGGAAGGAAAGGAGCAATGTATGGAATAAGAGTGACACTGGTAGAGACTCTTTTTGTGCTTTGGTCCAGAGTCATAAAGCACTTCAGCATCCTTATTACTAACCATATAGGTATGGTGTTGACACACTAGGTTAATTCTTTGAAATGCAGCTATTACTATTACTTGCAGACGTGCCTGATCCTTCAGTGGGACTTTTCACAGGCCTTGGGAACAGCACTAACAGATCCCAAGGAAGGACTGGGGCCTTGATCTCTAAATAAGGGCTGGTCTTCACTAGGGCAGGGGATCGACTGTAGATACGCAATTTCAGCTACGTTAATAATGTAGCTGAAATTGCGTATCTACAGCCGACTTACCTGCTGTCCTCATGGCGGCAGCGGTCGGCGGCGCGCTCCCCCGTCGACTCCAGCTTGTGCCTTTTGGCAAGCTGGAGTTACGGAGTCGATGGGGGCGCCGCTGGCAATCGATTTATTGTGTCTTGACGAGATGTGATAAATTGATCGCCATAAGATCGATCTCTCCCACGCTAGTGAAGACAAGCTCTAAGATTAGCAATGTTGCTGGCATTATGCTAAGCTGCTAGACATGCACTGTATATGGTAATTCAGAAATATCTTGTACAGTTGAGCCCATGGAAACATGTTTAGTCAACTTTAGATTTAAAGACAATAAAAAGATAAATGGAAGTTTTGAAATAAGTATAGGTATTTTATTTGATAGTATGAATTGAATTGTGGTTCATTTCTTTTTGTCTGCGTGGTGTTTTTTTTTTTTTTTTACACTGGTTTCCAGCAAAATAGCTAAGCAGTAGAATAAAAATCTAATTGACACATTAAAAATTTATTTTTTTCCTTTTTCTATTGCTAACTTTGAGCATGATAGTTATGTTTGTCTTTGATAACTATGGTTTGCTTCTGAGATGTCAACCACAGATTGCAGTACATCACCTAGTAAAAACTGATTGTGATGTTGGTTTTAATTTTTGACACTGATGGCAAAGTTAACCAATGCAAGTGCTAGCAAGTACCCATAAAGTTAGTGTCCTAGGATCAAAAAAGACAAAGAATGAATAGCCTCTAGCTTAAGTTATTGTTTTTACTTTTTAGCTACAACTATGGCAGCTTATAAATAAACTCTTCTTCCCTCTGCTAAATAGTATTTAGTAAAGTAATAAACTAGACTTAGGAGGAAGCTTTGCTTTTTTTCTTAAAAGCAAACAATAAACCTTTTGTGAAGGCACTACTGTCGTCTTACCAGGCATCATTTTGTAAGACCAGATTTAGTTATAAATAAGGTGGAGCCAGAGAGGAAGCTACTATGAATTGTATGCGTCTAAATTGAATAACCATGTATTGTCACTGTAAGCCACTGCTTTCTTCCCATTCTATTCCCATTGCTTATCTCCCCAACTTGAGTCAACTAAATGTTAGATGACATGCAATTTTGGCAGGAATCATGTACTTGTTTGTATTCTGCGAAGTGCCTACCACATCTATAGATGCAGTAATAAATTATACTTACCGCTAGTGGAGTCCTTTTTCCTTGTTGGGTGTCAATATGCTTTATGGAGGTAAACAAGTGTTACCTCTATTACAGATGGCAAAGCTGAAGTAGGGAAAGGCAAAAACCTTGATGGGAATCAGCAATAAATGTAATTTAGCAGCAAATGGAGACGAAGCTATTTTTATGCAGTTTCAGAAACTGTGGTAGAAACTTGCTCCATTGATGCTTTCAAAATGGTGCTAAATGTGGTTTCTTTGCTGTTTAGAGCTAAGCCATGCCTAGCACTAGTTTTAAATGGTGTTTGGCAATGGATCTTCCATTTAGAGTAGACAAACCTTAGGTGAATTGCCCTAGGCATAACAGTGATGGTAGAGCTAAGAATAGCATCAGGATGGAATCTTGGTCATATTGAAGTCTATGGCAAAATGCCTGTTGACTTAAATTGTGGTAGGGGTTCACCCCAGGTCTGCTAACTCCTAGTTTGCAGCCCCAGGTGTAATAATGAAAATGAAATTGTGGGGTAGTTGTCTTTGTACAGAATTTAAAGAGACACCAACCTATACATTGTAAGCAACACACAAACCCATAATGAAATATCTGTACAGGACTCATTGTCAAAATCCACAGGCAGAAAATAGTGTTATAGTTATTTGGGGCCCATCCTGTTTGGTACAGAGTGCCTAATGTGAGGTGCTAAGGTGCCTCAAGTATGACTGACTCAGTGGGAGTTGAGCCCCCCAATACCGTACAAGATTAGAACCTGGGAGAACCATCTAGCATTGTGAAGAAGTACACCTTTGAGCTGTTGCTAGAGTACAAGGGTGTATGTCTTTCATGGAGGTGGGTGTGAGTGTTTTTTTTGTTTTGTTTTTGTTTTGTTGCCACTTGACATTCCATTTGTTCTAAAATAGGAAATAATGGAACTGCATACAAAAGAACTTGATTGTGCATGCGCACACACCCTCTTGATTTTGCACTGCGAGCTGTCATGTAGAATCCAAAACAGACACAAATTTATTGGGTAGTATTTAGAAACATGTCTGTGGTAATGACTGAAGCTCTGATTTCAATTATCACCCACTAAATTTAGGCTAATGTAATGCATTTGTAGACCTGATGAATGACCTTGACATCATGTTTCAAAAATTTGAAACTGCACTGTTTTTTAATATTATATGCTGACCCCTGCTTTCCTTTTTTCCACACATCTGGAACATGGCAGTGAGTCTCCCATGTGAACAGTAAAAACTTCAGATTTCTCTAGGTTTTAGTTTCATTTTAAAAAATGAATGGTCAAGTCAGGAGAATGATACAGTTTAAAGTTATAATATAAACTTTTGCTTAATGAAGTCCTCCTTTAAGAACCATAATTCATTGTTCTCCTCTCCCCTTCTTTTGTAACTAATGTGAAAGCAGTAGTGGAAATTATGGTTAATTTTTAACTGCCTAAGTGATTTAGAAGCCCAAGTCCTATTGACTTAGTCTCCCAAGTCACTTTGGAACTTTTTGAAATTTTTTTTTATCCAAAAATATTATCTATAGTCATTACCCTTCTGTGTTGAGAAAAGTCTTGTTTTGAATTTAGTGATTAGTTTTTGTGGGTTTGTTTTTTCCCTTTAACTAACTTTGGGCTGAGGGCTTGGAAGGGTGTGTGTCATTATTTGTGATGTAGTTGCACCATTTCTTAGGTTACAAGCCATTATTAAATGCTATTGTTTTTTGGAATGTGTTCGTTGTGTGTGGTGGTTGTTTGTTTTAATAGTCAAAACTTTGATTTCTGAGACTGGAAGGTTAAAGTTTGAAAATTGACTGCTTCATTTTAGTAGCACATAATAGCATCTGACACTCATAGGATTTCTCTCCAGTTTTGTTTTCATTCGTGTGTATCATCCAAATTCTGTCTTTAATTACTGGGCTAATAATGTTGGGAGAAGATAGGATGTGTTAGTAACATTCTGAGTAGCAATGAACAAGTTTTGATCTATTTATATCTTATGGCTATGCAAATCACCATTCCTTCTTTTAAACTTAAAACAAGTTGTTATTCTATTTTGTGTTTTACTAAGTGTCCTAATTCTTGCCTTTTGCAAAAAAGATCAAGTGATGGTCCGTATGTGTATTCCACTCATGGGTGCGCATGCATGCCATGTGCCTGAATCCAGAAGTGTTTCGAAGCAGTGTCCATTGACTCTCGTGTGCATGGTGTGTCCCCCTCGTGCTCCCAGTCAAAGGTATAAGGGGCAGTGCAGGTCGATGCCACTATAGTTCCACTAGTGACAACAGTCCCGCTGAGGAGTTCTCTGACATGGCACTACCATCTCTGTTGCCATGCTGGAACCCAGACACATGACCCTTATCCTCCTGCTTACAACCCACCCATGGATACCTGGTATCACTTCACATGCCCAGACTGGTGGACCCCTTCTTCTTGCCCTGCTGGGGAAGGGGGCATGAGATCCTCTACCAGAGTTGCGCAGGGCTTTATCAGGAGTCCGATGGGTCTTCCCCCATACATCCTCCTGCACCATCTGGGTACAAAGAGGCCGAGGTCAAGTCAGTACCACCAGCGCTGCAGGTCCAGACTGGAACCGCCTCATTGTTGGATAAAGCAATCCTCTCTCTCTCTCTCTCTCTCTCTCTCCTCTGTGGATGATCATCAGCAGTATCAAGACCTGCTGCAGATGTGCAGATTCTGTTGGAGGAAGTCCTGGACATTCTTCAACCCCCTAGAGCCTTCCAGAATGGCGCTTGAGATAAACGAGGCAATCTTGGGCCCGGCATGTGCAGCACTGGGCACACCCACGCTACACTAAAAAGGCCTTTTAAAAAAAAAAAAAAAAAAAGGTTTTTTTTTTTTTTTTTTTTTTTTTTTTTAATTTATGCAGCTGGCTTCCAACTCCTTGGTCATCCAGATTGCAGTTGCTGCTGAGTCCATTCAGTAGCTAAAGTCCACCCTGTTCAACAAGGCCTCCAAGAGACTGGACCTTCTGGGCAAAAAGGTCTTTTCATCAGCAGAATTACCGTTCCATATTGTTAACAAACAGGCTCTACTAGCCAAGTATAATTTTAAGACCTATGACAGGCTAGCAGAGTGCAAGGACAAGGATGTGTTAGAAATCAGGTGCAGTTCCAGATACTGATGGATGAAGATGGTAACCAAGGTGGCTCTCCAGGCTGCAGTGGACATGGCCAGTATTGCTTCCCATTAACTACTACCAGTCTTGTGATGCCCAGGGACTTGTGCCTACGATCCCCTGGCTTTCCCAAAATACTATTGAGGACCTCCCTTTTGATGAGCTCAATCTCTTCAGTGAGCAGATGGACGAATCCCTGCACTCTCTCAAAGATTTCATGCTATGATCCCTGGGCATATGCACTTCAACTCTCAGACACAGACACTGTCCTTTCCTTTCTACTGTGACCACACATGACCTATCTGGTGCACTATCAGCACCCACAGGAGTCCCCACGAAAGCACCAGCAGTCCCAGAGATTTCGATTCCCGGCTTCTATTGCTGCCACCTCCTTAATCTTCTCCCAACCACAGGCCAAGGATTAATTTTGATGGCCAGGTCGAGAACCATAAACCTCCTTCAATGCCAACTGCTGCACCCCATGTCCTATTTGCCCATAATCGGGGCAAGATTGCCACCTGATCGCCTCCAGGAGATGCTTCTCAAGAACAGATTCTTCAACAAGGAGCAGATGCTCTCCTCCTGAAGGATGCACTAGAGTGTGTTCCTTGGTCATCCTGAAAAAGGATGGCGGATGAAGCTCCATCCTCAATCTTCTACTATGATGATTATCAAGAAGTCCATGTTCTGGATGATAAAGCTGGCATTCTCTATTTCAGGGTGGGATGCTAACCATTTCAAGTTCTCCCTTTCAGCATCGCAGCAGCACAGAAAGTATTCATGAAGGTCTTTTTGCAGTGGTATCGGCCCAGATGCAGAACTTGGGTCACTCGGTATTCCTGTCTGGACGACTGGCTCCTTGTAGCACAATTGAAGCAGAAAGACCACTCAGCGATCTGCTCTCTTTGAAGCTCTTGGTGACCCTGGATATTTGTGTCAATGAAAACAAGTCTGACACCCACACAAACCATAAATTTTATGGGGACAAGCCTGTCTTCGATAGCTGCACAAGCCTCTCCTCTTCGCTCCCTGGTGGACTATTTTACTGCAATGAATGCTCTCATAGCAGCGACTAGCAATGAGCCCTGCACCATGGTCTGCCAGTGCCTGCCTCTCCTAGGGCATATGGCAGCCTGCACTTACATGATGCCTCATGCACATCTCCACTTGTGATGTCTATAGACTCAGCTTCTCTTCACCTACCAACTGACCAGAGACCATGTCAACTTCACGGTCACTATCCCAGCACCTACCCTGGCCTCCTTCACCTGGTCCATCATGATCAGCATCCCCTTCAACCCTCTTCCACAACAAGCTAGTGTCATGATAGATGCCTCCCTTGTGGGGTAGGGTGCCCACTTAGATGATCAAACAGTGCAGGATATATGGATATCACGGGAAGCTGTGTTGCACAGAAATAACGTGGGGCAGTCCATCTTGCCTGCAAAGCCTTTTTTCCACCCCTATGGTCCCTTCAAATTCAGCTGCTCTCTGAGAACATCACAGCTGTGGTGAATATCAGTAAGCAGTGGGATGCCAGGTCCAGACTCTCTCTGCTCTTAGTCTGTTCAGCTATGGAACTGGTGCATTAGGAACCAGGTGACAATTCAGGCTGTGTACCTACTGGGTGCCTTGAACTCCTAGCTGACATGCTCAGCAGCACTCTATACTTAGACCACAAAAGAGAACTGCACGATGCAGCCCTCAGTGACCTCTTTGCCCAGTGGGTACCCTTCACTGGGACAATATCACCTGTCAAGCAAATCAACCCCCCCCCCCATTGCTCCAGAAGGACTCTAGGTTCAGGGGCCCTCGAGACAATGCTCTTCTCCTCCACTGGACAGGCAACCTCCACTATGATTTCGTGCCCCTCCTGACTATTCTTTTGTTGCCCCAGATTCTTGGAAATGTTTGCAAGCACCCTACTGGCCCTAGTAATTCTGGTTCACTGCTCTTCTGAAGCTCTCCACCGGACCACCAATCAGGTTTCAGCCATTCCCGGATCTGCAGAATTGGGGCAAATTCTACCATCCCAGCCCAGCTCCTCTTCACTTCACAGCCTGTTTTCTCACTTGGATATTTGCGTATAGGCCATACATACTTTGCCCCAGTTTGGTGTGCTGGCATTTTATTTATACAGGACCCTTTTGGAGGTCAGCATCCTCATTTTACAGAGAGATCAAAGGAACAAGCCATGTCTTCTCAAAGGATCTTTAACTGGGTCTCAGGTGCCCACTGGAATGCTATAAATACTTTAACCAAACCCCTCCTGGCAGTGTGACAGCATATTCTGCACAAGCCACCTCCTTGACTCCACTAGCGGAAGCCCATGGTAGGACATCTGCGAGGCTGTTTTGCATGTTTATGGCACACGATGCCATAGCACGCACATGGCGACAGTGGGCGTGGCTATGGGCCATGCTGAATTGCAGTCAGTGATGCCCATAGCATCCTTGTACATTTCTCCTCCCCCCAGCAGTGATTACTGCTTGTAAGTCATCCATGTGTGGAATACACATTGCACCCATTCCTTGAAGAAGGGATGGGTGCACCTGTAATTGGAGATTTTTTGAGATGTGTGGTCCCTATCTGTATTCCACTACCTGCCCTCCTTCTCTGCTGCTTTGGACTCTATTCCACAGTGGTAAGAGGGGAAACTAGAGTGGTGTCAGCCTGCACTGCCTCATATACCCTTGTTTGGGAACATGGGGGCGTGGTGGGGGATGATATGCATGTGTCAGTCAACGGACACTGCTTGGATACGCTTCTGGACTCGGCTCATAGTGCGCATGTGCATGCATGTGGAATATAGATAGGGTCTGCACATCTTGAAGAACCTCCAGTTACAGATGAGTTACCTGCTCTTCTCAGAAACCTTACCATCTTTTTACCAGATTTGTCATCTGCATCTCACTAGGTTCATAGACAGATACTGGTGGGATTCTCAAGTGTCCAAAGAATTTTGTTATACTCATTTGGCTTTCCTGATTTCTCCTTGGTCTGGGCCATCATTTTTATCAGTACTTTCCTAGTTTGGCTTCTTACTTTCCCCTAATCCACTCTTTTTAAAGACCCTTTATTTTATTCAGAAAGAGCTCCAAAATGTCTTTGCAATCTTGAAAATTAGTAACTATATAAAGTGCCTTAACCACCACTAAAATGCTGTCTCTTCAGGGCTGGTATAGCAGTAGTTGTTCAACAGTGTATTGAAAATTTATAACTGTTTAGCACAGGAACTACATAATATTATTTAAAGTTGTAACTGCAGGGATAATTAGGAAAGGAACATACAGTTAGCTGTGCAGAATTTGGCAAGAATGAGTGGTCAGTGTGTTTGGCTTTTGTTGTTTGTTTGCTCTTTTCAAAAGTGAAAGCTAAAAATGTCTTACCCAAGTGAAGCCCAGCAGTAATGTTTTCCATTCCTACTTTTGTTAGGGAATGAGCTCTAGTATGAGTTTCCAAGTTTAATAACAATTATGCAAAAACCCAATACTGCTAGAATTTAGGTCTTGTGTTGTTAAAGATGTGTAGGCACCAAGATAGTAGCTAGATGCTACAGTCATGGAAACATTAGAAAACTCCAAATATAAATATTTTGCTTGTCTTGAAAATGAAATCTTGACCTTGATCTTTAGGTCTACCTACAATGAGCTCAGCCTATTGGGTCTGATTTTTATAGGTCTAAATCTAGTTTGCAAAAAATGGCAGAAATGGGTTACTGGGGAAATAGCAATATCAGTATACAGGGGTAATGGATGTAGTGAAGTGCATGTCCCCCCCCCCCATATAGAAGCTTAATTTTGAATGGAGGGATCCTTTGGCAGAAGTTGTGGTTTGTCTGGATTTTTACAAAATTAAAGGAGCCTATCCATGGCTTTAGGAGTTTCTGCCATGAAACAACCCGCCTGCAGAACTCTCCTTCCTTTTTCCTATTTGGTTTTGATTTGAAATAAATTGGGCTTTCTTGATAAGTGGTTTCCATTGCATGCTTTTAGTCCTACTGGATTTTGTTGTCACTACCAATGTTCTGAGATGGCTTTTGCTGGGGGTGTTTTACCTGTCCCCGTTTGTGTTCTAATTGTAGCATATTGGCCTATTTGTGTAAACCTCTCTTGCCTCTTAGAAATTCTAATGCTTCTCTGCTCTATACTTAGTCCCTCTGAAGGTATTCTTGTGCTGCCTAGCTTCCACCTTCAAGTGACCCACTCTTGTTTGAGGTCTAACTGCTTCCACTCTATTCCAGCAAGCCTATCCTGTTCTGTTCAGTCTCAAAGCAGTTTCTGCTGTTGCTGAAATTCATCTGCAACTTGGGACTGCTCTTAAATTACATTGCCTGTCAGTCACATGTTTCCAAAACACTGAACTGTGGTTTTAGCTTTTTAAGCTAGTAGAAGTAACTTTTCTTTTCAATAAGAGTGTAGCACTGACCTTGACGAACATGGATTAGTTTTACTGCCAGTCTCAGGTAAACTATGCGTCTGTTGTCCACTCCTCAAATAAAAGGAATCAAGCTGGACGGAAGGGGTGAATACTTGAAAAACAGTGTCTTTCAAGGTGCATCGGCGCCAATGCTGTGAGGATGTTGACGCACCCGTGGAGAAAAATTGGGGGATGCTCTGCACTAACCGGCAGCTCCCACCCCAGCTCACTTCTGCCTCCTCCCCTGAGTGCACCGCCATCTCCTGCTTCTTCCCCTCCCTCTCAGTGCTTATGCTGTGACACAGCTATTTCATGTGACTAGGGGGGAGGAGTAGGGGCCAGGGCGGGAATTTGGGGAAGGGCCCAATAGGGCAGGGTAGGGCAGAGTTTGGGTAGGGACTTTTGGGGCAAGGATGAAGTTGGGGCAGGGGTGCGAGCATCCACCAGCGTTGACAAAAGTTGGCGCTTGTGTCAAGATGTCACTTTTTTTTTAGGCCTGTCCACTTTGACAATGTCCTTTTAAATAAGAGCTATTTCATATATCAACTTTTTAAAAACTGAAGATGAGCACTATATCTACATTGTATAGATGTATAGATAAAGTATGCATCATTGTAGAGGTGGCCTTATCTTTGTCTTATTGTAATGTCTCTTCATATCTCAGACATGACGTTTACCATGATCTGTCTGTGTCCTAGACAATGAATACTTTTTTCAGATAAACTATAAGGATTATAAATTTGCTAACATTAAGGCTCTTGGGTATTTTTCCCACTTCTCCCCCAATCTTTCTTCTCATGGTAGTCCTCTTAAATATTTTTCTTTTAATGATCATAGTTCTGAAGATATTTCTTTTTTTGAAGAGCTTTATTCAAAATAGATGCCTTGAAGTTTTTGTTAAAATATAAAAAACACAAACTGTTTGCTTTTTTTCCCCTTGGCTAAGAATTTTCATGAAAGCCAGAATAAAGCGCCAACAAAAACAGAAGGGTTAATAATCATCTATGTTGTTAGTATATGGCTTACTTTCACTTCATGGCCTCCATCACACAACGCCATCCTTCTGATTAATGGCCCTCTGTGCATGAGGCATGGATTAGAATTGGCCTTTTTGTTTTCAGAGTGGTACAACTATACATTTACTTCCCCCTGGAAGGAAACCAGAATGCAACCAAAAGGAATTCATATTTGGAAGGAGTAGAAAAGAAAGTTCTACTGGTGTTGGCTTTGTGGTTTTATGTGCTGTGCGATGCTTTGTCTTCACATAGCTTCTATAGGAGGGCAAGAGGGAAAAAGTGAAGACAGACATCTTGGGAATGCAAATGCATTTTTCTGCCAAAACTAGGAGATGGTTCTGGCTCTTTGTGGTTTTTTTTTTTTTTTTTTTTTAAAAAAAAACTCTGAGAAAACATGATTTATGATAACATCACATGTTGCCCAAGCAAATCCGTTTTGAGGCAAATCATTTTTTATGTTGTGGGTTGCAATAAAGAAACTGTGAATTGTTCTTGAAGTGTTGTCAGTTGAAATACTTCAAGCTTTTTAAACAATCAGAACCGTTGGAGGTTTTGTGATTTAATGTTTGATGCACAGGAGTGTTGGTAAGAGACTAATCTTTTAAGCTCTAGC
The DNA here is from genome assembly GCA_007922305.1 of Dermatemys mawii. Lineage (NCBI taxonomy): Eukaryota > Metazoa > Chordata > Testudines > Dermatemydidae > Dermatemys > Dermatemys mawii. Next base: position 41,261,858 of record ML677335.1, on the reverse strand, counting down.
CCCAGTCACCTGACTTGGGTCAGCATTATGCAGGATTATAGACCCTGTCATATAAGAGTGGACAATATCCAGCAACAACTGCTGCAGCCTTTATTGCACTCTGCCAGATGAGCTGTGTTGAACTTGGGTCTATTTCGCTAAATTTCCCTTCAGTTTCAATTGGACAGGATATGCTTTGTTTCCTTCTCTGAAATGCTATATGCCTAAGCCATGTCTACGCTACGAAGTTGCTGCTTGTTGACAATGGATGCAGCTGACTGTGCTAACCACATGTTTATAAAACGGTGATGAAGATGACGTGTCTTGAGCTACACTTAAAATTACAGTGCTCATGTTTGTTCATCAGCTCACACTGTTAGCAACAAATCTCTTTGCTAGAAGAAAAAAGGCTTAAGGACATTCCGACAAAGGTAATAGGCAGGGATATTGCATACAAGTAAGTGTTTAAAGGTGAATGACTAGCACACAGCTTTGTTTCATGGAATACATTTGGGGGAATTGAGGAATGGGGTAACACAGTCAAGGGATGAAAGGTGGGGAAGTGTGGGTTGGGGGGACAGAATAAGTGTTAGATGTGATAAAGCAGAATTCCTTGTCCAAAAATCAGTATCAGCTGTGGTATGCTTCCTTTTTGTTTAATTGAGGTGACTGGTGGAATTTTCTATTAACATAATGTGATATCTCGCGCAACTAGTTTTACAAACCCCAAAATTCATTGTTGTGTTAAATATCTCTATGTACCACACCTTGAAGCAAAAACAAAAGATGTTCTTTCATACCAGTAAAAGCAACAATTCCTTTCCTTTAGGACTGCACAGTCAAGGTTAAGGGCTTGTCTTGATGTACAGTGCTTCCGCGTTGCAGGTGCACTGCTGTAGGGCTTTAGTGAAGACATTGCTACGCTGATGGGAGAGCTTCTCCCATTGGTGTAGTTAATCCATCTCCCTGAGAGGCGGTAGATATGTTGACGGGAGAGCTTTTTCAGTTGATATAGTGCTGTCTATGTAGGGGGTTAGGTCAGTATAACTGTCACTTGAGGTGTGAATTTTTCACACCTCTGACCAACATAGTTACGCCAGTTATAGGCCTGAAGTGTAGACCTGGCTCACTCACAAACTGCCTTCACTAAGGAATCTTGTAACAGAATTGCCAATGGTAGCATTGTGTGGAAAATGGATGGTCCATGCTGAGCTCGATCTTTTGTTCAATCCTCTCCTTTGGTGTCATGTCCATAAGTTTGAAAGGTGTCATTTGTTCTGAAGATATTAACAAAATTAGAGTTCCACACAAAGGAGCAGAAATTATTTTAATGCCTCAAAAATGAATGTAGATACAGCCTTCTTTGTGGTTGACCTTGTATATAAGCCATCTCCACAGTGGATATTGTGACTGTAATGAAATGATATTTTCAGCAAATGTCTGAACTGGATTTAAGTCAAATGTTAACCAAACCAAAGTTTTCTTCACCAGTTTTAATTGTGAGGATTTAGGTCTGTTGGTATGTTTTTTTCTAAATATCTGATTACTATGTCTAACCATTGGAAAAAATTACTTCATACAAAGAAATTTTAAATGACTATTCAGAGGAGTTGGTTTTTAAGCGATTGTGGTCTAGTTTTAAAAGAAACTTCCATAATGTGTTCAACTCATTGGAATAGTATAGGTTTGTTTTTCACTTGTAAATGGAGTTTTTATAATTCAAAAATGGTGCACCAGGTTGAAAGAGAAATAAAACATTTTATAACAGGGTAGGTGGGATTTCTTAAAAATGACCGTAATGACAGGATGTCATGGAACTAGTGTTTGGCAAATTTATGCAGAATAAAAAAAGCGTATACAATTTTCAGCAGACAGCTGGAGGAAAATTTGAAGTGTGGGTTGAAAGCAATTTTTGTTCTTTTTCAAAGTGATTGAAAGCAGTGCATTTTAAGACCCTTAGGTTTTTTTGCCATGTCGCTGACACAGGCATGACCTTAAAATTTAGAAACAATTTACCACACCCAGAAGAGAATATGATGCCAAATATTGCCACATAGCAAGTGGAAAAATCAAAGAGACTCCTCCCACTTTCCCCCTATCCCTCCCACCAGTAGCTGTTCTAGTTGCCCTTTAGCAAACAGTTCTTGGTATTTGACAATATTAAGTAAAACAAGATGATGATGATGATGATGAAAAGGAGTGAATCTCTCCAGTTAAAGATTTCACCAGTGATAGCATTTGAAAACAGTTCAGACTTTGGTCTGAAAGAACTGTTGGACAGTGAAGAGCAGTACTTGGTGCAATGAATCCTAATTCTTGTCTTGTCAGTGGTGGTAACTGTTCTCTTTACATAGGACTGTGATAAAGCCAGTGTTACACAACACATAGGTGGAAGCCCTGTTTTGTGGATGTAAGTAGTGCCCTCTGGGCAGGATTGAAGTTTGTCCACTTTATAACATTGTAAATGTCTTTAAATTGCAAAAGTTACTTCTTAGCAGTCTGTGTTAAATCTCATGCTAAAGCCATGTCATCCATCTGGCATTGGCATATCTTGAGGTTGGAAGAGTAATGGTGTAGTTGAAAGTTGGCTATGCTGCTATTATCCTTGTAAAATGTTCTGTGAAAGGATTAATGATTTAAAAACAAGCATGTTGCTCAGCAGTAGGGATAGGACCAAGAATACTTTTTTGAGGGTTTTAGAGGAAAAGTGCTTCCTTTGTTATTTATTCATTTAAAAAACAAAAAACCCAAGCCAAGTAATGTTAAAAAGCATTGTGAAAATGTTCTGCATTAGCTCTTCTCTATCACTCTCTTCTGCATTACAGTATTCATTTCAATGTAATATGTCTGTAGCATAGATATACCAAAGCCCATTGGTTAAAATAGGCCTTCATGTACAAAGTTTTACACTGCAATTTTCCACTGATGGTCAATTGAACACCAAATTCGTGTTCCCTAGCATGACTGTATTTCCCAAAGGGAAAAGGGGGCATGATCTGGGGCTGGCCCAAGTCCTCTTGCCCCATCTGTGAGGCTGGCCTGAGCTACCACACAACCCTCCCTCCCCCGTGCAGGAGACAGGCAAGGCTTGGGCGACAGCGATGCGTGGATTGCGTAGGGTGACCATATTTCACAAAGACTGAGACTGGAGTGGCTGCTCGCCTGAGCCCTGCCTCCCCGCCTTGTGGGGATGGCATTGCTGCTCATCCACCTTTGTTCATTCCTCTGCACCCTGCTTTTTTGAGAAAAGTGGGCATTTTTCCCATTTGCTCTTGCCAACTGATCTACTTGTCCTGTTTGCTTGCTCGTGCCAACTAATCAAATGCCCACTTCAGCCCAAAAAAAAAAGCTGGGACAGGGCTTGAAGGGACTATCCAGTCTCAAGTGGGACATACAGTCACCCTAATGTTACCAGATGTTTATGAAGTGTTTTATGAGCACTAGCTAACTGCACTTCACCACACCCCAGTGAGGGAAGTCTCACTTCCAATGTCCTAAAGTAGGAAATGAGCCACTGATTGATCTACTTGCTTAAGGCCTTGGGACTGAGAAAATCCTGTCTGTTACAATCTAAATCTATATATTAATTTAGTATTAACACCCTTACTCACACTGAATAATGACTTACTTCACAAGTTATTCTATTGATTTCTATGGGATTACTCATGGAGTAAGGTACTAGAGATGACAATCTGGTATTCTGAGTATTCTGCAGGCATTGACTTCATAATCAGGGGCAACTCTCTAGCTTTTTGCCGCCCCAAGCAAAAAAAATTCTGGTTGCGCACCCTCCCCTTTTTTTTGGCTTTTACACGTTTGCACTTTGCAATTTACAATTTTTTGTTTGTTTGGGGTTTTTTTGCCTGCTTACAAATTCTCTGGGTTTTTTTTTATTTTAGTTAGTGAAATAAAACAATTTCCTACTAGTGTACTCATTTACTCACTGGCTGGCCAAGGAGTGAGCTGGGCAGAGCTAGGACTGCCCCTGTGCCAGAGGCCCTGGCAGAGGCAGGGTGTCATTGCTGACCCCAGGGCTCATGTGGTCCGCGTGGGTCGGACCAAGTCACGCTGCTGGTGGGGTGCCCAGCGTGGCTGTCACTGCTGCGTAGGCAGAGGGGCCTGGAGCTATGTGGGAGATACAGAACAGCTCTGTGTCCTCTCTCTCTCTCCTTCCCTCGGGAGCATGCCTGGGGGCTTGGCGCTGTCCTCTGGAGCTGGGTGTCGCAGCCCTGTACCGTCAGAAGCAAGCAGCAGGCGTTGCCCAGTCTCTCCATCCAGGGCAGAATCACTTCCCCTCTCTCCCAGCACCAATCCCCATCTGAAATGGCTGTAGCAGCCTTGCCCACAGTCCCATATCTTGCTTTGCAACACAGGGAGGGGAAAGGGCTCTGAGAATAGGGGTGCGGCCTGACTCCCCCACAGACCTAGGGCTCTCGTGGCTGGAGGGGGAGCGGACCCCAGCTTGAGGCAGCCTCAACAACACCCCAGAGTCCTGGGCAGTCACCCAACGGCGTGGCCAGGGACAGAGCCAGCTGGGTGGGGGGTGCTGCCTGTAGCTCTCACATGGGACGGCTGTGGGGTTTTGCTGCCGACAGCTGATAATCATAGAGTGGCGTGCCTGGGACCCCCGTGAGCTGCCTGTGGGCTCGGCCTGCACAACAGCACGAGTTCAGCTCAGCCCGGGCTGCTGCTCCCACTCCCTTCCCCAGGCAGGAGGCAGTGCAGTAGGGAGGAGGAGGCAGAGGTGGGGACAAGCCGAGGAGGAGCCCGCAGCCAGTGCTGGGGAAATGGCCTGCCCGGCCACAATGTTCTGCCACCACCCCCTGCGCTCCGCAGCTGGGGCAGGGCTTCACTACTGACCCCTGCCTGATACGGGGTGGCCGCTGCCGGTGGGAGAGTGGCGGGGACACACTCCTCACTGAGCCAGTTCCCCCTGCTCTGTCGCACAGCCCCAGTGGCACCCAGTCAGAGAACAACAGGATGGTCAGGATCCAGCCCAGGGGGGTGCTTTAGGTCAGAGCTGAGCCCCCAGCATTATGCCACCCCTGGTAATTTGCTGCCACGAGCATCTGCTTGTTTTTCTGGTGCCTAGTGCCGCCCCTGTTCATAATGGTTCCCAAAGAGATCTGTTAGTGTGAGAGCCATAATGGTCAAAAACCAGCACAGTGGACAGAACTGAGTCAGTGAACAGTACTTTTTACTGTTCAAAACTTCAGTTAAGAAGCCGAGAGAATTTGACACAGCCACATTAAACAGATAATGATAAAATGTTGACACCAAAGAATCTGTCATAATATCAATAGAAAGTCCGTAAGAATCCTTTCACCATCAATAGAAAATCTCTGTATGAGTGTAGAGCAATGGTAGTATATCCAATATGTTGTCACAGTGGTTCAGTGTTAGAACTAAAAAAAATTAGGACATGTAATCATTTTGTTGTTTAAATGTGATAGGCACTGATGCAAAAAGTACTTAAATATATGCGTTGCTGAACGGGATGGACTTAAACACATGCTTAAGTGCTTTGCTGGGTTAGGGCCTTAAAGGATTCCAGCTGTCCAGTTCTGTGTTGTGGGTTTTTCATCTAGAAGTGACAGTCAGAAAGTAATTCCCAACCCTTCACTGTCATTTAATAGCCTGTGTAGTCCGTGAGGGTGCATTGGCAACTTCTGGAACTAGACTACTGGCCTATGTGAACTAATGCTGTGCTCTGATGTGCCAATTCGTCTGCTGTGCCAAGTTCTCACTCACTGGAAGGGAAACTCATGATTAATTTTTAAGGGAATTTTTACACATTGTCCTACTGGGACAAAGGATTTCGCTGTGTGCTTCAAAGGGAGATTTTAAATCTTTCTGATCTAAAAACAAACATAAACCAAACCAGAACAAACAAATACCTAACCTTGACGTGGAGCTGGTAGGGCTGACATCTTAAGCTGTTACGATGACTTCTGTTGACATACCATAAAGATTTTTTTCATATCCAATCCGGGAAATGCATAGCATTATTACCAAAAATTTTTTAACAATTTAATCTGCGTTAATACAACACTTGATACAGAGATGTGGTGGTTGAGACCAACACAGCCCTGAAAACAGGAAGGAATAATAGACAGAACCCATCTCCCTGCCCCACATTTCAATTAAAGATGTAACTTAAACCATTTAAAGTAATGACGTGCATTTCTGCCTAAAATTTGGCTACACAACATGGATCTTTGACGCTGGATAAATTTTGAGGTCAGTCAGCAACAGCTTTGAAGAAATGCAGGACAGAAGGGAACAAAAAGAGAGCACAGGGAGAAACAACTCAAATGTTTTCAGGGTGAGTGAAATGTATTTTATTTGTATTTAACTGTCTCTTGTGTTAAGGATGTTTGTCAGGCTGGCAGTAGTTGTGGTGGTGTAGATGGTGTGTGTGCCAAAAGCTCCTTGATTTGGACACCTCTAAACTGAATAGAAGCTCTGATGTTAGAGGATAAATATGTGTGCCTTCTTCAAGAACTACCTTCCCCTGGGTTGAGTTCTACTGAAGCCTTATTAATCGTTTTTACTTTGTTCTAAATCCTGGACGCACATGCGTGTGCACAAACAGATTAAGCATATAAAAACAAACTCAAATTAGCATGCCATGCTAACTTGTTAATGTTAGGTTTGTGCCTGTCGGTGTGGTTTGCAATAGAAAATGGTCCCATGTGTAAAGGCAACGTGAGTTCCTTTCAGACATGCCTTCAGTATTGGTACCACTTTGAAGAGACAGAACTTTAACACAACATGAATCCTGTGTTCCTAGCAACTCTGATGGAGGCATAATCAGACTGAGGACTGTGCACATCATCATTAATGAACAGTATAATTCATGAGGAATACATTGTAATTGCCTAGATGCTAATTTCTAAGAATTATTGACTTTGACAGACCGCTCTTACATCGCAGTCTGCGTTGTCATGTTTGAAGTAATTATTATTCCTTTTCTCTAATTGCTTATCCCACCTATGATGTGTTAGTTCATTATTGTAACAAACTAGGCCAGCCATTCAGTAGGGAGAGACTTTCCTCCCCGCAATTGAAAATGATGCTGTTCCTATTATTGTATCTTATTGCTTTCATTTCTCTGCTGCAATTGGCGTTTAAATAGGAGCAGTTGTTAGTTTTTTGTGTGCGTCATATTTTCTTTATAAATATTAAAGAAAAATATTTTCCTCTTGATCAGTAATGTGTGAGACCTTTGACGTGTGCACATCCTGTCAAAGATGGGTCAATTTTTTTTTTTCCAGTCTGGGCTTCTGTCACAAGAATATAAACTGCTCTTGAAACTAGGTTGAAAAAATAGTGAAGGCAACATCCTAGTTAAGAATCTCTATGTGCTGAGTGGAGTCTTTGAAAATCTAACCCCAGGCAAAAGGTCTTCAGAATAGTCTTTGTGACTGATGTGGTATAGTCCATGGTGGTGGCTTTATTTTTGAGACCTAATAATTGAGAGAGCATACCCACTGCATCAATATCTTTGCCTGTACTAGAAAGCTCCTATTTCAATGTTGGCTTTTTTCCCTCCAGTTTAACTGCTTCCTGTTTGTATGCACTATACCCTTATTTATTTTTTGGTAATCAGTGGTTTAGTAGTTTGGAGGTAGTTCCTTATGTGTTTTTCAGTATGCTCTTTGCACCTTAATTAAAAATATCAAAGGTAGGGGATGAGATTTGGCCATCAGTTATCCTGTATGGACAGTTTCTGAATAGCATTGGATATAATTTGCCAAAATTGGTATGTCAGATGTCTGCAAAGAGAAGAAATGAAGCAGAAAATGTAAAAAAGGAAGCATGGAGTAATGTGTAGATTAATTTACCTAAAATATACATTTTTGCTATTAGTTATAGATTTGGTTTATGCTCTCAATGAGTTCCACAGTCTAAAGTGTGGGTGGGAGGGGGAGGTATTTTCTGTGGTAAGTGCTGAAATTATTATTTTTCAACTACATTGCGTGGCCCTACTTTTCACTTTATGAGAAAAGATGAACAGATGTTCCTGATCTGCCTTCTCTTTATCATTAGTAACTTTGTATACTTTTGTCATGTCCCTGAAGGCCTGTGATGGAGGTGATGCACAGCTAAAATTCTGGCATACAGTGTGTAAAATGGAGGTATGGCTGTGCATAGTTTTGGAGAAATTAAATTTGTGGTAACTTAAAGCAGCAACTTCTGGGCTATATCCTCTAGGTGCATCTGTATAACTCACACCAGAGTGTCTCTCTGCTAACTGTTCATTTGGCATTTAGACATGGTAGGACAGTGACTCCTTAAATTTTTTTTTGTGTCCATGTGAAAATAACTTGATATTTCTCTTTGAAACACACAGGGTACATACCTTATTACATAAATATAACTCTAAAGACTTCTCAGTGTCTGTCAGGACATTGCTTTAATTATTGCAGGCAGTCCAGATAAGTGTGCTTTCTGCTACCACAAGTTACTTATGTTTTTTTAAAACATTTTGTTAATTATTTTTATTTAAATCCATCTTCCCCCAGAACTAGAGCAGGACATTTCAGATTTACTTGACCTGGCTTTTGAAATGTATTACTGACGTTTAATGAATATTATTAGAAATCTGACTCTTCATGTGACTTCCCTATGAGCTTTTTTACAAAACGTGAAAAGATGAAATCCGCTATGTCACATTATGGCATACTTCGAAATGATTAAAAATGCCATTTTAAAATTCCACATTTTTATAGCAGCAACACCCCTAGTTTCAGCACCTATGCAATTTGGTATAATAAATCACAAGACTTAAACTCACTGCAGTGTTTAGTAGATCTTCTGGAAATGGAATGGCGTTTTTGGTAATCACTGTAACTCCACATACAGTTTCTTACAGTAGTCAGAAAAATGTATAGATTTTAGTCAGTGTTTGCTTTTTTTGAGTGGCTTTTTAAATATCTGCCATCTTGATAGCTATGTACCTCTATATATACTGCAGTTGTTATTAGGAGCACTTGTTGCACAAATAATGGGGGGAAGGAGATTTATTCGTAACATGGTGTAAAATTCTAGTAAAATTTGTATATTGTGGGGTTTTTTTCAGACTATAAGGGAAAGTTGAGCAATGTTTTCCTTTCTAATAATTTTTGAGATTCTCTATTACCTAAACAATGTACAGTGATCTTATTAAATGTGACAAAATTTTCACTGTTTCTGAGTTATAAAGAAAGTACACTGAACACCTCTAGCTTAGATTCTTCATCATTGTCTCTTAAAACCCTGTTTCTCAGCAGCAGCCCTTAAAAGCTGTGCTTTTGGGCATTTTAAAAAAATTTGTTGTTCAACTTTGTCTAAAATGGCAGGTTTTGATTTACAAAATTTTAGTAGACAAGAAAGAAATGCACCCAAAATCCTGGACAGCTACATCAGTTCCCACTACCTCCCACCCCAAGTCTCCACTGCATTGTTACTTCTGCTCATTTGCACTCCTGTCTTCCTTTCTGAAATGGACATTACTACCATATGAAACTCTTCAGTTTTTGCCATAAAACTTATAAATGAGATTCTCTCACAAAAAATACTTTTCCACATCAATGTACCAGGCTCCCTAAAGCTGGGTAGCTGTGCTATTTGTTTAGTCCAATGGGTGCTTCAGACTGATGTATGACACAGACGGCTTGCTTGGCACTATGTGAGATGCAAAGGAAGACAATCCCTGCCCCAAGGAGTTCATAATCTAAACAGAAATCACTGGGAGGTGAACGTAAGTCCTCAAATAGGCACAGCCATAATTTTTTAAAAAAACAGCAACAAAAAAACCCACACCCCAAATCCCAAAATCTAATTTGGAAAGGTGGTTCTGCCAATATCTCAACATTACATATCTTTATATGTTTGGAAGTTGAGCGTATAGGTAAGTGTATTTCCATTTAGTTAAATCACCTCTTGCATTTGGCAATACTGCCTGGAGGATGTATATCCAGATAGATTATTGGAAGTAAATATCTATCCTTTCCCAGAATGCATTAATACTTCCTGCTTCCATTTGTTCTTGAGCAGGGTATTTCAGCTAACTGTAAGATGTAAGTATTAGTTCCTGATAATCTAGCTTGAACCTTTCCTTCCTTGGCTTCCAGTCATGAGCATGCAACCATACTCTTGCTGAGTCTTCAAAGGTGCGTCTCAGTGCAAACCATACTCCAATTTAAGGAGCCTCTCCTCTTTCCCCTTGAAAAATTCTAATTCTATGTTTGAACCAAAATGAGAGGCCCAAGCCTTTTTCACCATAAGGCTGCTCAGGATACTTGATTAGGAAAATTTGGCTAAAATATCTAGCTTCTCATGCCTTGTAAAATGGATATTGAAATACCTAACCACACAGACCTGAGGTTTAATTAGTGTACATTGGTTAAACTTCTCAGAGTTGTCAAGGGTGCAGTAGAAGTGTTGTATCCTGCCACTGTTCAGTAAAGATAAAGAATCAAATGAGTTCTTGCTCATGATGCTGAAATTATGGTTTACCATATTGTGTTTGTCTGTAACATTACAGACAATCTGAAGTTGGCAACAATTTATATTTTCATAACATTACTGTAGCATTTGATTAGTTAAAGACACACAAACATTTCTAGTAGAAGAATTATAAAGCATGATGTGTACTTGCTACGTGGAGTTTTTCTCCCTCTTGCCTCCCAAGAAAATTACAAATTATTAACACTGATAATAAATCATATCATAGGCAGTTGGTAGGAAGTGAAAGTATTTAAATAATTAAGTAGTTCTTTCCAGAGCCCTCTTTTTTTATATTATGATTTTCTAGACTTAGCTTGTATGAGACATACTGATTTTATCTATAATATATAGTTGTTTCAAATCAGCTTTACTTACTGAGCTTTTTCTAGTTAATGGAGCTCTGTCAGCAAAAAGCATATGCACTGGCAAATGATGAACGATGGACCTCTGTCAAATGGAAGCTTGAAAGGTGTATTCTGTTAGATGGATTAGTCTGAACCAGGAGTCCAAAACTCCTCAAGTGTAATTGTTTCAGAGAAAAGGTATGCTTGAACTTGGGGAGGGAGGGAAGGGTGAATATTTTTATGATTACAATGTTTGCTACTAATCTAAGAGCAAATACTACAGATAATTGATATTTTTGTTTATATTTTTCAGTAATACAATTTTTTTCTAAATATTTAGTTTCGTGTCTGAATCACATACTGATCAAGTTCCAAATGTTGTTCCAAATGAAAGAAAGATTGCATTTTAGTTCTAGGTGGGCTTTGTCCACAACCCATTTCAAAATCAGTACTATTTATTCACTTTAAACTATTTGGTATTTGCTCATTTAGTCTGAACTAGTGTTCTAATTTAGCTTAAGCTGTTGTATGTTTTGTCTATTTGCAGGCTGGCTTTAAGAGTGGAATATTTCACTGGGAAGTTGTCATAGAAATTAAACAATTTTTAATGAATTGTGTAAGATTTTGTTTCAATTTGAAATTAATGTATTTTCTAGGCATATACATTTAGCCATATCCTCAGTGTAAATGCTATATAATGTTTATGTGGGGGGGAATGTAAAAATTAGGAAGTTTTTTATTGTGTACATTCTTACTATATTGTATAGTCTTAGCTTTGCTGTAAGTGAATGTGCAAAAGGCCATTGAACAAAAGAAAACTATCAACCAGGAAGCTTTCAGTGTTTGTCAGACCTTGCACTCTTTTTTTCCTTTCTGCAACTGTTATCCTTCATGTGAACTGAAAGCTACTTCAAAACACTGGAAGAGAATAGTCTGAAAGCTTCATGCGCATTTACTTCATAGTAAAGAGAAATAACGAAATTGAAGACTTTTTCCAATGACAGGTGTTTGTGTGTCTGAGCAATGAAGGCTTTTCATGACAAATCCTCCTTTTTTCTTCATTGTACCATTCTTTCTAAAACTAATAGTTGGAATAACAACAACAAAAGACTGGATAATAGAAAGTTTGCATTTATTTTTCAGATGAATTTAAAATGAAGGTTGTGGCTCTTCACTTGCAGTGTGCCGTGTGACACAAATCAGGGGTTGGGGCATCTCTGGAAGGGTGATGATAGACAAAATTTATGAGTGCCATTATGTGGTGGTGGTGGTGGTTGGAACATCAAGATGTTTTTTTGAGGTAATATCACATGATGCACATTGTAAAATCAGCATCTCAGGGGCTCTATTTGGCAGATAGAACTCTATCTTATTTAGTACAGTGGAGCTGCACAAAAGTGTTGGGTTTTTTTTCCCCAAAAATATTTTCATTTTATTAACACTTAATACTGTACATATATTTTAGTATGGCAAATGCTTGTTTCCTTTTTCAGCATCCTCAATTATGGCTATTGCCCAGAATGTAAGATTATTAGTGCAGTAGTAAAGCTTGTGACCTACACACCAAACTGTCATATTGTGCATACTGTGTGTGTGTATATATGTATATAATTTATATAAGTATATAATGCTTATCTGTGATAAGTACCGTATATGTAGTTGAAAGGTACATATATCCATGTTGTTTATTAGTCGTATATTTGGACAGGGGTCATTGGTTGGAATTGAGGCAATTAAAGGGGACTAAATTTAAAATAATTTTAAGATGTTAGGAACAACACATGCAACATTAATAATAAAACTGTTTTGTTTACGACAGAAACCAAAGAGAAAATGCAAAAGAGTATGTGTGTGTACTTGTTGCAGTTCTAAAGTGATTTTATTTTGATCACACTTTGAGCAACTTTTCTTCTTGCTTTCTGTAAACATTGTGAGCAATTTGAGTTTTACCGGTAAAACGTTAGTGCAGTGTTTCTCAAACTGGGGTCCACAGGCCCCACTGATCAACTCTTCCCCCTTTCCCTCCAGTTCCTCCAGCAGGTTGGGGAACAGCTCTTCCACAATGTGCAGGAGGTGCTGGGAGAGAGGGGAAGGATGGGAGTGCTCGGGGGAAGGGGGCGGGAAGAGGAGGAGCAGGGGTGGAGTGGGCATGGGAAGGAGTGGGGTGGGACCTGGGGCTAAGCAGGGGTTTTGAGGGTCTGTGGTAAAACTTTAAAACAAAATGAGGGTCCTCTGGTTCCTAAAGTTTCAGAACCCCTGCATTAGTGGAAACTGAATTTTTAAATTTGAATGTGCAAACGTTCTTGTTGGAAGTGTTTGTGTGAGTATTTGTGTTGAAAACGCAAAAGGATGGCCTTACCAAGCAAAACTAAGTCAGTCACACATCTTGATGTCAGAATATTCATAGTCAAACCATAGAGGAAGTAACTGAAAATTCAAAGCAATTCAAATAACTACTCAATTCTAAAGAAATGGTAATGTGCTTGTGGACATTCTGAGAGCAGAAAAAAAGGCCTAAGTTACTGAGTAAGTTGTTCATTTCAAACTAATTGCTCATTGCAGCCCCAAAACATTCTAGCTTCTGTTCCAAAATACTTGTATGTTCTGTTTAATAAAAATTGCATATTTTAACAATGATTGTTGGAAACAATCCATCACTTTTGAAGAGGTGGTTGAACACAGACTAGTGTCACTCCAATATCTCTGTAATATATTTGGTTGCTCTTCAGCTGCTCTTTGAGTAAAATATCTGAGGTTTAGATTGACTCACTGTCACAGACACAAGGTGGATAAGGTAGTATCTTTCATTGGAGCAGCTTCTGTTGGTGAGAAAGATGAGCTTTCAAGCCTACACAGAGCTCGTCTTCAAGTCAGAGAAACTTACTCAGAGTATCACCACCAAATACAAGAGGGAACAGTTTTAGCATAAGTGGTTAATGCATATTTCAAGGGGGAAATGGCCTGTTAACATCCCTTTACTTATAGGGAGGAAAGAAAGGAGGGAGTATTAGTGGGTTACAGATTGAATTAATGGCTTATTAGAACAGTGTCTCTGTTCACTCCATGTTTTTTTTTTTTTTAGTGTCCATCAAAGTTTATGAATTTAAGCTCCCAGACTCAGTGTTTTGAAAGCGTTATGCAGTTTCCTATAGGGATGCAGACTGAGATATAGAGTGATGGCTTATACAGGTGATGGGTATGTTTTGTCTGTGTCCTTCTCTCCCCCCCCCCCCCCCCGTGAGCTCATTCGAGAGAATATTGATTGTCTGGTTTCACCCCCCTAATTGCTATATTGGGGCATATAGTGCACTGGATAAAGTACACCCATGTTTTGATAGGCCCATGTAGGACTAGTGTCCTCCATCACAGATCAGTTATAGAATCAAAGCAAAATATTTTCTAGAGACCAAATCTTTTCCATAATTTTTTTTTGTCTCATTGGTGTATTCACAAACATATTGTTGAACTGTGATTTATTGCAGGATTCTGTGTGGTTTAGTGTACTAGTAGTCACATTTTGGAAATGAAAGAACACCCTGTGTAAACCATACGTGAACAAGGTTGAGGAATGGAAATGCCATTTGCAATTTGAACTAACCAACCAGAACTGCTTCACTAATCTAAGCAGTATAGAGCAATAGAGTTAGTGTGGATCATCGCTGACTTGCTGCTGGCCTATCTTACCTTATCCCATGCTACCACAGAGCTATTGAGTTCAATTTCTTCATAACCTGCTGTAGAAACATGGCATTTTGGTCCTCCCATGAGTGTAGTGAGAAGAGGCTAAAGGGATTATACCTCTAAATTACCTTGCAGTTGTCCTTGGAAAAGTTGTCTTGGACAGATTTTGAAGTTGGTGTGAAGCTGGCAGACCAGATGCCAGCTCGTACCCGGGCCTTACCGAACACTTACCAATGAATAGCTAACATCAGTCTTGTTTACCTTTACCATTATCAAAATAAATTTTATGTTCACTTGATAAGAATGTGTTTAGTGTTTAGACTTTATAAAATGCTTGTTAGGACACTGCATGTATTAATCTCACTTAACTCCGTAGCTTCTGGTATAAAGTTATATTGAGTGTTTGCACTGTAAACCTCTGTGCAACTCACCACACAGGACAAGGGGCATTAATTAAAATAAAATGTTTGCCTTGCATATAAGAATGGGCCACTGAAGGCAAATGCCGTATTGTGTAGCATCAAAGAACAGAGGCACTGTTGACTGCATTTCTAACTCTCTCCAGGAAGGAGAGACCTATCCACAAACTCATCTCATTCATTTTTGATTTGAAGTGGAGAGGATAAATATCCCTGTCAAGGAGAAACCAACTCTCTTCTGGCTGGCTTCTGAGTGGCAAAGATTCCTGTACTTAAGCGTAGAGATCCCCATGCTGTTGGGCATAGATTAGCCCTGAAAAGACATCCAGTGCTCAGTCTGTCACCTTTTGAAACTATAGACTGAACTCACTTGCATGTATATGTTGTCTACTTTAACCTATAAATAACTTTTTTCATTTCTTTTTCCTAGATAATAAACCTTAGTTTATTACAAAATGGGCTACTATTTTTTTGGTGTGAGATCTATGGTACAAATTGATCTGGGTAATTGACTGGTCGCTTGGGACTGAAAGCAACCCGAATATTTTCTGATTTTTGATATAAACGACCATTTATCACGTAATCCAGCTTGCATGAGTAGCAAGATAGACTGGAGAGTCTATGGGGTCTGTCTGGGTCTCCATGATACCGCTATTGTAGTACTTTAGGCATTCACATTTGTAACTGGGTTGGTGAAATCTAATTATTAAGCATTCCACTGGTTGGGGTGTCTTCCCTGCTTTTTGACCATCTGCCCTGGTTGGCACGCTTTGTTGGGAACCACTCTGACAATGTGACAAATAGTTCAGGTTGTCAAAATTTTATTTTTCACTCGTTGTATTTCACTGAATTCGCTGTGATTTGTATGCCTTGGGCATGTTTGGAGAGAGAGAATCCTTTCTGATGTCAAATAGAAAGTCAGTTCTGGCCCTAGACATTGGCAAACTCTTTGAATGGGGATACTTCTCCTATATCTTCTGGTGGTTATTAAAATTTCATGAGTGGTGCTCAAAATCTAAGATGTAAAAAAAGGAGGCTACTAGAAAAAAGTGTACTGCTGAGCAATGAAAACTGCAGAAGTTCCAAGAGGAGTAGTAAATGACCTTGGCAGTGGGGTGTTCCATAGCTAAGGTTAAACACAAGGTGTGGGGTTTGGAGCACGGTTTTTGGTGAATAACAATAAACCATGCTCCCTTTGTCTACAATGAAAGTATATCTTGAACTGTGCTGGATCATGCTTCATTCTAGACCACAGAATGGTGTGTATATATACTTTTCTATTTGAAGGTACAAAGCTGTGATATGCCTGGTTAGAGCTAGCCATAGATGTTCTGCCAGCATGTGACTGCCATGCCTGAGCTTTATCATTCCTGCTAACTGACCCTTTTAGTAAAAGTTTAATAGGGGATAAATTCACATGTGAATTCATAATCCCCTCAGTTGTACCAGAAGGATTTCTTAACAAGCAAGCAACAAAGAAAATCTTATACAGATAGGCTTTTTGCCTTCTCTCCCTTCTCTCCTCATTCTCTTTCCAAATTTTTTGGGTAGACTACTTCAAGGATGGTGTCTTTAACTGTCATCACAATTTTATTTGTACTTTACCTAAACGAACGAAGGCAATATATACAATGGTTTATAACAATGTGGATTTCAGGAGCAGCAGCATGCATGGAGCTGAATACATTTTGAGCTTTTAACCACAGTAGATGGCAACATTATTTCTTCCAAATATTTATTATTAATCTCTATTCATTAAAACTTCAAATTGTTCTTCCTTAGCATATTTCTCATAATATTTAATTTAAATTTTGCTTTCGCCTGCTTTAGGAGGTGTGTGTGTGTGTGTGTGTGTGTTTTTTAAAAAGCATTGTATAGGTTCTTGCTAGTTTTACTTGGAGGAGTTTATAAACCTGGATACTGCAAATATTTTTGGTACAATGTGCATTTATTCAACTTTTTTGGTTACTGTTTGCAGTTAACGTGGAGGAAAATTGTTTCTCAATGTTCTATTGAAGTGTCTTAATGATATAATCACTGTAATACATTTAAAAGCTTCAAAGCTTGAGCATTTATTGAGCATTGCTCATTGAAAGAATATTATGGCTGTCTTGAGGCTTTCTGTTCTAAAAAGGACAACGTCTGGTCTGAAACTTTATTCTCTTAGGATTTCATGAAATCAAGACAAGGGGCCCAGAACCAGGAATTTGCTTGATGCTGCGCCCCTCCTTGTTCCAACACTTCAGCTAGAAGCCGAGCACTTTCTAGATGCGGGGCTAATCAGGAAGGCCAGGGCTATATAAGGCAGCGAGCAAGCAACCAGGGAGCTCGTGACCAGGGGCTGCTAACAGGGAGTTTCGAGAGGGAGTTTAGAAAGGGAGTGTGAAGGGGGTGAGAGATAATTGTCGGTCTGTAAATCCTTTAACTTGAGCTATAATCCAAACTTCCTGATTTTAAACAAAACCGTGTTGTTAGCCTAGGTAGCTGTAAAAGATAATGCAGGCAGAAGCCCAGCAGCAGAGTGGGGGCTATCCAGTCTATTGCACTCAATGTAGCATGTATGATTACCTGCCCTCTGGGCGGGTAGCGTATGTGTGCATTCAGTGCAAGGAGCTCCTGGCCCTCAGAGACCATGTATGGGCTTTGGAGGCTAGGATGGCGGAACTGGAGGAGCTAAGGGAGGCAGAGAAGTATATTGATGAGGCTTTCAGGGACACTGTAGACTTGTCCCACCTCCACTTAGACAGCACCTGTGCTGTTGAAGAGGATGAAAGGTTCAGGGAAGGAGAGCAGTCAACGGGAGCAGAAGGAAACTTTCCCATAGTTGGGACCCTCCTTCCAGGTGCTGTTGGGGTATCCTCTTGCACTGAAGTAACCTCTCCGGGGGGAGGGAACTTCAATCATTAGGAAAAGGCAGTTATTAGTAATGGGAGATTCGATCATTAGAAACATAGATAGCTGGGTTTGTGATGACCGGGAGAACCGTATGGTGACTTGCCTGCCGGGTGCAAAGGTTGAGGATCTCTCGAGGCATCTAGATAGACTTATAGGTAGTGCTGGGGAGGAGCCGGTGGTCATGGTACATGTAGGTACCAATGACATAGGGAAGGGTAGCAGAGATGTCCTGGAGGCCAAATTTAGGCTGCTAGGAAAGAGAGTGAAATCCAGGATCTCTGTGGTGGCATTCTCAGAAATGCTTCCAGTTCCACGCACAGGGCCAGCTAGGCAGGCAGAGCTTCAGAGTCTCAATGCCTGGATGAGACGATGGTGTAGAGAGGAGGGGTTTAGATTTATTAGGAACTGGGGAAACTTTTGGGATGGGGGGGAGCCTGTATAGGAAGGATGGGCTGCACCTAAACCACAGTAGAACCAGACTGCTGGCACTTACCATTAAAAAGGTTGCAGAGCAGTTTTTAAACTAAGAGATGGGGGAAAGCCGATTGCTGCAGAGAAGCATGTGGATCGGATAGAGACTTCTCTTACAGGAGGGTCTACTGATAGAGATTCTCTAGGTTTTAGTCAGAAGGAGAGAATGGTAAAGAATAAAGGAGAGGCCAGATCAGATGATAAACTTTCACATAAAGAATGTGACACATCAGAAAAGGGCAGACAAATAAACAGTGACCAGTTTTTAAAGTGCTTGTACACTAATGTTAGAAGTCTAACACGAGGCACTCTAGTTCACCCATATTATTTAAAGGAGGATATTGACATAATAGGCATCACAGAAACATGGTGGAGTGAGGACAATCAATGGGACACAATCTTTCCGGGGTATAAAATATATCGGAAGGACAGAACAGGTCGTGGAGGTGGGGGAGTGGAAAGAAAATGTAGAATCAAATGAATTAAAAATTTTAAATGAATCCACATGCTCCATAGAATCTCTATGGATAGTAATTCCGTGCTCTAATAAGAATATAACAATAGGGATATATTATCGACCACCTGATCAGGACAGTGATAGTGACGATGAAATGCTAAGGGAGATTAGAGAGGCTATCAAAATAAATAACTCAATAATAATTGGGGGATTTCAATTATCCCCATATTGACTGGGTACATGTCACCTCAGGATGAAATGCAGAGACCAAATTCTTCGATACTTTAAATGACTGCTTCTTGGAGCAGCTGGTACAGGAACCCACAAGGGGAGAGGCAACTCTTGATTTAGTCCTGAGTGGAGCGCAAGAGCTGTTCTAAGAGAGAACTAACAGGACCGCATGGGAATAGTGATCAAAATATAATAACATTTAACATTCCTGTGCTGGGAACAAAACCTCAGCAGCCCAACATTGTGGCATTTAATTTCAGGAAGGAGAACTATGCAAAAATGAGGGGATTAGTTAAGTGGAAATTAGTCGGTAAAGTGAAATCCCTGCAAGCTGCATGGACACTTTTCAAAGACACCATAATAGAGGCCCAACTTAAATGTGTACCCCAAATTAAAAAACAAAGTCGAAGACCTAAAAAAGAGCCACTGTGGCTTAAAAACCATGTAAAAGAAGCAGTGAGAGATAAAAAGGCATCTTTTAAAAAGTGGAAGTCAAATCCTACTGAGGTAACTAGAGAGGAGCATAAACACTGCCAAATTAAGTGTAAAAATGTAATAAGAAAAGCCAAAATGGAATTTGAAGAACAGCTAGCCAGAAACACAAAAGGTAATAATAAAATGTTTTTTAAATACGTCAGAAGCAGGAAGCCTGCTAAACAACCAGTGGGGTCCCTGGATGAGAGAGATACAAAAGGAGCACTTAAAGATGATAAAGTCATTGCGGAGAAACTAAATGAATTCTTGGGTTCGGTCTTCACGGCTGAGGATGTTGGGGAGATTCCCAAACCTGAGCCGTCTTTTGTAGGTGACAAATCTGAGGAATTGTCACAGACTGAAGTGTCACTAGAGGAGGTTTTGGAACTAATTGATAAACTTAACTGTAACAAGTCACCGGGACCAGATGGCATTCACCCAAGAGTTCTGAAAGAACTCAAATATGAAATTGCGAAACTATTAACTAGGGTTTGTAACCTGTCCTTTAAATCGGCTTCTGTACCCAATGACTGGAAGATAGCTAGTGTAATGCCAATATTTAAAAAGGGCTCTAGAGGTGATCCCGGCAATTACGGACGGTAAGTCTAATGTCCGTACCGGGCAAATTAGTTGAAACAATAGTTAAGAATAAAATTGTCAGGCACATAGAAGAACATAAATTGTTGTTGGGCAAAAGTCAGCAGGATTTCTGTAAAGGGAAATCATGTCCTACTAATCTATTAGAGTTCTTTGAAGGGGTCAACAAACATGTGGACAAGGGGGATCCAGTGGACGTAGTTTACTTAGATTTCCAGAAAGCCTTGACAAGGTCCCTCATCAAAGGCTCTTACGTAAATTAAGTTGCCGTGGGATAAGAGGGAAGATCCTTTCATGGATTGAGAACTGGTTAAAAGACAGGGAACAAACGGTAGGAATAAATGGTAAATTTTCAGAATGGAGAGGGGTAAGTAATGGTGTTCCCCAGGGGTCAGTCCTAGGACCAGTCCTATTCAACTTATTCATCAATGATTTGGAGGAAGGGGTAAACAGTGAGGTGGCCAAGTTTGCAGATGATTCTAAACTGCTCAAAATAGTTAAGACCCAAGCAGACTCTGAAGAACTTCAAAAAGATCTCACAAAACTTAAATGATTGGACAACAAAATAGCAAATGAAATTTAATGTGGATAAATGTAAAGTAATGCACTTTGGAAAAAGTAACCCCCAACTATACGTACAATTTGGTGGGGGCTAATTTAGCTACAACTAACGAGGAAAAAGATCTTGGAGTCATTGTGGATAGTTCTCTGAAAATGTCCATGCAGTGTGCAGTGGCAGTCAAAAAAGCAAACAGGATGTTAGGAACCATTGAAAAAGGAATAGAGAATAAGATGGAGAGTATCTTATTGCCCTTTATACAAATCCATGGTGCGCCCACATCTTGAATACTGTGTACAAATGTGGTCTCCTCATCTCAAAAAAGATATACTGGCATTAAAAAAGGTTCAGAGAAGGGCAACTAAAATGGTTAGGGGATTGGAATGGGTCCCATAGGAGGAGTGATTAAAGACGCTAGGACTTTTTAGCTTGGAAAAGAGGAGATTAAGGGGGGATATGATAGAGGTCTATAAAATTGCGTG
Organism: Dermatemys mawii; assembly: GCA_007922305.1. Taxonomy (NCBI): domain Eukaryota; kingdom Metazoa; phylum Chordata; order Testudines; family Dermatemydidae; genus Dermatemys; species Dermatemys mawii. The sequence continues at coordinate 41,240,775 of ML677335.1, read as the reverse complement.
GCGTGGAGAAAGTGAATAAGGAAAAGTTATTTACTACTTCTATTATGGGAACAACTAGGGGTCACCCATTGAAATTAGTGGGCAGCAGGTTTAAAACAAATAAAAGGAAGTTTTTCTTCACACAGTGCACAGTCAACCTGTGGAACTCCTTGTGTGAGGAGGCTGTGAAGGCTAGGACTATAACAGGGTTTAGAAGAGAACTGGATAAATTCATGGAGGTTAAATCCATTGATGGCTATTAGCCAGGCTGGGTAAGAAATGGTGTCCCTAGCCTCTGTTTGTCAGAGGTGGGTGATGGATGGCAGGAGAGAGATCACTTGATCTTTACTGTTAGGTTCACTCACTCCAGGGCACCTGGCATTAGCCACTGTCGGTGGACAGGGTACTGGGCTAGATGGACCTTTGGTCTGACCCGGTACGGCCCTTCTTATGTTCTTATGATGACTACTCAGTTTGACTGTGGACCAAAACAATTCTGTAATGGAATTCGTTCATCAGGCATCAACCTTGTATCTTGGATTTTATTTCAAAGAGAGATTTTAGTTTGGTATAAGTGTTTCTGTTTGTTTGGTTTGTTGTAGTGGTTTGGTTTTGTTTTTGTTTTGTATAGGTACATGTCACATAATGGATGTGTTACCTTTTTTGGAGTGAAAGCAAAACTGCAATTTTAGTGCATTTTTCATGAAGATATTATAAAGTCTACAATATTGTAAAGACTTGCAATTAGTTTACCTACTTCAGTGATTCTCAAACCATTTTTTTGCGAGGGCCGCTTGAAAATTGCTGCGGGTCTTGGTGGACCACTTAATGATCTTTCCAAATGTTTTGTACTGTTAGATACGTATTGTAAAACGCTTTGGATAAAAGGGCTATATTAAAAACACTTAATAAACATTTTTGTTCTACAAATGAAAGCACACAACTCATTTTTAATATCAGTAGTCTTACATTTTTAATGTGATGGTTGTGCCCTCTCTCCCCCACTGCGGCAGCCCCCAATCTGCGGCTGGGAAGGAAGGGGGGAGGGTCTCTCCTGTGCCACAGCAGCCCATGAGCTGGGGCTAGGGGTTTGTCTGTCTCCTGTGCTGTGGCAACCCCCGAACTGGGACTGGGAAGGGGGGGGGGGGTGTCTCTCCTTGGCAGCCATAACTCTGGAGCTGGGGAAAGTTGCCTCTTCCTCTGGCCCCCACAGCCCTGAACGTCCCAGATTCTCCCATCCCTTTTTCTCACCTTGCTGCCCCCATTCCCTCAGAGTCCACCACCTCACCTTACATGTGCATCTTCTCCAGAGTCCAGACACCTAATTAATGGAGCCACACCTGTGCAGCTCCACTAGTTAGGTGGGTGGCCCTTCATTGTCTCATGTGTGGCCTCCCAGGCATGCACTTGAGTGGGAACTATCCACGGACCACCTGAATGGAGCCCAGTGGTCCATGGACCACAGTTTGAGAATCTCTGACCTACTTGTTTTGCCTTTAGCTGACTCAGAGCTCATCTGAACTGTTTGGTTTTTGTTTAAAGTGCTTTTATTAGAGTGAATAGTTCAGGGTTCTGGTACAGGGTGCATTTACCACATGTACCACCCGTTCAGATTTCGTCCATATCAGCTGAAACTGTTGCTGTCTGTGAGACGAGTTGTCTGTAATGAGGTGATAGTCTCAGCAGAGAAGTCAAGGTTGGAATTAGTGGTTCTTCCAGGTCAAGGTATGTAGGTTGGATAGCACTTTTCATGCTCTACCTTTTCTTGTTGATTAAAAAGACTTGTTTCTAGCATAGTGAATCTGGCATCTCTCCGCACTAACTTCATCCCCTCTACCTTAGAGTACTTTTGATTTTTCTTTTTCTTTTTTTTTCTCTCTCTCTTCACAGCAACAGCTGCTGGTGTTAGTGGATTGCCAGAATGGTTTTAATGTTTCTGGAAACATCCATACTGGAGCTCTAATTCGTTTAACTTCACAGTGTATGTAACCATTATTGCAAAAACACATGGATCGTCTCTTCAGATCTTGTTTCTCTTATCAGTTTGCAGCTGCTTTGGAGAGCAACTTCTTTGTCAAACATGTCAAGAACCAGAATTCTACTGCTAACTGTAGACTCTATCATAGATTTCCTAGTGAAATCAATGGAAATTTTGCTTTTACTTTAAAGAACATTATCCTGCTTCCATTAAACAGGATTTCTGGCTCCCCTCAGCTATTTTTGAAGGGAAGAAACCAAGGCTGATTTTGTTTAGAGTGTAGAGAAATTCCAGGTTTGTTAGTTTTTTAATATATTCAATTAATGTTGGCTAGATGGAATCGCAGATCAGGAGTGTTGACCCTAACTACACTAATTACAAGTGGAGCAGATAGTGGCATATCATTAACGTTGCCTAACACTTTTTGCATTATAAACCCCTATTTTCAGTTGTTTGCAACTTTTGCCTTTTGCACATGCTTAGTAGAACTTTTTACAGGAGCCGGCTGCTAATCTCTCTGAATGCTCTATATTCACAGAGCATGATCTTCATCTGCACTGGCTCCACATTATGTAGCTTGAGCTCCAGACAGGACACTGCAGCAGCCAACTGCCACTTGAGTATAGGGGAAGGAATACTGAATTGAAAACCATGAGGAGACCAAGAGTTCTAGTCTTAGGTCATCTGCTGACTGCTATTGATAATTCAGTGCACTTCACTGAGCAAGGCCTACTAATTTAGAATGCAGCTATAATTCCTCTTAATTTACAGATGTGGTGACCTGAGAAATTTCACCAGGTCACTTCTGACAGAGCTGGGAATAGAAAGCAGAGTCTGTGCTGGATATCTCAGAGCACAGCACAGAAGGTGTAACCTGGGGTGAGTGATACATGAAAGGTAGCTTTAAATTGTCTTTTGGGAGTCCCAGAATCAGGAACTGTTGCGCCCCAAGCAAAAATTAGAGTCCCAGGAGGATGGCTTCTCCATAACCCTGAATTAGGGGAGCACAGAGCATGGCCCTTCTGCATTGGGCAATTATTGAAGAGATGCATTGTCATTAAAACACACTTAAGACTGGAAAGCAGAGCTTACATTTTGACTTTTCATTTTGATCCCTTTATATTTTTGGTTGATATCCCAAAGTACTTTACCAACAATATGCTTGGTAAGTAGGCGTCACATCCAAACAGTACTGAGTTTGCCATTAGATTCTTTGCTGAAAATAGTATGCCCAACAAAATGCTTCAAGTTTGGACTGTAACTTAGTTTCCCAATAAAATGTTAGTTATAAGAGTAGAAAAGTTGCACAAAGATTCTGTGTGTGTGTGTGTGAGATATTCACAAGGACTTACAAGAGCTTGCTTGGATGGTTTTAAAACTAAGAACTTCTATTCCCTTGGACTATAAGAATTTGATGTAAATTGTGGTGTACTATTGTATTTTTCTTCAGTACCTGACCAGTTTTTCACTGAGATTGACATCACATTCCCTCATCTAGAACCTTAAAAGTTTTGTGTAAAGTAGTTTTTGTACAATCAATGAAAATTATCCCTGAATATTCTTCAGATTTGCAGCATTATAAGATGATGAATTATTAATTTACACCATGAATCAAAGATGAATATTTTCTGGGAATATCGGTTGCCTGATATTAGCTGTCCTTAGAAGTATTTGATGTATCACAGTCCTTCACATCCTGTGAGGTGAGGTAAGGTACAATGGACTATTGGATAATCCAGAAAGCGTGTCTCAGGGTTGCTTTTCCTCACCCTGCAAAGTGTAGTGGGCCCAAACTCTAGAAATGTAGTTCACAGAACATCATCCCAACAATCGTTAGACAATGGGATACTGTGCTAATAGCTAGGAAAAGAGAGTGCAAACGACACTTGTTTAGGTTGGTGGTGTAGCCAAGTTTTGAAACTTCAGGAAGGAGGATACCTTTTTATTAGAATATAGCATGCTTCCTTCTCCATACCTGCCCAGCTTTGCTGGCTGGTGTAAAAGGGGGTGGGCCCATAACCCTGTCTTCTTTCCTCCTTCTCTTTCCTCCCTTTCCTAGGCAGAAGCAGTCTCTTTGGTTCCCTGAGCACGTGGGCTATGATTTGATTGACCTTGTGAATAGTGGTGGGTCTGTCTGGGATAGGTGCTGGAGTGGGAGTGCAAGTTGTCTAAGAGTCTGGAAGATGGGATCTGGCTGGATTTCTGGTAGATGCTACAGCTAATATTGAGCCCTTCACTGTTCCTGCCAGGTGGCTCCCTACATCTCACCGGGGTTTAATTGCTGCTGCTCCTTCCCCTCTCAAATCGAACAAGGTGAGGTAGACATGTCCTGGCTGCTTAAAGCCAGGCTTTACAGCAATAGCTAGTGACCAGCAGGGCAAACTGCAACTCCTAATGTATCTGGCTGACTAGTGCACAGATTCTGCTGGTCAGTGAGACCTATGTCTAAACTTTCTGCAGAATTCCATGGTCACTCAAAAAGCTCTAGCCCCTGTGGTTGTAACCCTCAAAAGGCAGAGCAGTTTTATACTATTACTATTGTTTTAGAAAGCTCTGAATTGCAGCAGAAACAAGCACTGGAACTATTCATGTAGTAGGAGGACCCACCCAAAACTCAGAGCTGTGGGGAAAAGTAGAGCAGTAGAGTTCTCCCTTCCCCCATAGACTACTGCTGCTAGGAAAGTCTTGGGGAAAGGGTAGAATAGTGAAGAAACAATGTGTCTCTGCCACCACCATAGCTAGGCAGGAGGCTGTGAAGAAGAAACAAGAAATGCTTTCTCTCTTTCAGCAGCTAAAGGGTAAGTGGAGGGCCTGTGACTGGTATGGAAAATATGGAGCAACCAAGCAGAGTCCAGGGACAGTACCAGGGTAGGAATCCTGGGAACTGGGGATGGCAGGAGAAGCTTGTTTTCTCACTAGGGTGGTGTTTCTGAATCTCTTTTGATGGGGACTCACACTCCCCTTTGATAGTAACAGAGGAAGAAAAGACCATGCCTTAACAAGCTAGCCTTGTGTTCTCTCTCTCTTTTTTGTATGTAAGGTTCTGTGGAAGTCAAGGCTTCCCTGTCTCCCTCCCTCACCTCCACTGTTACCAAACTGGGATAATCTTGGTCTCATGGGGAATAAAAAGGTAACACAGGAAGCAAGTTCTGGGGGATTCATCCTTGCTAGTAGGCTGGATTCAGAGTCTGGTGCAGACCAGGCTTCAGTGAAGATGTGTCGGGGACTGCCTGTCAGTCTCCTCTGAAAGCATGTTGGGAAGGATGTGTGTTTGAGGCCCTATATAATGCAGGCTCATCCGCCTTTCAGTCAGTGGTTAGAAGGACAACACTATAAGGCCAGAAGGGACAACTGTGATCTGGCCATAGTTCTTACTCAAATTAATTCCTGTTTGTGAACTATAGCATACTTTCCAGAAAAACACCTCCGATCTTGATTTTACAAATTCAGTGATGCAGAATCCTCTACAGACCTTGACAAGCTGTATGAATGGCAAATTACCCTATATTTGAAAAAAATTGTGCCTTTTTTCTAGTCTGAATTTGTCCCATTTCAACTTCTAGCCATTGGAACTTGTCATACCTTTACGTGCTTGATGGAAGAAGCCTTTATTATCAAATATTCCCCTGGTAGGTGCCTGTAGACTGACCAAATTATCCCTGAATCTTCTCCTTCATAAGCCATATAGATTAAATTCCTTGAGTCTTACACCCCTCATAGTCCTACCACACCTCGCCTCAGGAAAGTACAGTAAAAGTGGGCCCTCCAGGCTGCACAGAGAGGCTTCAGGGTGCAGCCCATCAGAGCACAGCAGGCTCCTATAAAAGGCGCTGCTAGACAGAGCAGATCAATTGCAGCTGGAACCAGAGGAGCAGAGAAGGTGCAGCTGGCTGATGACTAGGATTCAAGCAAGATTTCAGCTCTCAGGTAAGGGTGAAGTTGGAAGTGCTGACATGAAGAAGGGATGTGGCCCAGAGAAACACAACTGCAAGTAGTTAAAGGGAAGTAGCTGGTGGCTACCCATTATAGGGTCCCTTCTCCCTCCCCCGCCACAGGCCACAAATGGAGTGGCCTGTGCCCGGAGAAGGGAGCTGAAGACCCTGAAGATGGTCAGTATGTATTGAACTGTCACTTCCAAAGAGGGATTGAACTGAACTAGTGACTCAGTTGGGGTCAGGAAGACTCACTACAGAACCAAGACACTGCTTCATTACTACGCAGGTACGATTGAAAGCTAGGCCAGGAGGGGCTGAGGCTAATCAGGATACTATAATAGGCCCTATTAGACTGACTTAGAACTGAGCACACAGACAGGACTAAGACCTGAGACGTTACATAAGGCCTTGAGAGGTCCTGTTGGACTTGTACCCTGGAAAACACCTGTTTTGTTTGCACATCTGGAGAGCCTAGTCACTGAAAAAATGCTTGAGAAGTTTATCAACAAAGGTCACTGCAAGTAGAGCGAAGTTGAGAGAGTGCAGGTGCAGAGGTACCTAGCTGACAGGAGGTGCTTATCTGAGATGAGGGACCCTGTCACAGCCATGTTTTCCAAACCTTAAATCGTTCTTGTGGTTCTCTGAACCATCTCCAGTTTATCAACATCATTCTTTAATTGTGCATGCTAGAACTGGACATCACTCTCCAGTAGTGATCATATCATTTCTGACTACACAGTGTGGTAAATTGCTGGCACTGTTATGATGGGTCCTGTGCTTTCTCTTCTTGTGGGGGGTTCAGGGAGCCATTTCTTGCCCCTGAACAGGGTATTAACTGCCCCACTAGTATCCTAGAGGAGCGGTGAGTGGAGAGGGAGGGACCCGTCCCGCCCTCTACTCCAGGTCCCAGCCCAGGGGCCCTGAGGATAGTGGTAAACCACCTGAATTAGCTATTCCTTCCCCTGGGCTACTTCCCTCTCCTACCCTTCAGTTTGTGGGGCTTCCTGCCCTCTCTCTGCACAGGTCAGGTGTCTCTGTACGTAGGGTTTGGGTTGTCTTGGTTCCAAACTGCTCTCTGCTCCAACTCCTTTCCTCCTCCCCTGAAGCAGGGGGTTTTATTAGGTGCCTAACAGGGCCGTAATTGATTGCAGGTGTTCCTATCAACCTGCTGCCAGCTCCTCTAGTCCACAGGGAGTCACGCCTCAATTAGCTCTGAGCTTACATATCTCCCCTCAAGCACTCTACGGCAGCTCCCTGATCCTCCTCTATCACAATAGGTAATATAACTTCCCTGCTCCTACTCAGTGCTCCTGCTTTTATATCCAAGGATTGCATCAGCTCTTTTGGACATGGCATTGCACTGGGAGCTCATGCTCAGTTGATTATCTACCACAACCTACAAACTTTTTTTCAGAATCTTCGCTTTCATGGATTTTCATTGTGTAAATATGGCCTTCATTCATTGTTCCTAAATGCATGACTTCACATTTGACCATATTAAAAGATATATTATTGTTTGGTCTCATTTTTATCAAGCAATCCAGATTGCTCTGTCCTGGTGACCTGTTCCCTTAATTATTTACCGCTCCCACAATGTTTGGGTCATCTGCAAACTTTATCATAGTGTGTTTTCTTTTTTTCCCTTTCAAGTCAGTGATAAAAATGTTAAATAGTGTAGGACCAAGAACTGATCCTATGAGAACCATCTAAAACATAACTATTTGATTATTCCCCATTTATAAATCCATTTTGAGACCTGTTAGCCATTTTTATCCATTTAATGTGTGCCACTTGAATGATACAAAGTTTTTTTAAATCAAAATGTCATCCTATACTAAGGCAAATCCCATTCAGAAGTCTAAGTATGTACATCTATGCTATCACCTTTTATCAATCAAACTTGTAATTTCACTTTAAAAAGATTTAATTAATTTGGCAGGATCTGTTTTCCATAAACCATGTTGATTGGCATTAATTATATTACCCTCTTTTTTTTTTTTTTTTTTTTTTAATTCTTTCTTAATCGGATCCTATATGAACTGCTCAATTATTTCGCCTGGCATCATTGTCAGGCTGACAGACCTATAATTGCCTAGTTCATCCCATTTATACCTTTTTAAATATTTTGATACAACATTAGCTTGCATCCAATCTTCTGGAACTTCCCCAGTGTTTCAAGACATATTGAAAATCAACACTGATGGTCCAGAAAGCTCCTATCCCAGCTCTTTTAAATCTCAGATCCAAATTATTTGGACCCAGTGAATTAAAAATGTATAACTTTAGTACCTGCTCTTAACATCCTGCTTGGTTACTGTTGGAATGGAGAGTTTCATCATGACGACATGACTATATCATCTGGGCTTTTTCACGAATACAAAACAGAAATATATTGAACATTTCTGCCTCTCTGTGTTATGGACAATTCTGCCATTTCCATCTGGTAGACCAATACCATTGTTAGGATTCTTTTTGTTCCTAAAATACTTAAAACGAAACAAAACCCTTTCTGGATTGTCTTTAACTTTTCTGGCTATAGATTTTTGTTGTTTTCCGTCTGGAATTTTCTACAGTTTCTGGTTTCTGAATTGTATTAGTTAATATCTACTTCCTTCCATTTAAGTTTAAATTTTTATTTTTTTTCCGTATAGCTTCTTTTGCTTCCCCTCCAAGTCAGGCTGCTTTTTAAGCTGTGTGTCCAGGGAAGGAGGTGCTTTTCACAGGGTCCTGGAGGACGTGATTTGGTTGGAGGTGCACAGGAAGGAACAGGGGGGAATCTTCTGCTTGGAAAAAGTCTGACTGCATGTTGGAAAAGACTGTAAGAATAAAGATGGCTAATTGCTTCAGGGACCTTGACTACCTGTAAACTGTTTTTGTTGGTCTGATAACCACCATGGCATTTAGAAATAGCTTTATTTTCCTACTTATCCCATCATTTCTGTAGTGGGAAGGGCAACCTGACTCTGTACTGAAGAAAATAACGTATGTGCAGAACCTTTGGTCACTAGGCTCACTCTTCTGGTTTTTGGGTGTCTACTAAACTTCACAAGATGTGGAAAAGTTGAGTTACAGCTTATAATTTTCTCTACCAGTAGTTGGTTATGAAAGCAACAGAAGGGTGAGTGTACGGTCTTGTAGTTGGGGTATGGAACTTGAACTCAGGTGATGAAAGTTTTGTTCCTGCCTCTGCACAGTTTTCACATGTGACCCTGGGCAAGTCACTTAATTTGTCTCTGGTTCTATATCTGTAAAATGGGGAGGCTTGTTATGATGATTGTACGTGGAATGCTTAGTGCTACAGCACTATTGAAAAAGCATCTAAAAAAATAATGGGTAGGAACAATTAATGATGTAGTAAGCAGAGAGAACCTACCTGCAGCTGTATCTTCTGTCTTGTCACATGCACTGTATGTTATGTATACATCATTGTGCTCCCCCTAATATTCTCCAGCCATAGGCACACTTACCTATGCGTATTGGTGATATGTAATAGCTTTGATAAATAAGGATTGAGGTCATCCAGCTATTTATGGAACAAACTTTCAGTTAATCCAGTGGGACCCTGGTCTTTCAGTACAAAACTAAGTATGCTTCAGGTAATACTATGCATTATCTCATTGTCTTCCTGTGGATTTTGCAGTAAGAAAATCAACGGGGAATCCGCCATTAGGCTGCTTTTTTTTTTTTTTTCTTTTCTGATAGAGCAAAATTTAAGTTACATGTTGGATGTTCCGCAAATGTATGTTTGTATTCTGATGATGTATTTTATGGTTTCAGCATACAAATGTCTAATTTTTAATAAAATGTGTGTTTTTGTTAAGAATATAAGCTCCTTATATTGGGGGATTTCTCTAAGATGGTAACTCAGTCAGGGCTGAAAGTAAAATTTCTCTTACTGGTACAGGAGTAGGGGGCATCTTTGATCCCCTCTGCCGGAAGCCCCACCCCTTCCAGGGGAAGCATCCTCCAGTAGCAGCTAGAGCCATGGGCCCTTTTAAATTGCCAGACCCAGGGTAGCTGCTCTTTTTGCCTCCCCCCCCCCCCACGTCAGTGGCTGGGGGGCAAAAAGGGCAGGGATGTTAAAGCACTGCCATGGCAATGCTTTAAGCAGGGTTCTTTAGCCACAGCAGTGCTTTAACATCGCTGCCCCTTTTGTGCCCCCACTGTCAGTGGCCCTGCCAGTAGGGATCTGGTAGGGCCACTGATGAGGGGAGCAAAAGGAGCAGTGATGTTAAAGTGCTGCCACAAGGCCTGGTACAGGTGGCCACTTTTTACCCATACTGCCTTATTTTCACCCTTGAAGTTGGTGTCCTTTTCAGGATATATTGCGAGGTCCTTCTTTTTCACAATGTTTTCCTACTTTAGAAAAATTAGCCCGGAACAGAGGGAGAGGAGAAAAATCATACCATATACGTGTATATCCCCAATCAAAGCTGCTTTCTGCTGGGGAAAGAAGAAGAGTAGGAGATGTGTGAAGTCCTCTAGGAATAGTGCCTTGTAGACCTAATTCACCTGGGTAGTTCTTGGATGTTATGGGGGGTTGGGTTCTATAGAAAACCTTAAGATCAATAGCCTTCCCATTTTTGATACGGCTCTCCACCACACACCAATTATATGGGGTTGACTGAGGTCTGGTCTACGCTACGCTGTAATGTCGAATTTATCTGCATTAAATCGATCCTTCCACGTAGCCATCCTCGTGATGAAGCCCTTTAAGTCGACCTAAAGGGCTCTTTAAATCGATTTCCGTACTCCTCCCCACTGAAATCGACGTTTCCTGGGTAAACTTGCGTTAGTGAGGATGCAATTCGACATGATCAGCATTATCCCAGAATGCTCCATTGCAACCCCTCTGGACAGCACTCTCAATGCGGATGCACTGGGCAGTTAGACAGGAAGAGCCCTGGGAACTTCTGAATCTCATTTTCTCTTTGGCTAGCATGGCGAGCTCTGCTGCACAGCTTACCACCAGCTGAGGAGACCTTGCAGTCCCAGAATTGTAAAAGAGTCCCAGCAAGGGAGGTGCTGGATCTGATTTGCCATATGGGGAGACAAATCCATGCTGGCAGAACTGAGATCCAAAAAACTAAATGCCAATAAATATACCAAAGTCTCCAAGGTTCTGCCGGAGAGAGGCCACAACAGTGCGTGTTAAAATCAAGGAGTTGGGGCAAGCCTACCAGAAAACCAGAGGAAGCCAACGGACGCTCCCGGTAACAGCCCAAGACATGCTGCTTCTACACTGAGCTGCATGCCATTCTAGGGGGGTGCGCCACAACATTTGCTGGGTCCTCAGGCCTGAGCTTCCCAAACATTGCCCAAAGTATGCAATAATCGCTCAGAGTTGTGCTGGCTGTTGTCTTAATGTTTAATTTTGAGGCCTTTTAGTTCCAGCTTTGTAAATGACTCTGCATGGGGGTCTGAATATGTCAACAATAAAGTGTTGGCGGTATTATGTTATACCATGTAAAGTGTGTGTGTGTTTTTTTTTTTAATAGCCCATCTTTAGTGCAACCCCAGTGAATTCCATTAACCTATTTTCCTAGGAGAATGCAAAATAGGTTATTTGCAGCTAGTTAACAGTTCCCTTTTTGTGTTGCAGCTACCACTAATGTTCCAGTCTTTAGGAAAAAAGTAAGCAAGTTGGAGCTAGGAGGCTAGTTTTACTGGCTCAGCTGTAATAGCACAACAGAGCCTTTGTTTCCATTCTTAGCAGTGCTACTTGTTCATTGTGACCAGTTAGTAATACTAGTGGCTATTAATGTGACATTTTTTTGTACCTTTGGTGTGAAAATGATGAGAAGGGCAAAACTAGGAACCACATGTGTTCAGGGTGCTGAGTGAGTGGCTAGGCCATTTCTATCAATGCTATATAGTTCTTTAACAAATTTGTAAGTTGTGTTGTGGTGATTTGAAATGGTATGGATTATTTCTGGATAACTTCTAAGGAAACAGTACTGTTACAAACCATGATTATTGGGGTATAGTAGCTGTAATCCTTTGACTTTGTTGCCTTAATTTAAGATCAGTTTGTTAGAGCATTTGCCACCTGCTAGTTTGCATCAAGGCAGTTATCTAATGGGTCATTAAGTACTGGTGATGCCTGGGACTTCTGCTAGAAACAATGCAGTGGTATTATAAATTCAGCACATAGAGCAAATAGCATCCACTATATTTTAACTCTCATGGTGAAAAGGGGAATACTTTTGTGATTTTAATGTCTTAGTTTATCTAAAACATTCCAGCAATTTCAGTTGCATTGCGTGATTTTTAGAAACCAGATGGGTGAAAAATCTTAGTGAAGTAGACACTCCTAACGCATTTGGCGTTGGCTGTTCATTCTCTTAGTATCTTAATGGTGAATTTATTTTTTGTTTGATCTTTTCCAGTAGCAGATGCCTCATGGATGTAGTACTCACATCCTGATGGCCAGTTCAGACTCAAGGGACAACTTAGCAGGACAACTTGTTAAACTCCAAGGTGTAAATTTTTCAAATGGGTATGGGATTTAGCAGTATGTGTAACAGGGCATAAGAGATCCATGGAAGTGTTTGCAAGTCAACCTGTCAGAATCTTTGTGCCAAGTGTGTGCAGACTCGTAATCCACAGTTGCTTGTCTGTCTTTTAATCTGTTGCTAGTAGTCTCCCACTCTCCATTTATGGGAAAGATTTCTTACTGCTGGTTGAGAAAACCCTAAACCTGCCACTGAGTAGCCTCTATAAAGGGGGAAGAATCAGAGGGTTAGCCGTGTTAGTCTGGAATTGCAGAAGTGACAGAGTCCTGTGGCACCTTAAAGACCGACTAAAGTTTTAGAGCATAAACTTTCGTGGGCTATCCAGGTAACCTGCCCCTGGATACTTCCACTGCATGCATCCGACGAAGTGGGTATTAGCACATGAAAGCTTATGCTCTAAAACTTTAGTTAGTCTTTAAGGTGCCACAGGACTCTTTGTCACTTCTATAAAGGGGGAAGAGAATCTCTTCAGTGGGCTCCCACTTGAGAATATTCTTCATAGTTCCTTAGAATTCTCACTCAGGTTATTCATAGATTTGAGAGGCTGTGGTGTTCGGTGGCTGTAATCTTGTCCATATCTTTGAAGTTAGCTAAACACTTGAGGTCTTGTTTCTCTCCCGTTCTGTTTGAGCTGTGTTGAACTCCATAGCAGGGTGTTTTGTGTGTTTCCAGATTTCAGTTTTCCAGTCTTCACTTGGGTTTAAAAGTTCAGGGTTTGTTCAGCTGCGAGACTTGTTCTTTGGCACTAAATTTGCTAGAATTATTATGTCATCTGATGTACAGTGAATGACTCAGCTAAGGATAAAACAGTGATTCAATTATTAATCACTGCCAAGACACAGATTTATCAACTTGGGGCCAGCACATTGCTTGAACCAGGATTTCCATTAATTCTTTTTAGTTTCAAATATGTTGACGCTATACTTAAAAACACATTCCTTCAGTCCATCACAGTGTGAAGAAGTAGTTATGGTGTTGAATCTCATTGTGATAGTCGAAATAATATTGCTCTGCACAATTCTACAGCAAGTTGTGAAAGCACTTGCTAACCACTAAACTCCCATCATCTTCTTTTTGTATGATAGGATCACCTTTTTGGAGGTGTGGGGAGGGGCCATGGCTTTGAGCCAGTGGCTATTGTCACTTGAATTCATAGCATAAAAATTGAGCTGTGTGTGTATTTTGACGGACTTTGAGCATGAAAACAATGGAATATATTACAAAATGTGATAGCGTGCATTATTCAATTAATTCTTTTGGTAGGAGACATTAGGAAGTTTTTATTAAATTGCAGTTAATATTGCTATGTTTGTTACTAATAGGCTGGACCAATTATTTCTAAACAAAATTTAGGGAGAGAATACAAAAAAAAAGAGAAAAAAAATCTAAAATGGTTTTAGGTGTGCGAATAATTTTCCTTGCGCCGAGGAGGGGCTTTATAACTTAACAGATCCTCTCCCATATTCTCGAGCATCTGTAAATAATTGCCTAACGAATGATTGGCGTACCGTTCTCAATTGTATTCTATTGATATCTAATCTTAATTGTGTCAGGATTTAATTGCCAGATTGACACATGCAGTTACATTTTAAAAATTCTGCATTTGTAGCTTTCACTGTCTGGTGGTGTTGAATTATGAATATCTCTTCTCCCTGTTTGATTCTCTTGAATCTGGAAAATTACTTTAACACAAAGGATGATAATGTGTTTGTTCAGTAATATGAAATGATTAACATTCTTGCCTGACTTCAAGGTTTTGCCTTGGTCCTTTTGATGCAAGCCCTTGGTTCTGAGAAGAGGCAAATTGTTTTTTTTTTCCCACCCTCCATTAGCAATCATTCTGTTGCACACAGTACGTGATAAATCAACCGCAGGAGCTTTACAGTTGCCATAACATGACATTACCTATCAGCTTGTCAAGTCTGTGTTGACTCTGCGCCTTTTAGGCTGTATATTTCTTCAAAGTCTAGCGCCAGTTACTTAGTCAGCTCTAACTAATTTCAGGGTGGAAGGGAAACTTTACTGGAGTGCTGTTTGGGATCTGCTTTTTAATCCTGGTCTGTTTAATGTTTGCCTCCTGACATTCTAGGCCAGACATCATTTTAATGGTATGTGTGGTGATAAAGCCAATAAACTGTCAAGATGATTGATAATCTAAGCATTATAGCAATATGACTTTCCTGTTCTCCTCTGTGCTTTAGATGATGGTTTCCAAATTGAATTCTTAGTATGCTATATATGTGCGCCTGTTGGATATCCTCTGAACAGAGGATTTGAAGGCGCTAACTTTGGCTAATGTAGGCTTTTTAATTCTCAATTTTTTTTTAAAAAAAAGAAAAGGCTTTTAATTTGGAAAATGTTAACAATGGCTTTTCTACCTTTGTAATAGTCTCTCGGATTACTCAAAGTTCTCATCTTTTTATTATCTTGGTGTTTTCACTCTCCTCTTCCCGCCACAACCTGGCATGAATCTCATAATTCCATGTGGCTGATTGTGTTATCTATGGTTGAAAGACATTACAGATAACAGTGCAATATATTAAGCACATGGCTTCTGGTTTTCACTTAACAAAAAATTCAGCGGCCATTTTTCAACATCTTAATTGGAAGTGATTGATTAAACTTTCCCACCTTTTATTTTGTGGGATGGAGAAATGAGTGGGGTGGGATTATTTTCATACTCCTTCCATATTGGTGGTTTTCATTGGTAGTTTTGTGCTGTACCTTTGGTGTGAAAATGATAAGGGCAAAACTGATAAGGGGCATGTGTGATTTTTGGAGGTGAGCAGCTTTTCTCACTTAAAAAAAAAAAATAGCATCCTGAATTGAGTGAGATCTGGCCAATACTTCAGTTAAAGTATTTTCTTAACAGAAAACCCAGAAGCCTCTTTCTTTGATGACTGTTGGGGATTTACACAGATAATTCTAATGTGCATTGATTGGAGATGGTAGTTATGAAGGTTTTTAGTGACCCTGTACAGAGTAGACAAAGCCAGTTTGTATAGTACGTAGTAACAATCAGTTTGTTTTCTAAATTTTTTGATTCAAGATGATGTCTAGTCATAAGAACCTGCGATTTGGATCAAGGATCCTGCAGTTCTATTCTATTCTGCCACAGACCAACTTCATGGTGTGGGCAAGTTTCTTAACTTTTCTTAGCCTTTTATTTAACCAATGTGTCAAATGGGTATTATAGCAATAGCTACTAGCCCGGGGGTCAGCAACCTTTCAGAAGAGGTGTGCCGAGTCTTCATTTATTCACTCTAATTTAAGGTTTCGCGTGCCAGTAATACATTTTAAAGTTTTTAGAAGGTCTCTTTCTATAATTCTATACTATATAACTAAACTATTGTTGTATGTAAAGTAAATAAGTTTTAAAAAATGTTTAAGAAGCTTCACTTAAAATTAAATTAAAATGCAGAGCCCCCCGGACCAGTGGCCAGGACCCAGGTAGTATGAATGCCACTGAAAATCAGCTCGCATGCCGCCTTTGGCACATGTACTATAGGTTGTCTACTCCTGCACTAGCCAGTGGGTTGTAAAGCTCTTAAATATTATTCGATGGACAATGCTACAGAAGGGTAAATTATCATTGATAACACAAATAAGTAAATACAACTACATGTTTATAATGGCTTTTTGGAGTTGCTGGGGTGTTCATATGTTTTACATATAATTAAGGGTAAGGAAAGGCTAACTTAAAACAAAAAACGCAATAGTGACCTGCAAAATCTTTAGATTGAAATAATCCTCCAGAAATGACTTTGAGATCATGATGCATTGAGAGAAATGTGAGTGGAGCTGTTCTCCATTAACGTGGAGATCTGAGGCAGGAATTAACAAAATCCACTGAAAAAACATGTCTGAATAACGATAGCTGGCACACCTAGGTTGAAATGCCTTTCACTATCTTGTGTCAGTGATTAGTAAGATGTGGTCACCTCAGGTGTACCTTAGAAGAGGAGTAAATTATCAAATAGCTAGCCTCTTTTAATAACCCTTCACATTTGATTATGCATGTTTGAGAATACTGTTGTGAAGATAGTCATCTAACTCCATTGGCTGGATTTTGGTGATTCAAGAGGTGCATATATCACACCTTTTGCTATATGAGATCTCCTGAGGTCCCTTCCATCCCCTGATATTCTATGGAATGTTAGTGTCTTTTCAAGCACTATGATTTACATACAGAACAATCTTGCAGTCATTCCTCACAGGGGTCTTTTTGGGTTGTTATCACTGCAGAGTTAGCCTGGGTTATTGGCCCTCAGCAATGAGCTGCCAAACTGTGGAGTTGCTCCCTCTTCACTAGTACTACACTCTCTTGAGTGTTTTGTTAAGACTTCTCAGGGGCACAATGCAAGGGTTTTTTTTGGGCTGCAGGAAACTGAGTCACTGTTACTTTTTTTTCCAGTGAGTTATGCGAGAACTGGTCTGGCTTTCTGGGCACCAAGGGGAATTGTGAGAAGGCATTGGAGGGCTATCAGCACTTGAGTGATTGAGTCTGTGTCCTCGCTATGAAGTAGATCATGAGCCCAAGTGAAAGCAGAAACTAGGCTCTAATCTGTACCCCATGCAGCTGGGCGAGCTAGCCTGGGTTGAATGCACCACATAACTTGGGCGAGTTTTGTATATGGAGCCCAAATAAGGCAAGAACCCAAGCTAACTCTACAATGAAGATGCACCCTTTTACGCTGGCAAGTGTAGGGAAATCTGCCACTGCAGGGATGGCTCCATTGGTAGTAACAATGGTGGGAATGCTAGTATAGTCCTGACTGTGGTGTTTTACTGCAGTGTCATCTAAACCTGCTCCAAACACATCTAGACAATATAGTTGTAATAATACCAGAGCCCTTTCTCCTCAGCACTTCCACTGTTGCTTCCAACAGCAAAGGTGCAATGGTGGTTGACCTCTTATAACTGCTGGCTTAGACCTTATTAGTTGAGAATAGTCTGAAGCTCCTCTCTCTATTGGAGTCCATTATATATTGCCTCCCTTTCAGTTAGGGGAGTACTGACATGTTGTGTGTTTTTTTTTTTTTTTTTTTTTTTTTTTTTTTTACTAATATTTGGCATTTTAAATGTACCCTGAGTTAAAGGGAACATACACATAGGCAGGCTGATATGGTTTTGTGTGTGGTGTGTGTCTGGAATAATAAGGTACAGTGGAGCTCAGACAAACCATTCTTTAGCTATGGAGGTTTGTTAGGTACCACAGTAAAATTAGGCTTGGTTCTCACAAGTCTACAGAGCCTAGGGGTGTGGGTGTGTTTCCCTTCCCAATAGTCCTCAACTACCCAGCCTTGCAATGATTTAGGAGCTGATTAGTGAGGAGACATCTCTTTTCCTTCCCCATAAGTCATGAAGGGAGGTGTTGGTAGGGAAAGGAGAAATTTGAGATTGCAGTGGTATTGTCAAACATTGGGTTGGGTCTCAAAATACCATGATATTTAAAGGTAAATAAGTTTTGACTTTGCTTCCTGTTCTGAGTCTTTAGGATGCCCTTGCTTCATGTTTTCAAGCTTTTCTCCACAGACATGAGATCTAGAAACAATTTTTTTTCCTATGAAAGCTCAGATTTTTGTGTAATTGTATGAATCCAGTAGCTGCATCTTTAAGAAAAACACCAACTATTATAGAACTTGTGATTTAAAATCATGAGATGCTGGCAACACTGAAGACAGGAAAGGAAGTGCCCTTTCCTCTGTGGTTTGTGGTTGCCTTACCTTCTGTTCCAACAGCAAGCTAGAATCTTTCTTGTGGCTGCTGATGCTTGAATTGGGAACTTATGCCCTCCCTTACAGGGAGATCGCTGTCTTGGTCAGCAGTTTCATTCTAGGGGTGCTCAAGTCATTGCCACTTCATACTGTTACTGTGTATCTTTTTTTTTTTCCGGCATCTTCCCTGCCTCCAGCCTACCCATCTCTATCCCTGTATCCCTTCTTCATCCCCAGCCAGCCTGTCATCCTTCCTTCTGCCCAGCTCTTCCAGCATTTCTTAAATTAGAAGAAAGAGAGGTCCTAATTTTTATAAAACTACATAAATCATACAATTATATCTATAAGAGAAGGCACCTGATGACAGAGGCGGTGAGTCCAGAGCAAGTGGACTGGTAGGGGGCCTCCAATTCTGAACTAGCCATGAATGAAACAAAGGAAAATGCAGAATTAAATGAAACATAGGGTACATCTACACAGCAAAACAGGTGTATACTTAAGTGAGACAACTAACCTGTATTAAAATAGCAATGAAGACACAGCAACTTGAATTTTGACTCTGATTAGAAAGCTCAAGTGGGAGTTCAGGGTTGAACTCAAGCTGCAAACTCTGTTGCTGTGTCTTCACTGCTATTTTAACCCCACTTAGGTAATGTGAGTTAGCTAACACAGGTTAAGAACATACCTGGTTTTTCAGTGTAGACATACCCTTAGAGAAACAAAACTGCCAGGCCAAATACCTTTCCTGTTCGTTTAGCATGGCCCCTCAGCAGGAGTTTATCCTGGATTCGTTCTTTAATCTCTTTTGTTCCAAACCCTTCATGTATTAGAGGCTCTCTTCTCAGCAACAGTCTTTCCACTGTTGTTTGTGTCTGGTCAGGCTGTTGGTGTTACTCTAGTAGAGGCTGGTTGCCATTGCCACCCTCCTCCACCCATTTTGCAGCATCACAATTTATTGGTTTTGAACAGGCTCATTCCTTTTGTCTTTGGGATGGCTGGGCATCTGTTTAAAAAGTATCTCTTTCAAGAAATCTCACCACTTTCTTTGAGAGAGTCATTGAAAGCTGAACAAAGCATTTGAATGTAATGTCAGGGAACATGCTTGCGCAAGCAGGGTAGGATGGGGCTGGTGACCCAAAATATCTGTCTTTCTCCTCAAATGATTGCTCTCACAGCTCCCTGGTCATTCTGATATCTTTAGAATTAGAGTGGTAGCCATGTTAGTCTGGATCTGCAAAAGCGACAGAGTCCTAGGCACCTTTATAATACATCTATAATGCATCTAGTATAGATGTATTAGAGGAGTGGTCTTCAAAGTGTGTGTGGGGGAGTAGGGAGGCGCAGTGTCCCGGCATTGCCGCAGGATCGGCCGCAGGAGACTGCCAAAATTGGAAGCATTCTATTTTTGTCCTACTGAAATGCTGCTGAAAGCGTAAGCTTTCTATTTGGCAGCATTTCAGCGGACGTACTCCCAGGCCACTAGTGGACACAGGACAGCGGAAGGGGACTGCCGAGGAGAAACTTTGAGGAACTCTGTATTGGAGCATAAACTTTTGTGGGTGAATACCCACTTCGTTGGATGCAACATCCAACGAAGCAGGTATTCACGCACGAAAGCTTATGCTCCAGTATAGGGGTTCTCAAACTTCCTAAGTTTGAGACCCTCTTTTGCTATACTCTGGGGTTGCAGCGTGCAGGGAATGTCGGCCGAATTGCCGCCGAATTGAACACTTGTGGTTCAATTGACACACAGCTCTTCTCCCTGTTCCTGACAGAATGCCGCTGACAGTAGAAGTGTTCCACTCGGCAGGTTTTTGGCGGACACACTCCAGCATTCGGAGCATCTGCTGAAATGCTGCCAAATGGAATGGGCGCTCACGACCCTCCCCGGGAATTGCCCTGCGACCCCCCATTTCAGAACCCCTGCTCTAATACATCTCCTAGTCTATACAGTGTCACAGGACTCTCTCTTTGTTGCTTCTGATATTATTTTTTTAAACAGATATTTACTTTATTACTACCTATAATGGGTTGATTTCAGAGTTAAGTGTGTTAATCATTTTATAAATTGTAGCTCTGACACACCCCAGTCATGGTAATAGGTGTATCACACTTGTGATTTCAGAATCTTTAAATTGTGTTCATTGGACTAAAATTACCTGTGGTATAATCCATGTAAGTGATTAATCTGACCCCATTTTTGACTTTGTGTATATAGTTTAATGATAACCAAAAACCAGGGGCTTTTAGATCTCCAAAATGATTTCTGTACATGTTCAACTTCTTTTTCACTTAAAAGAAAAAAAATAAAGCAAGTGTATTTCCCCAGCTATACATCATATTTTCTTTGACTATCTATAAGAGAATTTAGTTGGCCATTTAGTAACTGGGCACTTTTGGTAGGTAGGATGGTAAGAGTTCAACTGTGTAGGTAACGATGACTGCAGAACTGAGCATCGCCTGTGTATTCACAGCCAATAGCTCCCCCTCATTGCGTCAATTTGTTTCTGTATTTTTCTTTTTTACCTAAGCTGACAGGGCTATAGCTTGGTGTAGACTATTACTTCAACCATTTTGCCCTAGGAAAAGCATTAGTAATTTATAAATAAAATACACACAGATAGAAGTCAATATAGGTGTATTGACAACGACAGCATTATTAACATTAGAGCAGTGGTTTAAACTTGAATTAGTTTTAGTTATTGATTTATGAACTGTTTATTTTAGAAGTAGGTGAATCATTTGAAATATCAATAACTGATGTAGATGATCTGTGCTTATTTGGGTCTAGATCCCATGAGAAGAAGATCGAAGTATTTGCGTCTTGGTCTCTGAGCTTTCATGGTTGCATCTCCAAGCAATACAGTATTACACTGCCAGCAAGTTGCATGTGTGCTTTATGTCAAGCATAGCTTATTTTAGAGTATACCTGTGTGGATATAAGAGTTTGCAGAAAACTGACTGTTTTGTTTTTGCTTGAATTTACCATAGTTGTTAAACAAAAATTGACAGATGTTTGCTGTAAGAATAATGAAACCATCACCAAGGAAAGTTGTATCTCTTGTTGTTTGGAAAGGATTTTTGTACAATTTGGTTTCCTTGTTGTAAAATGAGACTCTCCCTTACAATAAAACTTGAAGATCAAAATCTTAATTCTCCAATTTTTATCTTTAGAAGCTTGGATCCCCCATTTCTAAGAGCTTGATGTAATAATACTCTGATCTGTCACTATTTCTGATTTGCTCTAATTAAAGTATTTAGTATCTTCTGAAAGTTTTTAAGATCTTGGTCCTGATTTAAAAAGTAAATGCCTGTAATTTTTCTTAGAATTTTTCATTTGCTTTTGGGTACACGTTGGCATGTTTGCTTGATTTTTGGAGGTGTGTTATGTCTGGAGTTCAAAAATATTGGGAAGTTCAGATTCTGGTGTTATGCCTGTGGAATGTTCTCTTAACAGGGTTAAACATTAACACAGAAAGTGACTGTTATCTTTCCCGTTAAATGATTCTCATAATAAAGCGGTCATAACAGGCACACTTGATGTCAATTTTGACAGAGGTGTCAAGGACTGAATGGACCATGTGACAAAGGAGAAAATGGGCCTAGGGTGTCAGGGCGTAAGTGTGAGTGGCAAATCCTGAAGCTACACTGCAAGAGGTGATCAGCCAAATACTAAAAAGTTAGAGTAGAGGGAACATGTCTCCTCTTAGCTCCATCACAATAAAAACTGTAGACAAAAGAATTAGTAAGCAGAATAATACATACAGGTAGATCACTCACTGTGGAAAGACTAGCTAATGAGGTTTTATGGTTAGCAAGATGCAAAAAGTCAGAGCAGGATCCTACGGCATCTTTGTCTGCAGTGGGCACTTCTGATGTCATACTTTGTGACTACCTTGTTTTAGGAGGCTCACTTTTTTGCTTTTTGTCTGCTTCATCTTTGGTGTCTGCCCACTTCCTCCCCTATTGTGTTTGTGCCAGCATAAGAACATATTCAATTGTTCTGTTCGGTGTAAGGTCACACTAGGCTGATTAGCTAATGAAATACCAGGACACTTGTTACATGGGGACATATTTGGAAGCGATCTGGAAGATGGACAGATGGGTAGTACAGACAAACGGACAGATGGGTAGTACAGACAAACGGACAGAGATGGGTACTCATTTCTCCCTCTTCCCGTTCTCAGTCATTCAGTTAATTCTGCTTGTGACCCAGTCTAATATTTTGGATTCAGATCTCCACAAGTGAAAGACTAATATACTAGAAACCCAGTGCATGCAATGAGTAGCATTAACTCAATGTGTTTCTTCTCTAATCAAATGCCGTATAAAAGAAATCTTTTGAGGGTTCATATCAAATGGTGTCTAATAACCTACGACACATGTTGAATTTGGTATGTTAATGAGGTCTGATCATGGGGATCCCATCCCTGTAAGCACATGCATAATTTTACTCTTGTAAATAGTGCTGACAGAAGTCAGTGGAACAGCTCAGGTGAATAAAGTGTCTGCAGGCTTCTTGTGGCTTTAGTTGCTTTCTGATTTTCTGGAGAAGCACTTCAAAGACCTTTATAAAAGTGAAGTGGAATATAGTCAATGAATCATTCATTCTGCAAAATTGTTCACAAACTGAGACTACTCACTTGAGTAAAGCAAGCAGAATTTAGCTGTTACTGTGGAATGATTAGTAAAAAAAGAAACACTTTTTTTTTCTTTAAGCCAACTTTGCTAAAGGACGTGTCAATTTAAAAAAAAAATAAAAAAAAGCAGCTTTGCCACCCTATACGTTAAGGGTTGTTTTTGTGCCATCAAAATAATTTTTCAACAGAGCATGAAAGTGGGAGTCAGACTCTGAATGGTTCTGCTTTAGAACCATGTTCAATTTTTTTTGTTTTGGATTTTGTTTTATGTAAATAGAGATTGATGGAACATTTTACACAGAATGCAGGTTTTTGACAAAAAGTATTGATGGTTGCTTTCAGTAAGTGTTACTTGAGATGACAGAACATTGCATTTTAAGATGAATTACACTAGAAACTCCCTTCTTGGGAATGTCATACATTTTATTTCATCTGTTGTTTTGAGAGAGAATGCCTAAAGTCATGAATACCTCAAACTGATCTCTCTTTCCTCAACATCTTATAGGTCTTGGTTCAGTTCACTATGTTTAAATATAAAATGTATATGAAAAACAATTATACTGGCAAATAATCTAGCTAAACTACTTAAGTAGTCCAAGATGTACAGTATAGTTAAAGAATGCTGTTTATATAGTACTTTTTACATTAAATGAAATTCTGAAGGAAAAATTCTCCTTTTATTGTTGTATCCTTTGGACCTACAAAAACGACTAACTGCCCAATCGGATACACGTTGAAAGAAAATATCCATTTTAGAAGGCCAGATTGACTTGTACTGATCTCTTAGTGCAAAGGCAAGTCAGTCAATTTTCAGGCAATCAAGTGCTATGCTTTTAATTAGCATTCTCACAAGCAGTTACATTTATTAACTCCAGAAGAATGGTTCTTAAAATATTTTTGCACTTAGAAGAAAATGTTGCAAAAATTAGTATCTTTTCAAAAGAACAGAGAAAATTGTGTCCTCATACTCGCTGCACTTAAATTCTTACTGTTGAAAACCCGAGAAATTAATATAGGTGAGGAGTAGACTGGTCAGTGGTAGTGCATGCCTGCATGTGGTCAGTAACATTTTTGATGTGTTTATCCTAATGCGTATTTATAAATGGTACTTATAAATAAAGCGATATTGGGAGGATGTATCTAGTGTGGTCCCTCACATGTCTGTCCTAGCTCTGGTACTAGTCAATATTTTCATTAAAGACTTGCCTAATGGAGTGAAGAGTGTGCTTATAAAATTTGTGCATGATCTCAAATTGGAAGAGGTTGCAAGCATTTTGGAGAACAAGGTTAGAATTCACAATTATCTTGATAAGTTGGAGAACTGTTCTGTAATCCACAAGATGATTCCATAAAGATGAGTCCAATATACTACACTGTGAAAAGAAAAGTCAAATGCACAACTGTAAAATGGGAAATAACTAGCTAGGCATCAGTATTTCAGAAAAGACTGAAGATTATAGTGCACTGGATCAGAATTTGACTATAAACCAACAGTATGATGCAGTTGTGAAAAAGACTAATATTTTGGGCACTATTAACAGGAATGTCTGTCTTAGACGTAGGAGGTAATTGTTCTGCTCTACTCTGCACTGGTGACATCTCAGCAGGCATATTCTGTCTGGTTTTGGGTACCGCAATTGAACAGATGTAGACAAATTGGAGAGAGTCCAGAGGACAACTCCAAAAATATCTGTTTAGAAAACCTGATCTATGAGGAAATGTTAAAAAACCCCAGCAACTGGGCATGTTTGGTGTGAGAGAAGAAGTCTGAGTGGGATTGGATAGTAGTGTTAAAATAAGCTAAGTGCTGTTATAAAGAGGATGGTGATTAATAGTTTTCTATGTTCACTGAAGATAAGAAGTAATGGGCTTAATTTACAACAAGGAAAAATTAGGTTATTAATAGGAAAAACTTTCTAAATATAAAGATAGTTAAGTTCTGAAATAGGTTACCAAGAGATGTTGTGGAATCCCCTTCAGTAGAGGCTTTTAAGAACAGGTTTGACTAACAGTTGTCAAGGATGGTCTAGGTATACTTTGTCCTGTCTTAGTGGGGGATGTTGGGGTTAGGGGTGGGGAGTGGACTAGATGACCTCTTGTGGTCCCTTAACGCATACATTTCTATGATTAGTAAAACCAAATTCTGTTGAAAATACACTGAACTGTGCATGTATAATATATAACATGTTTGTCTAAATTAGAGTAGGCCGAAACCCAGGATTTTTGGTTCACGATGATAAATTTCTAAATTTGGTTTTGGGCTGATTAAACAAACTACCTCCCCAATTTCTCATTTTTCCCTAAAAATGTATTTAGGAAATACAGATGGGTGGTGTTTCTGAAACAAAATTGATTGGCAGCTGGTGTATGAAATTGACATTCTTCAAGAGACAATGTGGGGGAGGTTAGCTTCTTATTGGGCCAACTTCTGATGATGAAACAGCCTTTTGAGCTTTGAGAGCTCTTCTTCAGACATGAAGAAATTATCTCACCCACCTTGTCTCTCTAACATCATGGGACTGACAGGGATACAGTAACACTGCAAACTGCATTGACATTCTTGTCAGTTTCGCTGCTTCTAATAGTAATGGGTCTGGCTTTAACTCCCAGCATCTGCGTCTCCAGGGCATCCCCACAATGTGGACTGCACCAGGACTTCCAGGATTCCAGGTCCACAGCAGGAAGCCTGGAAGTCCTGAGAGCCCCAACCCTCACGCTGTGGTGAGGGTATCCAGGAACCATGGACCCATGAAAGTTCACATGGTTAAGGCTGCTCCAGAGCTGCACACGCTGTTAGTACAGGGTCCCCGGCAGCCTGCCAGATGATCAGGCAGGAGACCTGGCAGCTTGCTTTCACAAGACACTTCAGGTCTGATGAAATAGCATTTTCTGATGACATAGTTGCATTAAAAAATTTGACCAGCTCTAATCTAAAGCAGTTTATGGTTGGTCAGTGCTAAAGTGCAAAAACATATGGTCAGTCCATGTGTATTTGAAAGGTTTTTATAATATTTTTTAAAATGCAGTGGAATCCATCTTAATCCACCACTTGTGGGGCCAAAGCTTTTTGACCCTTTTAAAGGTTCTGATGCATTTTGAATAATGTAAGATGCACATCATTTTAGAAATGTATATATGTAAAAGGCAATGGATCCCAAAAGGATAACCTATCACCCTACAATGAAAGCTCTGACAAAAAGCGTGGCATTTTAAAAAGAAGGGTGAGGGAAGCCATAACTATGCATTATTGTAGTTTGCATCTGTTAATACAACCAGATGCTGATTCCAGATATCATCATTAGCTTACTGTCTTATCTGCCTTGGTTGTAACTGAGAAATTTACTGGAAGAGGAGGAGTCAAACTTGTCATAGATACCCCTTTAAAATAGAGCCAGTTTCAAGAGGTCGAAGTTTTTCTTTTTATTTTCAAACCCATATTCCATTAATTTCTACCTATTGGCTGGATGCAAAATCGTGAACAGGTCACTTACTTCAAATGACTTTTTAGTAAAACAAAAACAAAATAAAAGGGGGGGAAAAAAAAGAGAACCCCAAGCACCTGGAAAAAAAAATCTGTCTAAAGTGTGTGTTACCTAAAATACATGAAAAACATAAATATGTACATGCACATACAAACCGATTTCTTCATATATTGACTGACTTTCTCCCTCTATCGTTATCCAGTCTAATTCATGGTTCCATTTACTTGTAGCTGCAATTCAAGAAAATCACTTGCAGCATAGAGGGGTTGATAAAGTGATCCCTATCCATGTTATCAATTGGGGTGTGTGGGTGGGCTTTTTTTTTTTTTAGACTGGCTCTATCTCCCAAAAATTAAGCTCTGTCACCTATGTAATATTATGCCCACTTCATATACAGTATCTCAGTGGAGAAGAATGGGCAGGCAGTGGTCAGATACCACTAAGTAGACATAATCCTTGCTAATGGGAAATTGGGATTTAAATACACACAGACGACATTGCTGGAGTTGCTAGTTTCTTTACTAGCATACATGATGTTCGATCTACTCATGGATGTCTCTGAGCTTGATCCACAGCATGTATATATGCGTGTGCACACAGATTGTTTTATTTGGCCTCTGGGTCCTGATGAACCACTTTCCTCAGCTGGTTGAGCTTGCATATATAAATGTGCCATAGGAGCCAGATTTGATCAAGAACTGCAAAATAATGCCAGCTTCTTTAGTCACCATCAGGGCTGTGTTAAGAATAGCTTCTTCTAGTAACCTGCTTCCTTAAAGACACCATCTCTTTGTACAGGAGAAAGTGTAGCGACAAAATTTTAGAATACAGCGTAGATGATCTCTGAAGGACTGTGGAGGTTATAAAAATATTCCATCATTTAAAACGCTATATATGAACAGAATCTTATTTAGGAAGACTAACTTAATCAGAAATTGAATTAATTATCAATTAGCTATTGTACAGAGAGAGCTATTCTGCTTGTTCCTCTTTGTTTTGCTTTTGTTCTTGTCATACTTAAGAAACAAAATTACTTTACACATGAAATTTAAGCTTTTTGTATTCTGGAAATGTCCTAAAATATAAACTGTGTTGGGGCTGACTGTACAAGATTTAAACAGACGCATCAAGGGGACTTTAACCCATGAAATCATCCTATCTTGAAGTCAAAACCCCACCCTCCAACTGCTGAATAAATAGATTCTCATGACAGAATAATTCATCTCCAGTCATGAAAACATCAACTGTAAACGACAGCTTGTAGAGACCCTATGCTTGTTAGGGCCAGATCAGCAGCCCAGATGCCTGAGTTGTAAACTTATGAAGGGAAGATAAATTAATCTGTCATACTGTGCTTTGACAGATGTTGTAAATCTGATTTAGCTCTGAGCAAAAAGGAGGGGTACCTTTTCAATTTGTAAAGGGTGATACTAACAGAACCCGCTTTAGACTTCTTGAGTCTTAAGGGAACAAATTATTCTGGTCAGTCAGGTCTTCAGTCATATGTAGGAATTTTAAAAAAACAAAAACAACCACCAAAAACTAGCAATAACCATGGATATATTTGCGTGGTTATGATCACTTTAACTCTTTCCATCGAATAGAAGTAGTGGAAGCAAAGATATTTGCTTACTGATGGATGGTAGGAGATGACTTCATGCAGCCAAGTGTGTATTTATACATTGGCATTGCCTTTTAATGTTTTTTTTTTTTCTTTCTTGACACTAAGTTTTACCGGTTTGATATTTTTTCTTGGAAATTCATAAAGTTGTCAAACTGATTTATTGTGAAGTGATGCCACAGCTTTTAAACATGTATGGCAAAATGTCTATAATTCTTAGTGAAAACTCTAATAACCATGGGAGTCAGTGGATATGGACCTTCGTCTTGTGACAAGGGTATTTGCTTTCAGAATGCTGAAACAAGTCATGTGACAAGAGGTGGTTTCTTGCCAGCACTTCAATGTGTCAGAATCCTATAAGAGACACTGACCAGACTAATAGTCACAAAAATTGAATCTACCTTAAAAGCTATTTAGAGAAAGTTTACACTCGGATACCAAAGAATCTGTCCAGTTCTTCAGAATAAGAACTGCAATCCTGTTTTCAAATCCAAGCTCCCTAGAGCCAAGCTGAGGTCTTCTGTTAATTGGCTTGAGGGTGGCTTGCATTACTATTGCTCATGCTGTGCAGAGAGAGCTTCAGTATCTAAGAAAGTAAATTTAATTAATTTTTTTCATTAGTGCTAAATTTTCTCTCTCTTAACCAGAGGGAGATTTGACTGTAGTAACTAGGGTTGCCAACCCACCACTTCGCTGGGAGTCTCCTGGAATTAGACTTTATTTCTTAGAGGCTATTGATGACAAACTGGGAAATTTTAGGTGCTAAAAGTCCACTGGCACAGTGAGGCTAATGCAGGCTCCCTGCCTACTCTGGCCCTACGCCGCTTCCGGAAGCGGCCAGCCCATACCTGTGGCCAATGGGAGATGCAGGGATGCAGCATGCAGGCAGAGGTAGCTTGTGCAGACCTCCTCCCCCGCCCCAAGGCTGGAGACATGTGCGCTGACTCTGCAACTCTCATTGGCCAGGATACTGAGGCCAATGGGAGCGGTGCCTGCAGGCAGGGCAGTGCGCTGAGACTTCTGATCCCCCTGCTTAGGAGACGCTGCTAGAGGGATGTGCCAGTTGCTTTCAGGAGGTGTCCAAGGTAAGCATTGCCCCAGCCCAGAGCCTGCACTTCCTTCCACACCCGAACTTGATCCCAGAGCCCACAACTTGCATCACCTCCTGTTCCCCAATCCACTACCCCGGGAGCCAACCCACTGCCCCAGCCTAGTGAAAGAGAGTGAGGGTGGGAGAGAGCAAGTGATGGGGGAAGCGAGGGAGGTTGGAGTGAGGGGGTTGGGGCTTTGGAGAAGGCCGGGGTGAGGGAGTGGCCGTGGGGCAGGGCAGTGGTGTTTGGGTTTGTGCATTAGACAGTTGGCAGCCCTACTAGTATCTGAGCACTGTGGAAGATAAGCATATAACGAACCTTATTACCTAATCCTGGATGATTGCGTAGTGATGATTACAAGAAATGCCATCATCCATCTGCAGCCAGAGAGGAGACGATGCTCCTTCGTCCCCAGACACCTATGCATTGCTCACCTCCACGTTGAATTACTGAAATTAATTGTGTCTGAGGCTGACGGTGGAAGCAATGAACAGTCGGTCTGCCTCTTTAGGAGGGTAGAATTCTGTGAGCATATCACCATTGGTGGTAGTTCTCACCACTAGTTCATAATCTGCTTCCCCTGCCAGCTAAAGGCCTTGAACTTGATATTCAAAGCTATGAATGGCTCAGGGACCCAGCTTCATCAGCAACCTCCAAGTGAGCCAGCAAGTGTTGGTCCACTGCTCATCCCCACAAACAAGCTCTGCAAAGCTTGTGTGGGTCATCTCTTCCCCTGCTGTCCCCATCCCTGTACTGTTGTCACAAACCTATTCTCTATGTCGGTAGCTCTCAACCTTTCCAGACTACTAAACCCCTTTCAAGAGTCTGATTTTTGTCTTGTGTGCCCCCAAGTTTCACCTCACTGAAAAACTTCCAAAATCAGATATAAAAATACAAGTGTGTCAAGCACACTATTACTGAAAAATTACTTACTTTCTCATTTTTACCATCTAATTATAAAATAAATCAATTGAAATACATATATTGTGCTTAAATTTCAGTGCATAAAGAACAATATAAACAAATAATTATATCTATGAAATTTTAGTTCATACTGACTTCACTAGTGCTTTTTATGAAGTCTGTGGTAAAACTAGGCAAATATTTAGATATGAGTTGATGTATCCCCTGGAAGATCTGAGTACCCCAAAGTACTCAAGTATACATACCACTGCTCTACGTCTTTGTGGACCCTTTGCTCTAAATCTTTGTCGATCCTCTCTGGCTAGCATACAATGTTCCTCTTTCATGAATAGAAAACTATCACATTGTGAGGAGTTGGCCTAGCAAGTAGAGGGGGGAGAAAGATAATTTGGGAAAAATTATAATAGCGTTCAAGGAGAGAGGGGTCCTGTCCTACCCATCCCCTTCCTGAATGTGTGGCTGCATTGGTAAGAATAAAATAAAACATTGTGTCCCTGTGTTCCTTTTATTTATTTAATTAAATGGAGATTTCACTGTAAATCTAAAATAATAAAAAGATCAGTGGGGTTTAGGTGGTTTTTGCAGGGCGAAAGCTAGTTGATTAACAGATGCAACTTCTGTAGCAGACCTGCACTAGCTGAACCTGTGCCTTAAAATTCAAAAAAGTAGTGAATGCTTCTGCAGCCAGATTGTTGTGTTTTTATCAGTGGGGTAGCTGTGTTAACCTCTATCCACAAAAACAACAAGAAGTCTGGTGGCACCTTAAAGACAGATTTATTTGGGCATAAACTTTCATGGGTAAAAAACCCACTTCAGATGCACGGAATGAAAATTACAGATGCAGGCATAAATATACTGGCACATGAAGAGAAGGGAGTTACTTTACAAGTGGAGAACCAGTGTTGACAGGGCCAATACAATCAGGGTGGATGTGGTCCACTCCCACTAATTGAGGAAGAGGTGTCAATACCAAGAGAGGAAAAATTGCTCTTGAAGTGAGTGAGCGACTCCCAGTCTCTATTCAAGTCCAAATTAATGGTATTAAATTTGCAAATAAATTGTAGCTCTACAATTTTTCTTTGAAGCCTATTTTTGACCTTCTTTTTGTTGAAGTATGGCTACTTTTAAGTCTGTTACAGAATGTTCAGGGAGATTGAAATGTTCTCCTATTGGCTTTTGTATGTTACCATTCCTAATGTCTGATTTGTGTCCATTTTTTCTTTACATAGAGTCTGTCCAGTTTGGCCAAATGTACATGGCAGAGGGACATGGCTGGCACATGATGACACATCAGATCGGTAGATGTGCAGGTGAATGAGCTCCTGATTGTGTGGCTCATCTGGTTGAGTCCTCTAGTGACACCATCAGAGGACCCAATCACATGAGCAACACAGTATGTGAATTTAAAGGGACGTGCCTCCTTTTTTTTTTTTTTGAGGGGGGGGGTCATGCCCATAACCTTACTATTTGATATATCCTTTTGAGGTGAGCTGTATTCGTATTGCCTTGCCATAGTTATGATATTCACTAGTTTTCTGTGAAATATGCATTTATATATGTGTATACCTAATAAACCACATTCCATATAATAGCTTGATTTTTTTTTAAGTGGATATGGTTACTGACTGAAGTTAAAAATATACTGCAAACTTCATTTTTACTGCAGTATATGCAATTACTTCTAATTAGACTGTGTATACAACTGTGTCCTTGAGTTGCAGGAGCCTTTGCCAAGACACAAGATCAGTTGTAGCCACAGTTAAGTGTGTCCACTGCACAGGTAATATGAAAATCAGAATCTGAATATTCCTATTGATTTGCATAAGAAGGCCATTGTGATAGAATACACCCATGTATGTGCACACACTATACACAAACTAGCAAAGTATGAGTTTCAAATGATATCTTACAAGGCATGATTGGTACAAAAATTATTTCAGTAGTATTATCCTGGTAAAACGTGTGGCAACGTTGTGTGTGAAGTCATAAGAGTCCCCTGCATGGTGGTGGGAACACATGTTCCAAACCCCGCAGTCCTGTCCAGGCTGAAGTTGGCAGTTAGGTCTGTCCTAAACAGAGGAATCGGTGCTTGCCTTAATTTGCATTTAAGCAGGAAGGAAAGACCAAGGAAGTTCAAACGGCTGAAAAAAACAGCAGGGAACATCCTTTCACAGAGACTCTTTGGCTCCTGGTTCTCAGCTGGAAATCTTTTTACCATAAGGGGACTGAAACTATAAAAAGGAGGGACAAACTCCCCAAGGCACCCCATTACATTGATTTGAGCCTGAAAGGACAAAGGAAGCAGCATTATTACAAGTTTATTAACTGCAAAAAATAATTTTAAGTGAGTACAAAGAAGGAGGCATAAAGCCAAAAATGGTTACAAGAAAAATGAAGATAAACCACTTATTGGTGCCTAACTCAATTCAAAGCAAAGTTCTCTCACCATGTGCTTTCAGCAGTATTACTGACCAAACTCTTTAGGTCAGGACCCGTCAGCCAGAATCTTATTTTTTGTAGTTAATAAACTTGTTTTTATCTAATCCAGTGTGTAAGTTGAAGTGTCTGGGTAACTCCATTTGGGGTAACAAGTTGTGTACGTACTACTCCCTTAAAGTAATAATGGACTTAACATATATGTACTGTCCAGGAGAGGGCATGCATTTCTGAGGGAAAATCTGGGACTGAGTAAATGCCAGGGTCATTTTTAAGGCTGGAAGAGCCAAGGTGTGGCTGGATGGCTGCAGCATATGCAGAAACATAGCTGGGACTGACTTTACATGCTGGAGGCTGTTTGTGAGCAGTCCAGTCTGAAGGCTACAACAGCAAGTTATGGTAAAGGGCACCCAGATTACAGGCGGCGTGACACAGCTACGTATTGGTCTGGATTATACCATGGTATGTCACAAAAGTACTTTACCATTTGAGTTGAATAAAGCATTTGTATGTGATTATGGTGCAATGAGCCTAAATCTGTGAAGGGACTGGCTGGGGTAACACCAGCTGTTACGAAGCAATCATGAATGATTAGGCCTATGTGTCAGTATAAAGAATGCATTTAATATTTATTTGCATTCTTATCTGAACTCTGCTTAAAGTGAGCATGCAGATGAAATGTATTTAGAGCTTTTTAATTTTGTTGTGTAA
Source organism: Dermatemys mawii (assembly GCA_007922305.1). Classification (NCBI taxonomy): domain Eukaryota; kingdom Metazoa; phylum Chordata; order Testudines; family Dermatemydidae; genus Dermatemys; species Dermatemys mawii. Next base: position 41,207,746 of record ML677335.1, on the reverse strand, counting down.
ATATGGAAATACACAGGGAGGCTTTCACTCAATTACTGACACGTAAGTTAACAAGTATGTGTTTCATCTTAGCAAATCGTCTTTGAGAAATTTGCCTGAAACTTGGTGGTCATATTGGAAAGAACAGTTGATAAAATAAAACACGCTGTCTCCCTTGGCGGCAGTGGCTTGCTCCCTTTTGGTTTACACACAAATGATTTGTCAGATACTTAATGCACTAAAGTGATGCTTTCTAGATGGTAAACCAGTCTCTTCTCTGCCCACACCTGCTACATGCAAGAAATATTTCTTTCCTCTTATAACTAATAAAGGAAAGGTTAAAAAGGTAAGTTTTAAAATGCCTATTGTTGCAGTCTGTCCAGAGGCATAAGAGATCTGTATTTTTGGGATGGGTGGCAAGCTGATGGCTGGCTCAAAAGACATTGAGCACCACTTTTTCAAAAACCCTCTGGGCAGGAGTCATGTGAACTGACTAAGTGAAGCAGGAAGTTAGGTTTAAGAATAAGACCCCATGATTTTTTGGCTTTAATCTCCTCCAAAATACCATTGAAGGCCCCACCTAATTTTACAAGCTTAAGGTGCAATGTAAATGGTTTTCCAATTTTCAAAGTTTTGTGCAGCTTCCTGAAAATTAAAGGTGCTTTGAGCAGATCAGACTAAATAGTAACTCAAAAGCCTTTGTTTAGCTGTAGTTTTATTACAATAAACACCCAGTTTTAGTGGTGCATGAAGATGAGAATTAGTGTCTCTCTAAAGCTATTGGCATGGGATGTTTTTTGTTGAGAAGGTGGCTGATTTTTTTTTTTTTGTAGTGCCAAGGGGAATAAAAAATACCTGAAAGATATTGATATCTCCATGTAGGAAATTTTCCATGGGTCAGTTTCCATGGGTCAGTTAAGTTATTTGGAGGAGGAGGAAGAGATGATGATTTTAAGAATGTTGTTTGAAATACTCTGCAAGTAGCATTTTTTTTTTTTTAAAGGCACAATAGGGAGCTATGGGAAATATATTTTTTTCTAGGATTGTAGGAGGAATACATATTGTTTGTTTAAGGCATCAGGTATTGAGAAATGGAAGGGTGAACAGTTTGACCTGAACTGCCAGATCTGATCTGCAAGGGGGTAATTGAGTTGCCATGTTTTTTTCACTGTTCAGTTTAAACAGAGTGTTGCTGTAGCCCATTTAAGTGTCAAATTGGTAGAAAATTTGACAACTTCAGGGTGCAGGTTTGCTTTTGATCCGAATTTACATGCAAATCATTTTTGCCTTGAACTGACAACTCTTGTTTTTGACAGTTTGAAGGGGAGATGCCCCCTGTATTTCCCCCACGCTGTGGGGATGTTGGTTAATGTTATTAATTGGTATGTGGAAGAGGTGTGAAAACCTCATAAATACAGTGGATAAACTATATTTTCTCTTTTGTCTGTCAGCTGTTGCAGCTGGGCTTTTAATCTCTCTTTACCTAGAAGGAAATCAAACAATAATCCTGAGTTTGATGTCCAAAAGAAACTAGAGAATTGAGGTAGAGGGTCACAAATGTACAGGGGAATGGGTTTAAGCTGCAAAATGCGCACAAAGGATGCTGACAGTCCACATTTTCTTGGGCTTTAAACAGTCTTTTAAGTTGCCAAAGAATCTTCTCCTTGCATGACTAAACCCATTGAGGGTATAGAGAAAAAGCTGCCTTAGAGGCTTAAGACTGAAACTTTTAATTTTGTTCAAAATCCTTAAGTTCAAACTTTTTTTGTACAAGGAATAGTCACCTCGTTTTAAAAAAAACCCAATCAACCCTTAAGACTATTTATTAACTGTATGAAAGTACAATGTGTGTTTTGCTATCTCTTGTAATAGAGCTCCTATGCGTATACTCTTAAGATTAATTTAATTGACATTTCCATTCTCCACCTGGAGTTAGTCTTTCAGGAAAACCTTACACAGGAAGGTAAACTAATAAAACAAAAAGAGGTAAATTAAAACTTAAGTTGTTTACAGACTAAAACAAGTTGGGTGGAGATGGTTTTTTATACACATGAATTGCAGTAGTACTCAATTTGTAATTTACTAACACAGTGTGAGAAATTATAACATTAAAGTAAAAGAATTTCTGTTTTCTATCAAAATAGAAATTTACCTTTGCAATGGCACCACTAGTGTAGCGAGGGTGTCAAGCAAACTCTTTCATTGGTATGGCAGGGAATGTCATGTTTGAGAAGATGCAGATGAAACCATGATTTCTGAAGTCAGAATTTTGAGATTGAATTAACTTTATCTGTCTTGGACTTGACTTAGCAACAAATAACTGAATATGTTACCATGCGCTGTGAAATTTTAATTGAACTGTTAATGACACTTAGGAGTAACACAATACATGAACAACTTCCACGAACTGGATAACTCTTACAAAACAGAAGACACTGGGAACTTGACAAGTCCAAGTGTCTGAGGCCAGGGGTATAATTGATAACAGGCTGCCTGTATCCAAGGTTCTTCAGCAATAATTGCAAGCAGAATCTGACTCTCTGATCTCACCAGTGGTATTCACCATGCCAAAATGACCAGCTTTGACAGATTGCTTTCCTGCAGTAATAACTTAGTCATGTTTCCTTTCCCACATGAAGCCACACATCCCTCCCGCTTGAAATAATGAGTCAAAATGAGTTGCTTTGTTTTAAACAGGGCACTGTTAACGTAACTCTGTAGTGCCAGGGGACTAAATTTATATAGTTCTAAACAAGAGATATTTTGAAATTCTGCAATATTGTGTTTCACTATTTCTGTAGGATTTCAAATAATGGATTTCGCTTCTTTCTTCCCCCTCTCCCTGAAAAGAGGGAGACCCAAATTGTTCCCCTCTTATTTGTCAACTAGTATTCACTGATTTTACCAGCCTGATTTATACTTTGTATTCATGTTTGTTTTGGATAGACTCTCCCTGGGTACAGCAGAAGTATTATTTCTTTGCTCCATATATGCTAAAGTAAGACCTATCCCAACTGAGCTTTTTCAACTCTCCCATAGTTTTTGGACTTGCATGTATTTTGGAACTTATGTGGTGTGTGTATTCCTTTTTCCGCAGTGTAGTTTGGTTTGTAAAATATGATCATAAGCTGAAATGTCCCTAATATTTGGTAGTTCTGGATTTATGCTCCCTTTTGTGACAGGATCTTACTAATTGTGATATAAGAACCCCTGTGTGCTACTCTATGGTGGTCTATGTTCTTTGGCATACTTAAAAGCTGGGCAACTCCACCCCAGGGCTGTCCAAACAATGTTTCACATCGGGCACAAGCATCAAAGGAACTAAAGTAAGTAAGGCCACTGGAAACTATAACCACAAAATTTGCTTTACAAAACCTAAACATCTATCATTGTGACTGGCACTTCCATTAATGAATGCAAACTGTAACAGGATTTTAAGATATGTTTCATGTTACAAGAGTAGATGGGTATATATTATTGGCTTGGAAATACAGAGTGAGGGTCCATCATCTGTGAAAAGAAGTTGTGTGCACGCAACATTCCTAGCCTTACCATAGTAAACTTGTGAATAAGGATCCTTCTGAAGGAGATCAAGGTTTTAGTAAAGATGTAAGAATTCTTTGGTATTTAGTGGCATTCTTGTGGGTTTTTGCTGGTAGCTCCATAATCCATCATGCCAGGGTCATCTCTATGTTCACCAAGGCCCTGTTCCTGCATGGGGATCCTTGACTTGAAGGATCTACAATACATGAATGCTTCCTTTTGCATGAGGTATAAGTTAGTCTTCTTTATAAGAAAAGATGAGTTGGTATAAATTAGTATAAAAAGTTTGTGTGGTCTTTTCTCCTCCTTTTTCAGTATCTCCATGTAACTAAATTTTGTGGAATTGCTAGCTTGCTGGTGTTTTCTTTGCAGGGGTAAAGAGTGATTAAGAAGCTTATTAATGAAAAGCTTTAAGTTGTGAACACTTTGTTAGGGGGGGATTTTTTCCCCATATATCCAGTGCTACATAAATAACAATTCCTAAAGAGCTGCAGCTTCAAAATAAGAGGTGATATTTTCATATATCATTGCTATATCTCCTAGCATATCCAGAGGTAGTATAGCTTCTTCCATAAGCTATAGGGGTCACATGAGCATGTTAGAGAAAATACAGGCAATTTGACCAGCTTCGTTTATGGTGCCTAAATATCTATTTGCCATAAGAAGGGAAAAAGTAGTGAGCAGAAAGTGAAGTTATGGTAAAAATTCTCTTAATTAAACTACCTTTCTCAGAGCTGTTAGGTTGAGCCTAATCTATTAAAATGGAAAAAAAAAAAAGAGGTTGAGAGGCTTGGCATTGGTGTTGCAATAATAATTTCTCCGCACCTTGAGCCCATCCTTTGGACAGACCTTTGTTTGAACTGCAGCTAGCATGGCTTATGTATGACCTGCTGGAAGCTGAGGTTGTAACGAAAAACAGTTATTCTTTCAAGTTACTCATAAGGAGAAGTGCTTATTTTGTGAAGTTCTTTTCTTAATTTGACACATAGTAAGACTTCTTCATATATTTATTTTTCTCCATTAATCATACTGTATCTCTTAAAGTATAAACACAGTGATGAAATCCTGTATGTTTTCTTAAACATTTTGAGTTCAAATGCTTCTCTAGAGGGTGGTTGTCAGGAGTCCTTAATATTAAATTAATGAAGTTTATTTTTTAGTTTTTGTGCTGCCATATTACTAACTTTTCAAATTTCTTCACACAGCAGAATTAAGATTAATAATTTCACAAATTAACTATTAGCAGTGAAAAGAGAGAACAGTATAATAACTTCTAATGGGCAGTGAAGAGAGAATTCAACAATTAAACAAATTATTCTCTTCAACAAATAAAATGAAGAGGTAATTAACAAAGAAAAGGGTGGAAAAAAAATTGGAAATACGAATCTGGCTGTCTTCATTATTTAAACTAGAATTTAAGATGATTCTCTAGTTTACCCATGGTGGTTATGTGGGGTAATCCTGTTCTGGTGGTGGTGTTATAACTCTTGCTATTTATTAAATAGGGATTGTATGTTCAGTGCTGGATAAAATGTAATAAAGATGGTTTCTGTTCCAGAGACTGTACAATAGGCAAAGACTGTACAATAGTGTGAACAGGTAAAGATCAAACAAAACCAAACTGGGAAACTCTGAAAATGGTGATAACTTCAACTATTATTTTAAAACTAGGGATATGAATAGGACCAGTAATATCTTCCACCATAACTGTTTTAAATGGAAAAAATGATTTTTTGATTAAAATGAGTTTTCACAAAAAATGCTTGCTGTCTGTGGAAAATGTCAATTTATTTTACCAAAAAGTGAATATGTGAAAACATTTAAATTCTGAAATGCAGCTGATCTTTCATAGTTGATGTAGTTCAGGTGCCTCCTGTTCTCATTCTCATTTGTGGGCTGGGTTCCCCAGTTGGATTTAATCTCCAATGATGTACCACAACCATGCGACTGCCACAGTTCATGGAGGTTAGTCACCAAGAGGGGACATCATAGTGCATTACGATAGATTTAGTCTGACCCAGGTAGCCTGGCCTACAGAGGAGAATGGGAGTCTGAGGCATTGTGGTTGGATCTCTAAAATCAAAATAGTTTGGATTTTGGCCGAACTATTTGTCTTCAATTTTCTGTTGGAAAACTACAAATTTTCTGCTAGGAGGGACAATTTTCTGATCAGCTCAAATTCTGAGAGAGAATCCATTTGTGGAAGAAATGTATTGCGGCAGGAGGAGGAGAGGAATTGGTGGAGGGAGGTAGTCCAGTAAACTGGGATGCGGAACTCATTGTTGGTCTGCTGGTTAGAGGGAGTGTGGTGGTACAATGTTATATGTCCTTTGTTAGGCTGAAAGGCCAGGCATCTGGAATGTTACGTTTCTGTGAGAAATGTGTATATAATGTAAATTTTTAAATTGGTTTATTCTTTTTTTTTTTAAAAATGACTTTTTAAACTCCTGTCAAAATGTATTAATTATACTTCGCACTTACCTTTGTGCATTTCATTTTTAGGTCTGAGTGATGCTGAGGGCATTCTCTCTCCTACAGATACTAATAAGTTTCACCTCTTGTCCCTCACCACTTGCAGATGAGAAAAAAGGCAGAGCAAGTGTCACCCTCACACTCCTTGGGTGTGGCGTTCTGTCCATCTAGTGATGCTGAGACCACTCGGGGGGAGAGAGAGAAATAAAATGAGTCAGCTCTACAGCCTTAGCTGACAGCCAGTTGGCTTTTAGCTCATGCACTAACCTCCTAGTGGTCTTGGGTTCGATCCTCTCCACCAGCGACCAGGGTCTGTCAGCATTACACAAGGTTAAGACCCATGTTGTCTAACATGCCTTCTAATTTTATTTGCCTCCATTTTCAGGTGGCTGAGTTTATGTATGCAAGGGAATTGGTGGATATACAATAGGGATCACAATCTATAAATATTTTTGTGGCACACTTTTTGAGATCCTTGGAGGAAATTGCTTTATGTTGTATCTGCAAAGTGGTGGTTGTGGCGTTGTGGTAATGGCATCAGCATCAAAATCCTACTTTCTGCAAGGAAATGAACAAGTGGGAACTCTGAATTTCCAGTTTCTATGTAGGAGTAATGCACCTGGAGAATGATCTCACTGTATCATCCTATAAATTGCTAACCTAATGTATAAAAATCTGTAATGAGGTTTGTGCAGGCACATGACATCAGTGGACTATGTATATGGCATAGGGGTGTGTCTGTATGGAGCTTCATTCAAGGTTAGATATTCAGCTCTGTTTGGCAAGGCAGTGCATAGGAAATAAGAGCTTCACACATCCACTACGTGTTGCAAGTGCCACATTTCTGTTAGACCTCTGATATTATTTCTGTCTTGCAACTTCGTTCTTGGATATCATTAAAGCTCAGTGTAATCCCTCTTTTTAGATCATTCATGAATACATTAAATTATTATTATTAAGTGCCTGCAGTGTACTCAGCGCTTCTTCAAGACACGTGACATTTCTGAATAGTTGCTTGTTTAAACAGACAATACGATAAACTGGATGATCGAAAGTGCTTAACCAAAGAGTAATGTTGCTATTGTTCATTAACTTCTACTTTATTTTCAATGTATTGGAGACACAAACGCGTCAGATTTAATATGGCCATTATTAAACAGAACGTTGTCAGGATACACTGTCCTTATTTATATTTTTGCTTTTTTTTTTCCTTTTCTTTTAAAACCTGTAATGTTTCTTCCAGTTTGTATAATTTTCCCCGGCTGTATTTTCTGGGTAAATCTGCATCAGTCTGACCATTTTTAAACAAATTCTGTTTCTGCGTCACAAAGCTTTTTTCATGAACTTCTATTGAGTTATACATTAGCAATTTTTAAAAAAATAATGTCCTCTTCCCATTTGTATCACAACATATGAATTCCAAGGCCAATTTTTTATGCAATTTTTTTGATTGTGTGAGGGATAGTGTGTGTTGACTTATTGAGTATCGTGCGAGTCCCCTGAGATACCCTTGCATTTACAAAGTACATCCACTGAAGTTAGTGATTGCAATGGAAGATGGATAGAGCATGTCTTGCTGCTTCCAAGTCACCATGTTCCAGGAAGAAAACAATGCCAGAACAGATCTCATTCTGGACCGAGCAGAGGCAAGGTATGCAGAAGAGCAGCGCTGTGAAGCTGCAGTACGTAGAGAAAGGCAAATCAGTTGTATTCACTTATTTTTATCTAGTTCTCTACCCCCCTCAACTTTTTCTTGCTAAAGCTATTAAAATTGCTTCCCTATCACCAGGAGAGTGAGTGTGTTTTTTCCATCAGAGTTGATGCCATTGCTGGATCACGGATTGGCTGGTAAAGGTTGGAATGAGACATCCGGAATTTACTTCCCAAATATGCCAAGTCACTCCCCCGCTTTGTTTCTGTGACTAAGAATTTGGTGCTAAAGCCTAGTCAGAGTTTATGCTCCCATCAGATTCTCTGATGCCCACCTATCTATTTTTTTTTTTTTTTTTGGGTTTAACATGTCCCAGTTTATTGAGAGACCTTTCATGTATGCATATGTCCAAACAGTTCTGCAAACATTGAGCCTTCTACCAACTAAATATTTGCTTATAACGGCTTGTGCCCTAAAAATATTAGGCATTAGTTTATATCTGTCATGATGATTTCCTTCATAAGACTGATAACACAAAGCATTAAGTCTAACATATTCTAGAATCTAGGCCATAATTATGAATTTCTCACTGCTTGCATACTGCCAAAGGGATGCTTCATCTACAGTTGACATAATGAAGAGTCAATTCCATTTTGACTTTATATAATGCCCATCACTTGTTTAATGCTTTCCTATTGTAAGAATATTAAACCGGGTAAGATTTTGGATTTTCTTACGATGTCTTTTGTCTCACTAGAAGTGCCAAGAAGACATTTATTTATTTATTTATTTATTTATTTATTTATTTATTTATTTATTTAAAGAATAAATGTTTCATTTAAAATACGAAGACAATGTTCTGAGAAGTGAAAGCAGAATACTGTATTCTTTCACTCGGGCACAGTTTGATTGTTCATATATTTTTGCATTAATTTACTGAGGGACGTTTGCTGAAATTGCTTTCTGTCTCTTGTGGAAGTCTTTGATCTTGGTGACAGTTTGACTGCATTAGTGAGAGTGTATTGGTTAATCCTTCGCTTAATTTGTTCTTTTTGGCACAGCCAGGGGCCTTTCCAGAGATAATCTGTCAACATAGGCTAAATCCTAATCAAATGGGGGAAGAGAGATGCTAAGAGCTGAGATGTAGGATGAAGAACTGCATCATGAGACTAACTTTGGTTTGGAGGCAACTTAAAAGGATTATGGAGCACCAATAAAATATTTATCTGATCTGTGAAAATGGCTGTCTTAAGTTTATATGTTGTTTTTTTACAGAGAAAAACGAGCCTGGTAAATCCCGTGTTTCCTATCCAGTTAGATCTTTGAACCTTAAAATCAAATGTCAGGTGGGTGCTTTTTAAGGACAAATAGAAAAATAATTAACTTATTCAATAGATTTCATATGCTGCACAATATCTTTTCTTGTGTTTTCAGAATGGACTTGTACATTCTTTATATTTCTTCAATTTACACAAAAATTCAGGAAAAATCAAACTTTGAAAAATATCCGTGACACACTCTGGGTGGGCATGAGGGTGCGGGTTCGCTTTGAACTCAGTAGCTGAAGGTCGACCCATGTTAGATATACCATGCATACATTTGCTGACTATACTAATGCTGTATATATGTTTTGCTCACAAAGATGAATTTGTTTGATTCAGCTCCACTCAGTTGCTCTTTAGCTTTTCTGTGCTGACCTATACATATGCATTCCTGTGCTTGGTTTAGAATCAAAGGACTGGAAGGGACCTTTAATTGAGAGGTCATCTAGTGTAGTCCTCTGCACTCATGGCAGGACTAAGTATTCTCTAGACCATCCCTGACAGTGTTTGTCTAGCCTGCTCTTAAAAATCGCCAGTGGTGGAGATTCCACAACCTGTCTAGGCAATTCATTCCATTTTTAAAAGACTCACAAAGAAGAGAGTGCTTCACATAATAACTTGATTTCTGAAAATCATCTCTCTTTTTGGCTTGGGTGACTGTTACCTTGTATTCTACAAATAGCTGAAATACCAGACTACAATCCCCAAAGTCAGAAAAGGTTTAGACACTCATGTAAATTATTGAGCCTCTATCCAGGGCTGGCCTTACCATGAGGCAAAATGAGGTGGCTGCTTCAGGTGCCAGACTGCTGGGGGCATGGGGAGAGGGCTGCGTGCCACTTGGACCCAGAGTGTAGAATTTTGTGTGTGCTGTTGGTGCATATGTATTCTCTCTGCTCTAGATGCACAAAGATGGTGGAGTGCTGTGCTGGAGGAAGGAGGCAACAAGAGACCTCTCAAAGTTTTGGCCCAAGCAAGGGGAAATGGGGGCATCATTTGAGCTCCCCACCTCAGGTGTCAAAATGTTGTGGGCTGGCCCTATTTCTCTCTACCTAATCAAATTTCAGCCTAGTTTTTACACTGTGGCGAGCATCAGATTTGATTACTGACCATTTTGTTCTCGTGTGTAGCTTGATAAAACCCATGTTTCTTCCTCTTTTTTTGCCCCTTTAACTGGTTAGGAAACTTTGCTTTTGCAACTTTTTTGAGAGGCCATTAATGAGGACTCCTTGTGGCACTTTAGAAACTAACAAATTTATTTGGGCATAAGCTTTCATGGGCTGAAACCCACTTCATCAGATGTAAGTACCCGTATACTGTATTTTCCACTCCGTGCATCTGATGAAGTGCCTTTTAGCCCACAAAAACTTATGCCCAAATAAATTTTAGTCTCTAAGGTGCCTCAAGTATTCCTTGTTGTTTTTGCTGATAGACTAACATGGCTACCTCTCTGAAACCTGTCAAAAAAAACTGGCATTTTTTTTTTTAAAGACAGGAAGGTAGGTGGTGGTGATATTTTAAACATAAACAGAATTTCATATATGAACTTACTTGTATGGTATCGAACTTCGTTCCCACTTCTGCAGTGAAGTGTCAAAAGTTCAATGCTATCTTGAAAATTATTGGTTTCTTCTTTAATTTAGGAAAGACTGTTTGGGGAGAGAGGAGAGCAGAGACAAATGCTAATGAAATACAAAATACAGCATTTATGCAGCATTCATAGATTATCAGCTTAGATGTTAGGAGCTATTTTATGTATAATGTATTGCACAGGCCTCCCTTCAAATAGAAAAATATGGGTGAGATAATTTTGAATGAACTTTGAAACGACAGTGGCCAATATCTTCAAAAACCACTACAGATTTTGGATACCAAACTAGAGACATCTTAAAGGGGACTGACTTTTTCAGAAAGTTTTGTGCACATATCCTCTGAACATTGGTCCCATTAATAGATCTCTGATTGAGCAGCCAATATTTGAAAATCCTGGCCTGTCAGTTTAAAGTACAGGGAGAAAAGATTAGCTTTAAAGGCAAAAGTTTTTGCAACTCCCAAAACCTGGCCTATTTCTAATACAGAGATTGTCTGATAACATAGCTTGTAAAATCAGCTGGTGTGCATGCATGTGTGTAATCTGATTTTGCAGAACAAACTGAAATAATATGAGATCAGAAAAGATCCTTCATTTTTTAAATACAAGTGAAGCCTGACATTATTATTCGTTGTCAGTAAAGATAAAGTCAAAGCTGTTCTTTCAAAATTTAATGTCTCAGTTTCTGTTTAGAGTGATAGTTTAAAAAGTGCTTTCCGTTAATGTGCTAGTGGAGGGAAACGTGGAAATATTTTTTTTTCTCCCTGTCAGTTCAGCAATCAACTGTAATAAAAACTGATGTAAAATTTTCATACATTCAAAGTAGTGTAGACATTAAAAAGAGACCTTTAAAACATTTTCCATTCACTTAAGTATACCTGGATATTATTTACACAGATGAAACAATTTTAAAAGTGATTAAAAGTTGTTAAAGTGCCTACAAATAAATTACACATGTATTTTACCCCAGTCATGTTCAGCCTGTGATTAAATGGAGTATTTTACTGATACAGAATTATCAGTTACTTCAGTAGTAATTGTAACTTATATCAACTCTATTATTGTCAACTCAACTAGAACAAGTTGGTCTTCACTTTTTTTTGTGCCACCCAACTGTTTTACTATTATAGCTTACAGTGACTAGTTCAAATATGGTTTCCATTCTAATTGCTGACTCTGCCTCCTGGCCCCTATTGTTTTATAACTGATAATGCTGAATTACATATATAGGAGACTTGTATCCAGGTTTTCCACATACTTGCTCATTTTGCTGAATAATCCAATATCTTTTCGCTAAATACTTGGAGAGCAATGGCAAAATAGAGTTCCAACTGTAATGATTACATTAACAAAGCTGACTCCAATGAAGCTACTATTGATTTTCAGTGCAGTTGATCAGGGAAAGAGAGAAAGGAAGGATGCAGTATGCAGTAGCTCATTGGCAGGCCATTCTTTTAGAAACTTCCTGGTATATGGTGTTTACTTCACTTTCTCCCTGGTCCAACACAGCCAAAATATGTTGACATATGGACTTTGCAAAGTCTGTATATTCACAAGCTGGGTCTTTCTTTTTGTGGTCAGAGTTGCTTAGTTGACAGCGTCAATTTTAGATTTTTTTTTTTCTTGTAAAATATGTGTGATTTTGATCACACATGCACCTGGGCATAGTCAGTACATTTCTTGTGAGTAAAAGGCACTACATATCTAAATTCCTGCACATTACGCAGAGTCGCAGTTTTTCATAGCAGGAGACGATTAATGTCCCAGCACACTTTCTTCACCGCAACCTCCACAGTGGATTTTCCAATCTTAACTGTTTTGCGACTGACTGGTTGCAGTCTAGATTTGCTAGCTTCCCCACAGTGATCGCCACTCGCTTTCCACTGTGTGAGGGCTGCTCTCATTCTGATGTCCTTCCACCCCAGGGCAGGGGCGAGCTCTGCATACAGTTCCTGGAAGGTGGCCTTGTGCATCCGAAAGTTCTGCAGCCACTGTTTGCCATTCTGCACATGCATCACAATGTGATACGATCACTCAGTGCTTGTTTACCAAGCCCAGTACTGACAGTTCACCATGTGCAGCTGTTTCATGAATGCCAGTAGGAATCTTGAATAGTTTCTTTCCATTGCACATAACAAGGCAAGCAGCACAGATGGACTTTCTGTTTCCCACTTTATGAAATAATGCAGGACCAGCTGTGTTGTGTTCCTAATACTCATCACTGGACTGGTCACCAGTGCAGGATCCATGCTTTCAGGCAGAGATGGCGGGTGCACAGTTTACAGGTGCCATTTAAAAAAAGGCACAAATGAAGTTGAAAGCCCATGGAATGATGGGATGGAAAGAACTGCATGGTGAGCACAGCCCCATGTTGAACTGCGATCCATTTCCAGATCTCCCAGCAGCAGAAGATGGTGAGTTGCACTGTGCATAGCTATCAAACAGTGTAACATGCCCTGTCTGTGCAAGAGCAGTGACTGTAGATATTCTTCTGAGACACGGAGCGTTGTATGGATGTGCACAACTGATGTAATTAAAGTGGCATAAGGTTGACATAACTTAAGTTGAGTTAACTCTGTAGTGGAGAGAGTGAGTGTGATCTAAGTGATCTAAACTTGGCTCCCCTTTTCAGATGTCTGTCTTTAAACTCACCTCCCAAAGAGAAGTGGCCCTCCTCAGAGTCAAGGGATGGTGTATGCCTTGTTGCAGACTTAGCTGAAGAACTTTGGCATATTCGATACGATTCTCTATTGTACTAGTGAGATGATAGAGAGTGAAATTGATCTGTGGCTGCTGAAATGACTTACGAACACAGCTATGTCCTGCCTTTTATATAACACTATTTGTGTTCATATCTGCAAGGAAAGATGATTTTCAATGTCAGTCTACGAAGCTGTATCCTTCACGTGCTCCTGCTTGTAAGCCTAACTTTACACACCCATTTTTGAAGATGATGGTCTAAAGCTTCACAAATGGGATTTTCAGAAGTGTGCAGTGATGGCCTACCTCTGCTTATATTATAGCCCATAATTAAAAAATGAAGTAAATTATTAAAAACTCCCATTGTCTGGCATGGGAGCTGAGTTTAGGCTAGCACTGGGCACTTCTGAAAATCCTGTCCTTAATCCACGCTTAGGCCAAAATAAATTGCCTGACTTTCAGAATCAGCAGCTCTACGCTGCTTTAATGGGAGCCCTTTGAGGGCCAAGCACTCTTGACAGTCAGGCCACTTGATTTAGGTACCTCAAAGTGGATTAGGGATGGGATTTGCAGAAGAGCTCAATGCAAGTGTAATTCATTTTCTAACTCACTTAAGAGCCTGACCTTTAGCACCCAGTTTTTCTTCTGTAGTCTTCATGCAGCAGAGACTAACTTAACAGTTTATTTTCCCCCCTTTAAATATCTGATGGTCTATTTAACTAACTTTTTATTCTTCCACAATGTTTACTTTTTATTGTACTATTTTTGAAGTATTTCATACCAAAAATAAAATCATATTAACTTGATTTCATGTTCTCATGTAAGATGGCTCTGCTGTAATGTTCACGCCATATTTGGATTTGCTAAATAAGTTAGCAGCTTGTGAGACTTTGCATATTCTCGGATATTCCTGTGTTTTGAGTTTGAAGTCAACAAGAGAAGGAAACATTGTCCCAGATATGCTCTGATTTTGGGGTGGAAATATGTATTGTTTTAAATTTATATCTACAGTGGGAGTAATGGGAATACATATGCTTTAGCATTTAAGTGGAACTTTAAAAATTCAGGTGTCTTTCATCTGACAATTTTGTAGCATTGGCAGGACGAAATAATAAATTAGGTATATGATTCTTGAAAAATTTTGGAATCACTGCATGACTAAACTATTTAAAATTGTGCAATAATTTCTGGGAAACTATTTTTTTTTAAAAAAAAAAAAGGAAAAAAGGACATGTTTGTTGCATAACTTGGGGCTAGCCAACTAAGCATTCTACAGTATTTACTAGCTAGCTGCTATTTTAGCAGGTAAGACTTCCAATAAACTAACATTTTGCTGATATTTTTGGATACTTCACAGAGTTCTGATTGACTGCAACAGCAGGTGATTTATGGCCAACAATGTTTTGACAAGAACTTCTGACAAGGCAATAATGAGATTAGCGCCTTTGGGTTCTTTTATTAACAAGTAGCCAAAGAATCATTTGGGTATTTCAGTAGATGATGATAGGAATTGAGAGGGATTTTGGAACTTTTGGGAAGCAGTTCAGATATCCAATACTCTGTTTTTTTTAAATTTGCATATTTAATCACTGATTATGATGTGCCTTAAAGGTAATAAGGATGAATGTGTTATTGCATTTGTTTAGGAATGGACTATATAGGGATGCTGACAGAGTTGTAACAGTTCAAACTAGGTATGGACAATTATTTTCTTTGAAATGGCTGTTCCGTGATATTTATTTCTGAGCTGATACTTACAAAAACACAGAGCCTCTTCATGGGGCCCAGCACTGTGTTGTTTAGTCAAGGTTGTGCTGTGTCTCCCACCTCAGTCTCCTCTAGGATTTTTAACTCTAAAGGATTCCTCTTGCCTTTGATGCTTCTCTTGCTATCTGTTGGTGCACACAGTCGTCCCACATGAGGGAGTGGGAGATGGACGTGATAGACAGAAGTAGATATGTGGAGGGAGGTGAAGAACAAGGGACATGGACAAAAGCAGGAGTGGGAAGGATGGAGATTGGGAAGAGCAGGATTCAGGTGCTATACACTTGGCAGGACCAGAGAGTGGAAGAATAGGCAAGACTTCAGGGATTGGAAAAAAAAGACGGAGGCAAAATAGAATGAATCAAACAGTGGGAAGCAGATTGGAGAGCTAACATTTGGAGTGGGGGGGAAAAAAGCAAACAGCAAAGGGAGCATGTAAGAGAATTGGAAACCCCAGGAGTTGTGCAGAGACAAAGAATAAGGGAGAAGAGAAAGTACTCTAGTGTATGGGTCTGTAGAGGAGGGAAGTGAAAAAGGGGGAAATCCAAACAAAGGCATAAGAATAAAAATAATTAAAAGTGAAGAGCAAAGGGAATATAAAGATGAAAAGCAGAGAGGAAAGTTGGTCTTTTCTTCCTAGGTTACTGATTCTTTCCCCTGCCTGTCCCCTCCACCATTTTGTGTAGTCTGTTCCTGGCAGAAGTCCTGCAGTTGGGATTAAATTTCCTCCCATAGTCATAAAGCATTAATAAGTATAAGGTGGTATTTTTCATTATTGCGTTTAATTGATTATTGCACTTACACACTTTCGTATTCGATGTAGAAGTCTGAAATGCCAAAACATGGGGTACATCTTTAATCTAAATAAAACTCTTCAATGCCAGCAAACTCTAAAATGGTTCAAAGGCCTTGTATGGAGCTTGCCTCAATGCATCTACATTGGCTACTGGTTTCTGATTGCATAGTTAGTGAAAAATTGGAGTGTAGACAAGGAAAGCTGAGATTTTGCATTAGTTGAGCATACTCTGGTTTCAGGTAGGGGTACGATCAACTGTTGCAAACTATTGTAGCTCTGTTTGTCTAATATTTTGGTTAACACTAGTGGAGCTATGCTGATTGCTGTCCAGTCATTAAATGCAAGTTCAGCAGTTGGACTTTGAATAAAATTTTTGAAATCACGTATATATTGGTGAGATTGGAGTCAGGTTCAGAAGCTCAAACCTTTGAGGTCCTGAAAATTTTTCATCTGTAGGGTTCCTGAGCTTTGTTAATATTTGAGCGTACGTTCAGTATCACAATGGGTTGGATTTCATATATAATATGCTTGTCAAGTGCCAAAATTAATACTGCCCTTTCACATTACCTTTTTTGCTTGTTTGAGTTGCCATGTTCAAAGTTTATAATAAAGTCTGCAGATCACTATTTTCTGGGTGTTGAAGGTATATGCTTTTCTCTTGAGCAGCTGATACCTCAGTGCCACGAGGAAATTGGCAATAGCAAGATACCAAGGAGAAGGCTGTCTACCCACCTTGATATTAATATATCTCAAATCCATTATGAAAAGAAAATGAAAAGGGAAAAAGAGCATTGTAGAAGCCCTTTTTTAAAGTCAAGAATAATGGCTTGCCTTAGAGCATTGCTTTCTTGACATGGCAGAGCTTGCTCATTTGGGTTTCAGGCTTTCCTGTTGTTCAGCCAAGTAAAATGGTTGTCAGTCTGTTTTAAGCCAGGAAAATTGAACTGGGGGTTTAAGGGGTATTGGCTGGCTTCGTTATGTCACGCTGTTTCTTTGGATAGTAATAATAGATGTGTGCTACAGAAATATCTTGGACACAGTTGATTAGTTTTTAAGTTTTACTTCTTCCCCTCCCTGTAAAGCAAGTTTCCACCTGTACTTGGAATACAAAGATGCCATATAGTTATTCATCTTTAAAAAGAATATGCATCTTTTAAAAATTAGATGCAGTGATTATATTTCACTGCTACTTTAACTTAGTTCACAAATTTCTCTTTTAAAGCCATAGTGGAATAGTTTGAAATACATTATCAAAGAACAATGTTTAATAGGAAAATTGATCAACCTGGGGCATTGGTTCTTATAATTCCGTTTTTGGATCATTTATTTTTTTAACCAGTTTTTACAAACCAAATGTTAATGCATATGCTTGATTGCTAACCACCTCTGGGCATCAAACCTGTTTTTTCTTGAGTGCAATAAGTGATTATCCAACTCATGCTGCTCAGAAAAAGCGGTTTTGTTTTAATAAGCACTTTGCAGTTTGGCACACAATGCTGAGGAAAGCAACATTATCTCCAGCAGTAAACTCTGCAGTCATTGCAAAGCTTGACAAGAAAATGATTGAGTCTGTTTGTTATACCTTTGTGGGGCTGCCACTGCTGCTGATGGAAATGTTGCTGTTTATTCAGCAATGCAATAACACTTTCTGTAATTTATGGATGCACATTCCCCAGATTACTAAAGGTAATATTGTTGACTAAAGGAAAGTATAGGAATGGATAGTTTCAGTTGTTCCTGTCCTTATAAAAGTGATTGACTGTTCACTTTGCACAGGGAAGAATTTGCACAGGCTTCTTCCCTCTTAACAATTACAGATTTCTCTTCCTCTGACAGTTACAAATAACACTGACTGTTCTAAGTGGCAAAAATTTACTGACTTCTGCAAGCCCAAAGAGCAAGATCCTAGAACTTGCCGCCTCCTATATTATTTTACGCTACCTGGCCAAACTCTTCCATTGGGAGCAGTAAGTTCTGCCTTCTGTATACAAATGAAGTCTTACGAAGTGGGTTAGTTGTCTGAAATACGCAGCATCTCTGTAAAGGAGTGAAAAAACTGAGACCCTTCAACCCTCCTAGTAGCATATCGGTGCTCTCATGGGATCTTCGTGTGGTAATTGAAGAGTTCCCCTATCTTTCTATCTTTTGTATGACCTGTATACATATTACAGGATTGAAGTCTGTAATCGTGAAAACTATAGTCAAGGCTTTAGAAAAATGCAATAAAATTAAAAACCTTGCTACTCTGATGTAAGTAGATGGCGTTCCATCTTCTACAGAAGAGTTCATATTTTCCTGTCTCAATGCTCTCTGTAAGTGCTAAAATTATGGGTGCTGTAGAAAAACACTTAGGTAAAGATAGAGCCACACTGAGTGAAGGAATCTTTCCACATAACCAAGTCAGGGGTTCTGAGAGAAGTTGCTCAAAGCAGCTTGTTACTCATGGACCCTGTAAAAGAAAGTGCCCCCCATCCATGTTTACAAGTAAACACCCTGTTAAGAGTAAAATGCGTGGAGACACAAATTTGAAATACATCCTAGTGACTTGGGAAATGGCATGCATCTCTTTAATACAAGACATTTCACCAGCATGGTTCAAATTCTGTTCTATTTCTAGTTGGACACTGATGTTAGTGAAGAGAGATGTGGGCTAATAGTGTGCCTAAAAGTAGGAGATTAAGTCTAGAGGTTTCAGTGCTCAAGCAGAGAGTAGTGTTCAGTCCAGGTGAAATGGGGGTACTAAAGTGCTTTTATGCCATGCTTTTTTTCTTCCCAAGCCTGGGGATGGCTGGGAGCAGTATGACTCCCCAATGCAAGTTAGAGCAGCATCAGAACTACTCTAATTTATAGTACTGCTCCGGGTCTGTTACACTGGTGTGGATTGCTAGAGGACAGTGTGCTCCAGCCATGTCCCCAGACTGGAAGTTTTCACCTTGGATTGTTGCA
This sequence comes from Dermatemys mawii, assembly GCA_007922305.1. NCBI lineage: Eukaryota > Metazoa > Chordata > Testudines > Dermatemydidae > Dermatemys > Dermatemys mawii. The sequence goes on along the minus strand of ML677335.1, from coordinate 41,188,982 downwards.
AGGACCACCTGGGGCATAAGAATGGCACAGAGCCTAGTTAGGTGGCTGTATACTAGCTAAGTATTCTTCTTCCCCCCTATAGACTGTTTAAGGTAGCTTTCCAGTCCACCACAACAGCATAAAGAGACAAAAGCAGGGGCCACAATCTGTCTTGAACTGTTAAAATATAATATATTGCCATGTGCTGCTCCCACTAAAAGGGAACCATTTCATTATCACATCCTTCACATTTTTCACAGGAACTACAAGGGCTTGAATTAAATTTTTGTATGAAATTGGGGTGAATTTAAGAACTGTTTAAAACATTTTAAAAATAAAAAAAAAGAGAAACTTTTTAATACATTTTATTTACAGTGTAATTCATACTAGTCCTTCCTTCCCTCTCAGAGGCACAGAGAATAGGAGAATAGGATCAGGACCAGCTGTGTTCCCAGAAGACCAGGCCAATCGTCCAAATTGGACTCGATCTGCATCCCTCCCCAGACTGGGGTACTCGTAGGGGGTTTGGCGTGGTCGTCTCCCCCAGGGGCTCTGTTGGGGGGGATGGGGCAAAGAGACTCTTTGCTCCATGGGGCATGGGCCATGGGGGCTTACATGGAGCTAGGAGCACCCACTGGTTGGGGTATCCAGCCACTGGGTGGTGCTGTTAGTTCCTGCCCCGCATAGACTGAGACCCCCATGGTGTTCCCTGGCCTCTGCATTTGAATAATTGTGGGCCTGGGATGAATGCATGAGACGGGGGAGCTAGGAGCACAGCACTCTCCCACTAGCACTGCCCCTGACCTGGCAGGGGCCTGAGAGCCCAGGGAGGAGACGGGGTCATGCTACGGGGGAGCTCAACTGTCCGTTGCCTGTGGCAGTCAGAAATCCCTGTGCCTGCTGCTGAATCTCCACCAAGTAGTATGAGCCACGGGGAGCCAGGCGGGAGGAGGTGGGGCTGGAACTGAGCTGCAGCTGCCGAGGGCTTGATCACTAGCAGGACGCTCAGCTGGTGGCCAGCTGGGAGAGAGCAAGTGGGTGTGGGGGAGAGAGGGGCAGGGAGAAGGCAGCTCTGGGCCCACTGGCTGAGAGGAGCAGGGGCTGGGCCAAGTGGAGAGGAACCAGCACCACAGCTGCTTGGCTGTAGTGCACAAATGGAGTATCAGGCCAGCACACAGCACTCTCTTTCGTGGGCAGCCATCCCCGCCACCCTTCCCAAAGGCCAGCCCCGTGGCTTTGCAGTGGGACTTGCATCTTGATTAAGCTAAACCAGGTGCTCCAACCCAGGTGTCAATCATCCAATTAACTGTGCAGTGTAGACATAACCTCAGTTCTTGTTCTGTTTTCTTGTTAAATGGTTGGACTGAGGCTTGGTTTATGCTATGTACGTACTTTGTTATAACTACATTGCTGAGGGATGTGAAAAATCCTGCCCATGGGCGACATAGTTATACTGATCGTACTCTCCGTATAGACAGTGCTACTACCTCTTGCAGAGATGGAATTAGTAAGCTGACTGAAGAACTCTTAGAGCATCTTCACCAGACAAGATATAGCCATGCTACTGAATTGGTGCAGTTTTGCTGATGTAAATTTGTAGTATGAACCTGCCCTAAGGAAAAAGGAAGAGCAGCAACTTCTCTGAGGTTGAGTGAGTGATTCATCCAAGATTTGATCTCAGCCATAGCTTTAATTAATCACCTATAATAATACATCTAGCAGATTTTGCAAAGTGGGAACCATAGTTTTTGAGTCTTGTGCCTTTATGACTGCAAACAGCTAAAACATTTTCACTTACCCTTTCAAAAAACAAAGTGTTATCAAAGCTGTAAATCTCTAAACTGTTTTTGTCTGCCTCTGTGCCACAAACATCCTTCTGCCCATCTGAGATTTACAAACTGTTTAGTGTTTATCCTTACATTGCCAGGAAATCCACAGCTGAGGTACAAAAACTGAGCTTTTAGAGTTTAAAACTTTTTTGCTCTATTATAGACTCTATTCTTTTTCTCGTACTTGTTGGAGTCTCTTTTAGAGATTGTAAATGTCTTTCCCCCTTCTTTCAAAAGACCTCTTCTGAATTATTGTGCTCAATTGATATTCCATAATAAGGGATCAATATTATCGAATGCTGTGCTATCCTGCTGTATATTAGTTCTGAAAACAATGTGATATTAGCATTTTAACTAGTGTATAAGTTATCTTTCGTAAGTACTGGACACCAAAAGATAGCTAAACTGTAAAGGGGTGCACGCTCTTTTTTAAACTGTTTACAGTTTTACTTTTAACAAAAATGGGAGGAATAAAAACCCCAAACCCACAAACTAAAACCCTTGAACTTTTAGCGGGGAGAGTGGCATTGACTAACAGTTTGAGTGTCCTAGATGCATAGCACTATTGCAATCTGGGATATTGTTTAAATACCGTAAAAAGCTTTGCTCATTTACTCTGTCTGAGCACTGTAGAGAAAAATGGTGTGGTAATCCTGCCATAGCAGGTGGTACTACTTTCATATCAGTATAAAATGAAATTGTGTGGATGGCTTTTTTTCCCCTGTTCATTCTTTTTTAATCTTTAAATAAGACGATTGGTAGCCTGTTGGCAAGAAAATGGGCCCTGAATTTTTATTCAAAGTTATACAAGGATGATAGTTGGAATTTTGGCAGGAGGCAAGCCATTGCTTTTCAGAAAGTGCTGTCAGGGGAAGCTTTTTCTGAGTTACCTGCTGGGTCCAAGCTCTTTTATGTTGTTGTTGTGACACGTAGATTTATAAGGCTTGAAATTTGTACAAATCAGTTGTCATTCAGTGCAAGCTGTCAATGTGTCAAACTGTCATGCCTGTTGTGAGGGGATGCCTGAGGGGGTGTGCAAAGGGGCAACCATGGAGAAAGGAAATGAGTTCAAACAGACCTGAAATGGAGCTCACTTCTCTGGGTTTTCTGCCCCTGTAGAGCTGGCATTGATTTTTCTTGATGTTGAGCAACAGAAAACCCTAAATGACATGTTGTTAGCAATCTAAAGTTGCTGTTTATTGTCTTTTAAATGGCAGCAAATCATGCAGAAGAGAATACAGTGTATATTTCTGAATTGTGCATGTTTAGCAGCATCCTGTTCATGTCACTTTTCTGGCCTGGCTGGTTTCAACTGGGAGACCTGCTGTTGCACAGATGAACACAACTTTCTGCAGCATTTTTCAGGCACAGCAGGAAAGGAAGTTTTTTGTACTGTCCTTTCTCAGGGCTGTGGATCACTAATGAATACAGTATTAAAAGACCAGGGAAGCTGCACTATGCTGAGCCTAAATATTCACATTTGGCATTGCTTGCATGTACCTGTATCAGGATTAAAAAACATTTGGTTAGTTTATGAATCATATATACCCCAATTTGGGGCTCAGGAGCATTTAATACCGCTTCCCTAGGCAGAATCAATTGTTACATGGAAAATCATCCTACTGGACAAGTACTGAGCAATACTGATCTGTTGATATTGTCAACCTCATCAAACATTTTGGCAATTAAAGCCTAGCAAATCTGACTAAATTTTTCTTAGACATTGCTATCTGCTTCTGCTGCAACAAGAGAAACATTTAGTACAAATCAATATTCCCCAGTTGCTTTACCTATAAACTGTGAAGACCAATTCTTGCATAGCATACTTCACATCACCTATCTGTGTAACTTTATTATCCCGTGATACCGATAGTATACCAAGAAAAGTATATCATTTACCTTAAGTTAAGGGCTTTGTCTCTTGAACAATGTGGCATTTAACATGACTAATTTTGGCTGCTATCCAGAGTGTTCTCTTCACATCTGGACTGACTGTCCTGCCTTTAATTAGTCATATGATTTTTGGCCCACTCAGTTGATCCTTCATCCGTCGGATGATATTGAGAGACGGGAAAAAATGCTGGCTGGGGATGGAAAGTGGGAAGGTGACACTTGAGCAACAGTCAGCACCAAGAGGTAAAAAAATTAATCAAAAATTTCCATATAGCTGTTACCAGCTGGCATTCATGGCCTCTGAGCCGTAGAGCTAAAAAGTCTACAGAGAGGCACATGGCACAGCTGAGTTTGTCTTGTAAAAGCGCAGCTGTCCAAAACATGACAGCTACAGCATTAGCAGGGCCATTAAGAGGTGTAGAACATTTCCAGGGAAATGATTTGAAAAATGACAATGCTGGCTCCTGTGTGATATTAATTATACCCTGTGCTCATGGCAAATAAGCTAAAATAGTTAGCAAGAAAGACAAAATGAGGTGTCTTGTTTCCAATAGTCAATTTGATCAGTCATTGTACAAACTGGTATAGCTTTTTAAAGAAAAAATAGCACTAATGGACAAGAGGCATTTTTAGCTTAGCTGTGTGTATACTTTAAAATAAAATACAAAACATAGAATAATTGGAAAAAGTCAGCACACACCCTAAACACTAATACAGCATTTTTACCATTGGCTCTTCGTTCTTGGTATTGTGCAGGAAGGACCCAACTAGAATATTTTCCCATGTGGTGGTGAACATGGCGTAACGATTGGAATGTGAAAAAGTAAAAATAGGAATCTTAATACTGTGTAGAGCAAAAGTCTTCAGCTACAAGGGTGTGAAGAACGGGGACCTTATTACCATGGTACTAGTGCAGAATTAAAATGAAAAATAATATTGCACAATATGGAATGAGAACTAGAATATAATTTTGATCAAATTTTGGTAGTCATACAAATCACTATAGTTTTAATATAATACTTTAGCTTCTTTAAGAATAAATATTGATTACTCTGCAAGCACTACCTACTAGTTGTGGTGTGCAGCCTACTATACCCACAAGTATAAAGGTATATTACTCAGTTAAATAGTTTTTTATCTTCATGTAGTTCAAATGCAGCACACATTTTTGTGATACAATTTATAAAATAGAGGGATAAAGTGTGTGTTTGCCTTAAATGATTCCCAGACTTATTCAGATTAAGAGCCCAAGCTTTTATTTTCAGTGGTAATACTATTCCTGCTCAGCTGTTTGATTGCACATATATACATGCTCTACAGTACCCATAGTGGTAGCAGTAGGATTATTGAGAATCCACATCCATTTCATGCTTGGAAACCAGAATTTTGATTCACTTGAGGTTTCCTTCTGAGAGCCAAATATACAAGTGCCTTTTAGGGTGAACATGAAATCTACCCTATGTACCTCCCTTGCAAGAGCGTTAACTGTTAAGTATAACTGTTTGCACTTGTATTGTCTTCCATTCTAGAATATTACTCTGCTTTGCAAAATGTTGCTAATAAATCCTGTGCATAGATGGTAGCCCTAAAATTCCTCCTATGCTATGGGAAAATTTCCTTCCCTGCATCATGATTTCCATTGAAGAATGTTGAATCAACGTACATAAGCACTCCCTTTTTGCAGCACAATGGGACTTGAAAACTTTAGGCTTATAACAGGCCAGAACTTGAACATCTTGGAGTGTGAGACCCAACATCATTCCTCAGTGCTTCTCTTCTGTGCCTATATGTGAAAAAATGCCCCAGTTAGTTGGGTTGCCCTAGGAAAACTATTCAATAGGCTTGTCTTTAGCACTGGTATGTAATGCTTTTTTCCCTGGCCTGTGGATCAAATACATCACATTGCTCCCTGCACTGATTCTGTGGTTAAATTACCCTATATAAACAACGCTTTGTTATTCCTGCCTGTGAAAAATGTTGTGTGCTCTTGGTAAAGAAGAAAATAGACCTGGAAATAAGAGGTCACGAGCAGGTTAAAGTGTTTAGCTGAAAGCCTGGCAGAGTTTCAAGCAGTGAAGTTTTTGAGATTTTAAGATTGAGATTTAGTTGACATGAGCACTGTTTTTTGTTTTTTAAAAAGTGTCTAGTCACAAGCTGAGGGGAAAAAATACAAGGACAACCTAAACCTTTGAAGAGTTTAAATGTTTCATCTTTTGTTATCTGTTAATCCTTCCCTAAATGTGTTGAACATGAGAAATAATAGTTAGTGTTAAACCACCCAGTACAGAGAAAATGTCTTAAAATTACAGTGTTTGGCAAATGAGACGTTGCTTCCTTTGCTTGAGACAAAGACTGTTTTTCTTTTACCTTGTTTACCCTGAAAACACACTTTAATGCCTGTGGTGTTTCTGTTAACCCCACTGAACCTTTGTGATTTCATTCATGTGATTTGTTATTGAATGACCTTTTGAGGATTTTACAAAACATGACCTTTTCTTGTCAAACATTCAAAGGTTTGTCAAGTGAAGCTGTCACAAGCAGTATGCTTGTATTGCTAATTATAAGTAAAACATCCCTGAAAATGCAAATCCATATTTTTACATTGAATGGCTGCTCTTTTTTACTACTTGGTTTTGGATCAGAAATAGCTATGCAAAAGAATATTTATGTACAATTCTTGAACAGCACATTCGGGTATTTGTAGCATTGCCAGTCCTTAAATAAATTTGACCACTTGTCCTCAATTTGGCAGGATGGCAGGGAAATTACTAAGGAGAATTATGGTTCACCTTCTACATAGGGAAGCTTTAAATACATAAGTTAGTGATTTGTTTTAAAAGTAATTTATGATGGAATATCATACATTCCAGTGTGTTTCAGTTATTGCAGAACTGGTCAAATATGAAAAACCATGTAGTGAAGTTATTCTCCACTGGAGTTTTAATACTTAATACTCACTCTCTTTTATTATTTGAAATGTGAAACACATGTAATGTTTACAGATATCATTAGAAAGCTTGATTACATGCAGTTTTATGCCCTCCAAAAGCTGGTTTAATACATGTGACCGTAGAGTACTGAATTATGTTGAGGGACAATAAAGTCATATATTTCCTAACAGGAATTATAAGGTAACGGGGACCCTTTTCTCACATTTGATACAGTATACTTGCATCTAAAAAAAGTAAAGTTGAACAGTGCACACAAGTCACTTTGTAAAAAGGATAAAATGAAGTCCTTATGAGGGGAAAAAAATTGCTCTCCATATAAAGTTACCATTGTTCAAGTTTCTTTATTAAGACAGGAAGTGCTTTGATCTGAAGTGACTGAGAAATGGTTGTGCAAAAGATTTCATAAAAAGGATATGATGGCATAAAGGTTAAAAATGTATTTTTGATCATTAGGCGTTTCTTTGAATCACATGAATTCTGTGATGTTGTGCCTTGATTTTAATACACACAGATGGCGTTTTCTGTGAAATATCATGCTGCATTAATAATAATACATAGATCTGATATTAGAATGACCTAACATATCAATGTCTTAAAATATTGTTTGTAGCAAGATTTTGAAAATTGTTTCGATGTACACAAAAAAGCTGCAGCATAAGTTAATGAAAAAAGAAATAACCATTGTACTAGTACAGAAAGAAATAGAGAAACTCAGCTTTTGATTGAATATGTTTCCTTGAAATAACATATTATTAGAAACAAGTGCCTGGGGGGTCAGTGGTTTAGATACGGCTTTTGGTAAAACTGAATGGTTATAAATTTAGTTTAAAGTATTTGCATTATAATGGGGAAAACATCCTCTCTACACAGTAGCTGAAAATGAAATGCTGCTTGTGACTTTTTTCGTGGTCTGATGATTTAGTACCTAACTTAATCTCTTAAATTCTTCTCCTTAGAGGCTCAGTAGAAACTGCTCTTACATCAAAGAATTTACTTTCAGGCTCCATGTTCTCTGCAAGTCTCCCTTTCTTCTGCCAGCTGCTGAGTTGCTTCTCTTCAGCCGACACTGGGCACAATACTGTTCTGAGTGACCAGTGTACAATGTAAGCTGTGCTGCCCCCCAGCCAGGAAGTCTATTGTGAATGGAGAGTGCCTGGGTTCTGTGCTGTGCTGGGGCTTTAAGCCTGACAAGCACAGGAAGTCATCCGGTCTGTTGTTCTGCTGACAGGAAAACATGGGGAGCACCCAGGACCACTGGCATGCTCTCACAATAATGACTATTGAATCAGTCTTCTCTTTAAATGGGGCTGCATTCTGCTCAGTTATCTTTGGTGAGAGTGGGTCAACATATATTCCTATACAATTCAGCTGACTTTACTGGAGTTGCCATGGGGGCGGGGGTTGTAAACCTGCCTATTTTACCTGAAAATCCCCCAAACACTTAAGCACCTGCGGAATCTAATTGGGTTTCAGGCTCTGGAGCATTTGCTCTAGAGGTTCTCCATCCAGAATCTCTTTTGTGGTATATTCTTCCTACAGCTCAGTCAGTATAATCTCTCAGATCTGATGACAAGCTTGCATTTTAGATTTTTTTTTTTTTCAAAGGTTTACGTCTTTTAATTAGCAGTACTTTCATTGGTGAAGAGGTATGCAATATCAAGGGCTGGAAATCTGTTTGTCACTTTTCTCCATGAATATATTGTAAAGAACTCAATGACAACATAATTAAGCCAATGTTGATTCTTAAAGTAATCTCTTGGCCAGTTTTTTGAAAGGGTAGATAGGCATTGCTTAGCTCAGTGTTGCAAAGTTTAATCTACCTATGAACTTTGTTTTATTTTCAAAAGGGAGTTAAGCACTTAGACCCAGACAATGGCATTTAGGTTCCTATGTCATTACAGTTGTGTGGGTTTTTTTTTTTTTTTTTTTTTTTTTAAGCTTCATTAGGAGAGAACCTTCAAAGATGATACATTGCCTGTTAGGAGCTGTACAGGGTTCTGTACTCAGTTCTGGAGCACTGTTTAATGTGGGGGCCCCTCATTTTCTCCCTCCCTTCCTCAGTGCTCCATTCCTTTGCCTCCCCACTGTCTGTCTCTGACTGCTGCTGCCCAGATCGTGTTCCTCATGCTGTTATCCCAGCTCGCGCTCTTTCTCTCTGATGGATGGGATCCACCATTTTGGAAACATTGATATAAGCCTTTATGGGACTCCATCCCTTACAGTTCTCTTTGCAGCCCCAACTCTCAGGTCTTAGCTAAGTTCTCCTGTTCTCTCTCCCCTTCTGAACCTGCCTCTCTGCCTAGCAGAAACATTGGAATTTGGCCAACTGGGGAAAATGTGTTTTATATATAATTTTCCAGTCTTAACATGAAATATATTGCTATAAAGTGCACAACCAAACCCTGTTTAGAATAAACAGAACAAAAGTACTTCAGCTGCTAGGTTTTTTTCAAAAAAATGTTTAAAGATGTAAGGAAAAACCAATAGTGACCACATTACGGTCATTAAAAGCCCCCAAAATGTAGCACCATTTCACAGCTAATATAATTCCTCACTCCTCCTTACACTCAGATTTTTACACTGTATTCCAAAAACACACAAACTCTGCTTTATATTCCGTTCAAGTAGCAGGAGAAAAACTTCAAAATACATACAGGAATAAATAGTCTCTGTACACAGAGACACAGAAAGTGAAGAAAATGGAACTGGGAAACTACTGGGTAGGAAATGGGATTTCGTTTTTGGGGAGGTGAGATGTTGTTTTTTAAAAAAGCAGTCCTTCTCTCTAATTTCCTTGCCTACATGTCAGCAGGCTTCTGCTCACAGAATAATGGTCCTATAGTTGTGTTTAATCAGGAGTATTCTAGCCCTCTCCCAATTAATTGTGATTATTATTACACATCTATAGCATGTCTCTGTGTAATCTCTCTACAAGAAAAAATTAGACCTGTCCCTATCCAAATGAGTTTTTATGTAAAATTCAGACAACAAAGAGGAGAGATGTTATAACAATATAAAAAACACAGTATGTTTGTTATATACTTTTTGTGTTTGCTCTTTTAGCTTGCTATCAAAGCAGGGTGAGGCTGACCCATCTAGTAGGTGCCTGGGACCACCCAAATCCAAGACTGCATCAATGCCAAGTTTAAGTAAACTTTATTAATAGTTGGTTGTGTGGTTTTTTTTTGTTGTTTGAAACTCTGCAGGCAGGAACTTCACGTATTGGACGTTGCCCATCCACCCTAAGTTGGGGCCCACCCAAATTTCAATTTCAGACTATTCCACTACATAGAGGTGGCTCTATTACATATTTTTTTGGGTGAGCAGCTGTGTCCAGAAATTTGTTAATTAATCGAGAGAAAATTGGGCCTGGGGAGAGGAGTGGCAGGTGCTAAAGTAGATCCCCAGTATCAAATGTCTAGCTATGTGATATTTTTAGAAAGAGATCAAAGAAGGAAAGTAAATATAAAGCCTGGGGTACCTAAGCATTAAGAGCAGTATGAGAAAGCCATGGAATCACTGGCAGAAAGGAGTAGCAGGGTCCTTTGAGAAGGCAGAGTTGGGAGGATACATCTAAGAAAAGGAGTAGACTACAGATGAGATACAGGAAGAGAATAAATTATGTTGGGCATTGGAGCTCAGTAAGAGGAGCTTGAGTCTGATGGAGGAGGAGACCAAAAGCCAGTGCAGGGAAACGAAAAGAAGAGTGATAGGGGAAGAACTGAAAGTGAGGAAGACGATTTGTAGGTTCAGTATTTTGGACAAACAAGATGAGTGGAATGTGAGAATCAGGATCCCAGGATTAGAAGTGGCAGGGCAGAGGTGAAAGTAAGCCGGTACGTCCCTGGAGCTCCCAGCAGCGGGCACTTTAAATTGCCACCAGAGCCCCACTCCAGAGTACCTGTAAGTCCTTTAAGTTACCTTCACCCCTGTTGCAGGGTCATGGCAACATATGACAAGAGCAAGAAGCAAGACTGAGAAGAGAGGACCACCAGAACGGACAGCTTGTGAAATGCTTTTCCTCTATAATAATTTATCTTCTATTTAGTTTTGAAGCAAAGAAATGTGGAAAAAAGAGGTGAGAGAGTAAGGAAAAGAAATAGTCATACAAAACCAAGAAGAGGGGTTTGATTTTAATTTTTTTAAGTTTTCCACTTGCCAGATTTTAGTTTAAAATGTTCTTCCTGTTAATGTGACTATTTATTTTTTTCAGCACAGTAATAATTTAGGTGTACTCCCTATTAGCTTGGTAATAACCATAGCCTGGAATGAAAACTCTGCTGTTCCAAACTGTATCTGGTATAAACACTTGGGACTCTGAGTTATTCAGTCCAGGATAAAGTTATTGTCCTGTTAAGTCAACACATGCTTGAGTTTTCATATGAGAAATTTAAATCAATAGGAATGTGCTCCCAGTATATACTATTTCATACTTAAATTATTGAAAAAACAGTTTAGTTTCAGCTAAAATCTGGAAATGAAATTTGCATTAAATTCTTAACCCAAAGTACTTTCCTATTTTTTTAAAATGACTTGTTGAAGACCTTACACTCAACTTGACTTTTATGTGGAGTTGTATGATCTTCAGCTATATGAACTTTTGCTATTAAGCCCTATGATATAAGGCTTTCTTTTGTATAGAGCAGGCCTGCACAACATGTGGCCCGGGGGCCACATGTGGCCCGCATAGGCTCACTGTGTGGCCTGCGGGAGGTGAGTAGGGGTGGGCAAGCCAAGCGGTGGGGTGGGGGGAAGCCGATGAGGGTGGGGTGAAGGCGGGGCTTTTTGGTCCACAGCTGGTTTTTTTGCAGTAATATGGTCCTCGCTGCTTTCCGAGTTGTGCAGGCCTGGTATAGAGCTTGGTTGCTATATAACTGAAATCCTAAGTACTCATCATAAACACCTTCAATATGTTTGAAATAGCCTACTGGACAAAGCTGTTCACATTCTGCCTTGTGGGTCGTTTATGAAGCGCTCGAGGGCTATAGTTGGAGAAATGAATTGAGAGGGACAGGGCTTTATGGAATGAATAACTTTCTCAATTCTCAATATTTTTATGCTCTTACAACAAATTGCTTAGCTCTCAAGAACAGTCTCATAAAAAGAGTGAAATACACTTTTCTATCCTGAATCTTCTTAGTCTTTTTTTTTAGAAAGTTGGAAATGCTTTCATAACAATAAATTTTTTTAAACTTTTTTTGTAGAATTTCAAGGATAGTAATAGGCTAAATTATTTCAAGAATTTGTGTATTAAGTGGACACTGAAAGCAGAAAAAGAAACACAAGGTGGTTATTTGAAAGACAGAAATCTTCCCCATAGAATTACCCTTCTATTTTAAAGGTCCAAATATATAACTACAGGTTTCCAGGTGGACTTATACTGTGCAGGACCAACAGTTTACAGGTTATTCAGAAAAACCTAAATGGTCTCTGATATCATTAGAAGCCAGCATATAGTTGCTTTGTCATCTTCAATTCTCTCATATATGTTTGAATACACTGAGAGAAAAAAATAGTAGTTGGCCTTGTTCAAACCCCTGTCTCCAAAAACATTGTGATGCGGTAGCTAAAGGTATATTAGCTAAGAAAAGGAAGTGAGAGCTATTGAAAGGTTAGATACATGTACAGGTGAGTCACAATCTATAATTTCAAATAGTGGTAGATGTAGCAATTTGCCAGTTGCTCAGAAAGGCTCTGAGGGCTACCTAGAATAACTAACTCTGGGGATCTCTGTCGTCTTGTTCAGCTATTCTGCACTGTTAGAATCCAAACAGTCCAGAAATGCAAGATCTTTCTTTGAATCCATACTTACAGCCTTGTCTCAGAAAAAACAAGCTGACAGGGTCACTACCCGTATGGGCTTTTCCTTTAATGATGGAGAGTGAAGAATGCATTTAGAGTCTTTGACCTCTGATCATCACACACAATGATCACTTTCTTTGAAATTAGCACCTTTCTGTTAAAGTTCTTTGCATTCCACAAGGCTGTTTTTTCATTTGATGGGTTATTTAACTGCAGAGATATACACACTGTAAATGTTTGCTACTCCATTATAACCGGATACAGATAAGTGAAAACAATGCATGTAACATCTCATTAATTTTCATTAAGTTTAAATATCAAATTACACTGGTATACTTTTTACAATTACTTTGATCTATGCCAATAGACAAGTGAATTGACTTGGGGCTTTGGCATGAACTGGCACCTGGTCTGCTAACATCACAGTAGGCACCTAAGGATGTGGTTTTATTTTCTAAAAGATTGAGCACCCACATGTAGAAGTATTGGGAGAAGATTAGGGGTATATTAGCACGATACAAATAGGGGTAATAGGTCTGTGGCCTTTTGTGCTGGGTGCTACACAAATGCATAACAAGAAGACAGTCCCTGGTCTGAAATGCTTGCATCTTGAGTGTACGATAAGAGACTTACTAGGTACATTAAGCAAATGAAGGAGATCAAAGTACAAAGGGCAGATCCTTGGCATCAGCTTGGTAAAGAGTACCCAAATTTCTCACGTGATGCTGCATAGTTCATGGTGCAATGTGTAGGACCCAAGTTAGGTGTGCAGTGGCAGCTACATCGTGAGAGTTGATAATTCATCTGGGAAGAGAAGATTGGCTGCTGGAAACTGGCAAGTGTTGCTTCCTGAGCCCTAGGAAGCTGCCTAATAGAGTTCATTCATAGGTTGGCGCTCTCCCGCTTTCAGTGGGGGAGAAGGCAGTATAAAAGCTGTGTAGGCTAAAGTTTTCTTTAAAAACTTTGTTGGTTAGGAATCGGATCTTTTAACTATGAAGTAACAACCTTGGCTCGATAATAAAAAGTAATGGATTGGTTGTGTGGTTTGGTGTAGGTTTAAGAAAACAATACCAGAACAAAATCTGTACTTCAGTGTGTGATGTTTCTTCTAATGCACTATGGATGTTGTTTGTAACCCGTGTATTGCATACCTTGCATTTATTGTCTAAAAATAGTTTGACATGCATTTTCCCCATCAAGGGGAAAATTTGGAGTATTGGCAGTGGAAAAGCAAATAAAAATGATTGTTGATTTAAATTGTTGCAGTCCATTCATTTCTTAGTCCATAAAACTGACTTATTAAAAGGCTATGACAGAAGGTTATGTCATTCACAAATAAATCTGCTCCATAAATCAGTTCCTGTAATTCTAAGGAGACATATGCTGGATGGAGAAAATGGGAAGCAGTCACATTTAAGGAACGATCTATGCAGGAAACAAACATGTGCATGCACAAACAACTTATCTCTTCTCAAATGGGCAACATGTGAATGAGCATGACTTAGTTGTTCACAGCATGTCTGAGGTGTCTCACTGTGAAGTTGTGGCTCATTACTACTATCCAGTGATTAAACCCTCCCAGAACATTACATCCAATTGTGTGCTTTCCAGAACCTTCTTAATGGGTAGATCTCCATTCACCATAAAGTTCCTCATTTATGCTAATATGAGGATAGGATCAGGCCCCTTTTTCTGCGGGCCGGTCTTCACTAGAGGGGGAATCGACTGCAGATACACAACTTCAGCTACGTAAATCACGTAGCTGAAGTCTGCGTATCTGCAGCTGATTTACTTGCCGTCCTCATGGCGCGCTCCCGCGTTGACTCCAGCTTACGCCTCCGGTCAAGCTGGAGTTACGGAGTCAACGGGGGCAGTGCTCGCAGTCTATTTCTCGTGTCTTTACAAGACGCGAGAAATCGATCGCTAAAAGATCGACGGCTACCCACGGTAGTGAAGACGTACCCTGTACGACGACAAAACATCCTTGTATAACATTATGTAATATGGATTTTATTTAAACTGACATAAAGGAAGGGTACCCTCATTTTAATATATATATATATTATACACTTTGCAGATATAGCTTCCACCTGGGATTTCAAAGTGCTTAACAAACATGCATGGATTTAGTCTCACCACATAGTTGTGGAATAAGAAAAATCAGTATAGCAATTTTATATTTTTTGTTTTTTAAAGCTGCTAGTCTCTTGCTAGCAAGAGAGTGTGTGTTTTGTAATGCAGAAAATATTGGTTATTAGTTACCTGATATTTTTTTTTCTTTTCGACATTTGACTTGAAGCACACCAGTCATTTTAGGGTTCAATCTATCCAAATGGGGATAACCAGGTGTTGCCTGTGATGTAAACAGACAGATGTAAAGGGCCAGCATGAGACCATGACAGACACGTCACTTGTAAGGAAAGCCACTTTGAGGCTAAGCTAACCAAAGGTTAAAAACTAGTGTAGGAGGCTTTTTTTAAACAAAATCAAATCTCCCTACCCCTTTGAACACATTTCTAATGCATGCCCCAAGAACTAATATTCTGAGTTCATTTGGAGTTTTGCCAGGCAGTGTGTCACTTATAACTAGAACTATTCAGTGGTGCTGCTGTGCTCAGGTTTATAGTTACAATAAAATGGACACACGTGTACCAATAATATGTTATGGATTTGAGTTAAAAGGTGGACTTCCAGGGCCAGGTTTGTCGAGAGTCTGCCATCTAGCAGTTCTCATTTAGGCAGGGTGAAGTAGCAAGGTTTTCACAAGTGCTTAGCAGCTCCAATGACCTTTTGAACATCTGGCATTTTAGTCTTTGGTCTTACCGTTCTTTCACTGAAGGTGGTGGTAGAACTGAAATTTAATGCAAATGATAGTACTTCTGTAAAGCTTTGTTTAACTGGATATTTGATATTAGAAGACCCAAAACTTAAACACCTACATACACATGAATATTTGTACTCTCTGGTACTAAAGACCTCATTATTTAATTTTTATTTCTTCCTTATTTATTGTAGAAGGAAGGAAAGTTTGGGCAG
The DNA here is from genome assembly GCA_007922305.1 of Dermatemys mawii. Taxonomy (NCBI): domain Eukaryota; kingdom Metazoa; phylum Chordata; order Testudines; family Dermatemydidae; genus Dermatemys; species Dermatemys mawii. Next base: position 41,173,492 of record ML677335.1, on the reverse strand, counting down.
TAGAAAGAGGAAGGAAAAAAATTCCAGTAGTCGTGCTACTCTTGGTCAGCCCAAAGTAGCAAACCAGTTCACATGCAGGAGGAATAACAAAGGACTTCAGTTTGCCTTCCAAATGATGGTTACGACAATGGCAACTGAAAAAATGGTTTAAAAAATTCTGTAAAGTCTCTTTGAATTATGAGCAAAATACGTAAGTGAAGTTCAGCATATGAATTGGGAAATCAACTGATAAACATTCCTTTTAAACCAAATGTGAAGGCCACAAAGAAATCCATGTACAGAAACATACACAGATATTTTAAGAGTTTTATGGTTGTTGAATTAAGGCCGAAGTGTCAGCCCATGAATCTTTCTGAAACCTTTGATGGAACAGTCAACAGTGCTTTTGCATCAGACCTTTTTTACAAGCCGTCATTTGTTTATGGCTCTTTTCCAGACTCTCTCAAGTGATTTTGACAATCCACTCATCTACTACTAAATCTCAAACAACTAACATGATTGTCTTTTTGAGAACTTTTTTTTTCTTTAAATATTTAGAAAATTAACAAAGAATTAGGTCTATGTAACAGAATAAGAATCAGAGGCGGGGTAGCCATGTTAGTCTGGAATAGCAGAAGTGACAGGGAGTCCTGTGGCACCTTAAAGACTAACTAAAGTATTAGAGCATAAGCTTTCGTGGGCTAATACCCACTTCGTTGGATGCATGCCGACAAAGTGGGTATTAGCCCACGAAAGCTTATGCTCTAAAACTTTAGTCAGTCTTTAAGGTGCCATGGGACTCTTTGTAACAGAACAACTTCACCTTAATTTTCTCTTTGTCCTCATTTGCATAGGTATGGATTGCCACACTATACTAAAGTTATTGAATTTGTTTTAAAAAATTCTTTAAATAAAAATTAGTCATTTGAACAAAGCAATTTGTTTGTTCAGAAATAAGCACTAGCCCATGCAGGAGAGATGTTAGTAAGTCACTGACATATGGATGTGATCTCCATTTCTTTGACCAGATTTAGTTTCTGTAGAGTGCGTGAGAAGGGAAGATAAATTTTGTCCTAGTAATACTATAGCGACTCATAAATAAATGGTTACCCTTTGGTGCTTACAGTTTTCATTAAAGCGGCCTGAGCTTTGTTATTGACACCATAGGTTGCCTATTCAGGGAAATGCAGTAAAATTTATCAGTGTGCTTTCTACACCTAATAAATCATCCAAACAGGGAACCATATGGCAGATAAGACCTTGAAAATGTGGCTTCAGCATGTGAAGAGTCAAGTTGCTGAAATATTGAATGATTTCAGCCTGCACATTTTCCCCTGGAATATCTTAGTTATTTTACATGCCATTTTCTTGTTCACCCCATCGCCTCTTTGTCTGTCTCTCTCTCTTGCTCTCTCTCTCCTGGCAGGGCTGCTATTTCAGAAAAAAAGTCAAAAGCAGATAAGACATTTTTATAATGCCTTGCTGGTACTAGGAAGAGGGGCAAGGAGGAGCAGAGACTGATGGGAAAGGATGATATATGTGGCGGCTGTGTCCCAACTCTCCTCTAGCCTGTTGTCATTAATCATGGCTATTATTTTTTTTCAGAGCTGCCTTGTCTGCATGGTGCTTCAGAAAAGCCATTGTTTTTCTATTCCACAGTCCAGGGCAAGGTGCTGGGGGAGGGGAGAGAGGAGAAGAGGGGAGAAAAAACCCTTTATAGTAAGTACTCTTTCGCCTGCCTGCCAGAATTATTTTTCCTCCAAGTGAAAAAGAGCTCAGTTGGTTGGTTGTACCAGTGTGTGAGCACTTATCTGGTGACACAAACACAGGTCAGCTGATTGTAATCCATATTCACTGAGTAATAGCTGTGTTATTCACTCTACATTTTTATGTTAAATTTTTGAATAATGCTGTAGATGACTGGACTTGGACACCTTGTAATCTTGGGACATCAGCAAGATGTGAAGATTTGGTACATTTTGCCCCTCCTCTCCGAGGCGTTTTTAAAACTTGTGTCTCTGTGGTGGTTAAGGAAGAAAATAACAATTGTGGGAGATCGGTGCAACAGTGACAAATACATACTCTTCACTGTCTCTTGAATAGTAACAACGTGGAATAAAACCTTCCTTAAAGAAACAAACAAAACCAAAATGAAAGACCTTTAGTCTGTCTAGAGAGAGGGAGAGAAAGGAACATGTACAACTTGCAACCTACATTTCTAATAGATGTGAACATTCATGGCGTTGCAGCCTAATTTCTGAAAAGTTTACAATGTACAAATTCAGACTCTTACTAGACATACTTTAACGAGAAAAGTATATCTGTAATCAGAGGTACAATTTATGGTAATATTTTGTTAGAGAAAAAATATATTATGCAAGTATTTTTGCATATATGGAAACGATCAGGTTTAACTGTGTTCCTGGTAATTGTGTGTGTTTCCACCAAAAAAAAAAGGAACAAGATTCCAATACCAACCCAAACAAATGGACTAACCATCTATCATTCTCCTGTTTAGTTAATGAAGCAGTAATTGTGTTACATTAATTTGAGATGTAAATTTAGCTAGTATTAGATAGAGTAGTGCTTGCGTAAAAGGCCCTGGGTTGACAATACTGAGCACTCTCTCTTTCTCTCTAAAGAACAGATGCAATGTGGGCTTTAAGAATACAAACTTCTGAAAGCCCTGTGAATGTAATTCAGCTCTTACTCAGAGGCAGCCTATGGATATATGGTAGTCCGTGGTGCCCACAAAATCTGAGTCCTCTTGAACTGCCTATTTGTAGGAGTGTGTCTGTGTGTGTGTGTGTATGAAAATGTTGCCTGCTAAGAATTAAAATAAGATCCACTAGTTCTCACAGGAGAAAAGCTAGCTAAGCCAGCTAGCTCACATCATATACAGATAATCATATATACACATATATGCCTGCCAAGCACAGCTCTTGTGGTGAGGACTTGAAGTCACATCAATTTTGGTCTGAATTTGAACTGGTGATGTACCATAGAGATGAAGGATTTGATACATCTTGTTACTAACCTCCTGAGCCATTAAGTTTCCAAGACCTAATAAAATGAACAGTTAATTTAACAATTTACTCACCAGTTTGCATGTCTGAACTACTATAGGGAGACTATAAACCAAAATAATGGGTAAGAAAAAGCTTTTTTCCTGCATTTTCTTAAAGTAGCTCAGAACAGTGGGACTCCAAAAACAGTACTCATCACCAATATATGTAGGCAGGACTATCTAAGAATGGTAGTTTATGGTAACCTTTTAGTGAAAGGTGGAATCAACTCATTCAGCCAGAATCAGTCTGTAATGCATAACATAGTTTGTAATTTTCACTATATACCTACTCCCCAGGATATTACTTTTGTAGATTAGCCTTTAATTCCAGCAGAAGCTTCTTGTTCTTTGACTAAACGCATGTCTTCTTCAAATACTGGACCATGTTCCTTTCAAAGCTGCTTATACCCTTTAATATGTGCTACGTAAAAGTAATTTGGACTTTTCTCAATTTCTCTTGAACTAAATTTGAAAGGCCCTTTTGAATCCGGAACTGTTTTATTCACTTCTTGGCATAGAGGAGGACGGATGGCCTCTCAAGTAGAGGAAACATAGCACTGATCTTCTATTTCTGGACAGGGACAGAAGGTGCAGGTACCTTCAGGTTGCATCATGTAAGTCTCCCAATATGATGCACCAACAATATAGCCACTAGGAAGATTGTTCTGAGAGTTGTCATTGTCTCTGTATGTCATCTGAAAATGTAAGTGGGGAATCCATTGGGAGGCATTTAGGTTGCAATTAAAATCCCTGTGGACAATGGAGATTGAACAGCAAGTTAACCTAAGGTGCCTGATGACTACTGAGTGAGACCAAAGGCCAAATAACCTTTCTTCTACTCTTCAAAATCATCTGGTTTATTCACTCACTCCATGATTTCATTTAGCTCTTTTTGGTCACAGTGTCACTGGGAGCTCATGTTCATCTGATTATCCACTGGGACCCCCAAAATCTTTTAGTCACTGTTTTCCAGGATAGTGCTCCTATCCTTTTAAATATGACCTACAGTCTTTGTTCTCAGATGTATTTTTGCATTTAGGCATATTAGTATGCATATTATTTGCTTGCTCCCAGTTTACCAAGTGATCCAGATTGCTCTGAATCGGTGACCTGTCTTCATGATTTATCACTCACCTGCTTTTTGTGTCATCTGCAAACTTTACCAATAACTATTATCTCTTCTTCCAGGTCATTGGTTAAAAATATTAAATAGCATAGGACCATGAACTGATCGTTATAGGATACCTCTGGAATCACACTCATCTTGAGTATGTTCTGATCCTTTAGGCAAGTCCTTTGCTGTTGGAGGTGGAGATAGTTACACAGCTTAGTCCTCAGCCTTTAGCTTCCTTAGCATGCTTAAAAATTCATTTAGGACATGTCCATGGAAAGTAGCCCAAAGAAATTAACTGGGTTAATTTATGGCAGTTAATGTGGAGTTTTATATTGTCATGTCATATCACTTAAAGCTTGAGACATAGGCCCATTGACACAAGATCTGCCTTCATTTGAGAGAGCCCATGAAGCTGGGAAGATTGACTCTCTCTCTTTTGGTATAACTTCTTGTGCTTGAGTGCCTATTTCACAGTTAGCTATGCTACTGTTCCTGATGAAGCAAAATGTGTTATGTAAGGACAAACATTCCTTTCCATTTCAGGTCTAGTGCCAGGACAATTGCTGTCTTGATAAAGGAGCTTAGGAGTTGTAGCTAGGCTGAATGCAAAGGTCAGATACCAGAAATGTCCCACATACTCCATTCACCAAGACAGCTGGTAAGTGGCTTGAATAGGTGTGTAGTTATGCTCTCCGGAAATGAAAATCAGTGACTAATTTCTGGAAGTTGATATAGAATGAATGTGCAATTGATTGTTTTTCAGCATATTTTGAATCCCCAAATATGTGTTTTTGCTGGACGCTCGGCAGACGCAGTGTCACGAATCTGGGTTTCCAATCTTTCTTTAAATAGGTACTACACAAATCCTGTAGATGATATACCATTAGATACTGGTTCTGGGAGCTAGTCCTGAGATGCCATCTATCACCCATTTATTTATTTATTTTTATACCCCCTGAACTACATGTCCTACCCTGCTGCCCAGTTTCACCTACTTGCTTACCATTCACTTCACTCTTCCCATCTCCTTTTCTGCTTCCATCCTCCTGCTGCTTCATTCCTTCCTTTGCAGCCCCTTCATCTCCTATTTCCGTGTCCATCTCCCGCCCTGGCTCCTTTCCCCTGCTTTCATCTCAAAACACTACCTCTTGTGCCACAAATTCCTCTCCCCATATCTGCCTGGTCTTCCCACCTAACTATGGGGACACCTACACTTTGGGCAGAAGGGGTAATTCCATTACGTTCGGAGCAAGAGAGTGTGCTAAAAGATAAATGTAGCTGGGGCAGTGCAAGCAGTGGCATGGGCTAGCTGCCAGACTATGTGCCTAGTATCTCTGACGGGTATGTACTCGGGGCTAGCTCCCATTCCCCTCCGCTCCCTTCCTTTCCCTCTCTTCCCCCCGCTGCTTGTGCCATGGTACATCTCCTTGAACTGGAAATTACACCTCTGGCTTGAAGTATAGACATACCTGTAGTTTCATAGTTGTTCAGGTTGCCCCAGACACCATGGTATCTGGGCTTCACTACTTGCACGCTCTCCCCACATCTTAATGTTTTTTAAAAAATGTTATCTATAATTATTACCAAATGTTGTTCTCATTGGACCTGTAGCAAACACGAACCAGCTGGCATTGCAGGTTTCCACTCCTAAATATCTGTTTAGAGACAGATTTATTAGGGTTTTAGAGAGAGGAAGCTATGTTTGTATTTTTCTAGCTCTCCATCTTCTTCTGGGCCCTGCTTCTTGTGAGCATTCAGGCTCACAAAAAAGGAAATACAGTCCTTCTATTCCTGTGAGGCTTGCTGAGAATATGGGGTATGATGGTAGAATTTACCAAAAAGGGGATGTGGGAGAGGAATTTCACCTTTGTTTCCTCTAGAGGGAGGTTGCTTTATGCCTGATGGCGGGGTCTGTGTGGTGGTGGTGAAGTTCATGCTTGGAGGTACAAAACAAAACAGACTGTAGACCTACAAATTGCAATCATTTAGTTTTTAATACACCAGTAATTTGATGATGATCCTAAGCACTGACTAAACGGATGCATTCCTCAAACTGCTGCCGTATACTGAATGAAATGTTTTCTTTGAGAATAGTGGAGAAACCCTATCGGAGTAGGAAGGAAAAAACTGACATTTGATTTTGTGTATCAGGTCTGGTGGTGGTTTGTGTATGGTGCCTTTTAACTCTTGGATTATTATCTATTTGCATAATCTGGTTAATCCCTTTTGTTTTAAATCCATGACAAAAATCAATGGAGAGATGATGTTTAATACTAAATCAACAAGAGAAAATACCAAGCTATTAAAGGTTTATGATTTGGCATACCAGGAAAACTGGAAGCTGGAGACAGCACTGGGGAAAAAAAATTATTCTGGTAGTGTATACAATGCTGTGTATGTAGCCTTGTCTACAATTTTTATTTTCTGCAAAGTCATATGTTTTTAGCTGTGATTGCAGTCTGTGCCAAATGGTTCACCTTGTCTTGAGTAATGAGAATAAACAACTGGTCACTGCACTGACCAATGAAACTAATAAAGATATATGGGACTGTGCTTCCTTAGGGAGTCACATACACATTCTTAAACTATATGTGACATTTATACCAAAGTAACATGATTCCAAAATCTCTCACTCACTGCTTACAAATTCTGAAGAAGAACAAACTATTTGACTGATGACATGCTAAATTTAATATGCTTAGCAAGTAAAATTATTGCCTACTCTAATGCTCTGTAATTATTAAGATACACTGCTTTTAAAAATACCAAGTGAATAATATTGATTTAGTGAACTGCTATTTAGAAAAATGCCAGCAAAGGAGGAATATTTTATTTTAGCTGCCTTAGAGCTGTAATGGGTCTGTGCTGAGATATGCATGTGGAAATAAATTATGCACAAGGTAAACTATTTTGTTATACAGTACCCATAATATTAATTAAGATGCAATTTTACCAACAAAGCTTTAATTTAACAAATAAACAGGAATCATCTGTACTGTTCTTTCAAATATACGACTTTGGGACTGTAATAAAACACTCGAGCACCTGCAATTAATTTTAAAGCAAATAGTGTGACTAGCAACTTTAAAGGGTAATTGTAATTTATAATTTATTTATTTGTCTTGCACTGGATATAATTACAGTTATAATACATTATTATTTTCATGCTAGTGTTAGATCTATCTAGTTTACGTTTAAAGAAGGCAGACTAGTGGAATAACAGCCTATGTAGTTGCCACCCATAATAACATACAAAATAACATGTCTAGATGGACCATCGTCAAGTCATAAGTGTTCCAAAGACACTATAGCATACATTAAAATAGATGTGTGTGTTTTTACATTTATTAAGACAGTGTGTTCAGCAATTCACATACAGTAAGTCTGTAAATTGTTGGCATGGCTAGGTGTGATTTATAACTGGGCATTGTGTGTTGTGGTTCTGTTGAAACGTTTTAAAAAATAGGGGTGTGTCTTGCCCTGGTTGGCATTTTTTAAAGTGCTGCAAAGATTTTCTCTAAAGTCCTAGAGAAATAGTACTATGCGAGAAATACCATTGCAGAGAAAAGGAAGCAATTATATGGGGCTGTTTGTTTGTGGCTAACAGAATGCTGAAATGGCAGATTTGCACATTTGTAAGCGAGAAAAGCTTAGTGTTCATCTTTATCAGCTAAAGTGGTTTCTTGTTAGCTGAGCAGCAAGCTAGAAAGCGACTGATTTTGACAACATAATTTACATCTTTGTATAAAACTATTGCTGGCAGCCGAACTAATTTGTGCTGGATTAGGTTGTTTGTCTCTGCTGCTGACTAACCATGCAATCTATCAGGGGCCATTTTCAAATATCACTTTTCAACTGTGCCCTTGAGAGGAAGAATTGATCAGGAATATACCGAGCAAAATTACTCCAATAACTTTATAGAAAAAACAATTACTGAATCATGCAGATGTGAATAATTCTGAAAAGCAGAAATAAATATGAGTTTAGCTCTGTTTTTATAGTTTACATACATGCACAATTTATTAATAACATAAATACAGTTCCTCTTTTTCTGTCTCATTTTTACCTAAACTTGCTGGAAGGTATTGTTTATAATAGGTTGAACTGTACTCAAAGTAGGGTGTTTGCTTTACAAAATATAGACTGATATATGTTGTTTTTGGTGTCACACACACTTTGGAGTTCCCTACAATAAGAAGAATGGGTCATTTTCTCTGTTGCACAAATGCAATGTGACATCAGGTTACATTCCGAACTTTTAAAGTAAAATGTTACTATTTCTTCAAGGAGGATATGTTATATCAATAAAAAAAGCACCACCACCAATCAGGCCAATAACTGTGTGCACATCTTATCATAGTTTTTGTCCATGTATTATGATGATAATTTTAATGGGGCAAGGACAGGCAAATTATACGGCCTTTTTCCTTTTTGTTGAATGTTGCAGATTTTTCTTTCTGTCCTTAAAGGAGATTATAGAATAATGTAAGGGGGAGGGGGACTGGTTTTGCAGCTGATAACCAATCCTGAGTCATTTATAAGATGCTCTAGATTAGCCAGCAAACAAAAAACCATTAAGCACCTATTATTTTAAAGCAGTGGATACATTTTTCATCACTTTTCTCTGATGAGTTTTCACTTGTGCATCCTGCTGGAGGTAATTAATTGCTTTCAGTTCAGAGGAGTAATAATGCAATAAATTATGCTGGTATTTCTTGTCAGAGGAGAATCATATTGCTGCTTTCTTACTAAAGCAGGACTAATAAAAACCTAGTCAGAGTCATGGACTCCAAGAAAGAGTGCGTAGTGTTAGAAATTGGCTATATAATGAGTCAAAGGACCAAATGCATTCTAAAAACCATTCCTAAATTACACTAAATTTAATTCTTAAGTTTTTTCACGTATCTTCTCTTCTCTGCCCCGCCCCCCAATAAGTTTTCCTTTTCTGGGACTGAGGAAAGCACAAGAGTGGAAGTCAGTTGCTTTGGGTTCAGTTCCACACCCACTTGTGACTAGGGTTGCCAACCCCCCCAGGATTGGCCTGGAGTCTCCAGGAATTAGATTAATCTTGTCATGTGGTTAAATCTCCAGGAATATGTCCAACCCAAATTGGCAACCCTACTTGTGACCTTGGGCAAATCACTAAATCTTTCTACGCTTGAATTCCCAATCTGCAAAATAGGGATGTGTGACATTATCCAGGGTACAAACTGGACTGCTGAACAGCTGTCCCCTCAGTTTTCCAACTTGGGGTGCCTTTTACACTGCTTTGCTGTGAGATTTACCACTCCAAGTTTCCAGCATAAAGTCACTCCCAATTATACTGTAAGAGTGCTATGGCCAGCCATCCTTGAATTATGCTGCAGAGCAAAAACAAGCAAATTCCCAGTCCCAGACTTTCCCCCAGCAATGTATGTCTTGTACTGCCCAGTTCTCTCTTGGACAATACAAGCACATATAAAGTCCATTTTATTAATAGAAAATGATATGTACAAATCCTATTATCTGAAATGGAGCATCCAAACACTTCCATCAGAAGACATTGGTCTAAATAGAACAGTAAGACAAGTTTATTAACTACAGGAAGATAGATTTTAGGTGGTTACAAGTAAGGAAGCATAAAAGTCATAATTGGTTACAAATAAATAAAAAGTAAAATGCAACTGAAATCTAACTTAACAAGCTAGAGTAATTCAAAGTAAAGGTCTTTCACTATGTTTCAGCAGACTTACTGGCTGAATCTTGCAATCAGGATCCCTCCCCAAGTCTAAAGCTGTTTCCTTTGTTCTTCAGGTGTTGTGGATGCCAAGGGTAGAGAGAGAGGAGGAATAACTGGGGGTGTTTCCTCTCTCCTTTTATAGTCTTTGCTCTTCTTTGAGAATCATCTCCACTTGAGGTTCATGAGATGGAAAGTCTGTGTGCATGGGAACCCCCCCTCTGGTCCTTTGTAAAGATGTAGATTTTTGACTACATTCTCTTTCCTGTCACTTAAGCAGATAGACCATTTGATTTTTGTTGACACCCGGCTGAGGCATTAGCTAACCTTTTGTCTCTGGGGAACTGATTTGTGACTCTTCTGAAGATTTAGAATGTCTCATCATCAGTAGAATCCTATAACTTTACATACAATGTTGCCACATGTATTTTACCAGGATGATCATGGTAAATTGAGTTATCAAATGATACCTAACAAGGCATACTTTGTAAGAAATATATCATAGTCTTGAAAAAGGGTGAACATAGGGGTGTAGGCTTGTGACAGGATGGTAATCTCTACATAAAGCATAGAGCTCTTGAGGCTTCATTAATTAATGTTTTAGGTGCTTTGGTATTACAATGAATAGTACCAGAGATATGCTTATCAATAATCAATAAAATATTCAAGTAGTAAGTGTTATGGTTTCATGCTTTGAAAATAATGAATTATGATTCCTTTGGAGTTCAACGTGATGGGAATAATTTTAGGTAACAGATAATGTCATTTTGCATAGCTTTTTTCATAGAAACAATATTTCAAAATGCATCACAGAGTTCAATAGTACTGTCAGAATACTTTTTCTTCAAAAAAAAAAATAAAATAAAGAAATTAAGAGGTCTGTGCCTGGAGACACAGGAAAGTTATTCCATATGGAAGGAGCTGGTGCGGGGGAGACAGGCTCTTGTACTAACTGTGGGGTGATTAAGAAGGGACTGAAAAATAGTTTCTTGCTAGCTGAGCATTGTTCGTGGGGAGGGGGTGGACCAGAAAGATTGCTAATAAGCTGGGGATGTCTATGAATGCTTTTAAGGATAGCCATTTTGAAATGGATTCCATGATGTCTTTGAAACCAATGGATCTTGAGCCATGCAGCTTCTGTTAGGAGGAGGAAGTGAGCAATCAACTTCCTAAACAGCTTAGAAAAGTTTGGGAGCCTTTGTTCTACTGATGGCAACCAAACTCTGTTGTACATATTACACACACACACACACACACACACACACAAAACATGTTAGAAGAATATTAAGACTGCAAAGTCAAGGTTAGAAAATGCCAGAACTAGGGATGTTTGTGTAATGTTAATTCACCCTCCTTGTGCATATGCATTATGATAGTGTCTAATCATAGGTATTTTTTTTCATAGAAGCTCTGCTTCACAGGCTACCTTAATTCTGGCATTGCCTAACCTTTGCTGACTTTGCAACCTTAATATTGTTTTAATGTAGTTTTTCCTGGGTATTTTCCTAGGCTAGTTCAGAAAAGCAAACTGAAAAGACAAATTCCATCATGTGGCATTACATTGACATTATACTGCTCAGTACGTTTGGAACCTTTAGGTCCACTGCCCTGACATTTGACCTACTGGAGCAACTGATAGTAGTAGTAGGTTGTTAGCCTCTATGTGAACCAGCTCTAGAGTGGGGTGTGATGCCTATCAGAGGCTTACACAGGTATTTGCTGACAGCAGAGGAATGGTGAGACTTGGGAATTCTTGGGTTCTTTCCAAGCTCTAGATAGCAGTGTGCCCTATTGGTACTGACTCTTCTGCCCATTTACTCCAAGGTTTGATCTCTTCAACTCTGTGGCCTCCAACCTGTTCCAGTCCTTGTCTCTTCCCCATCCCTTGCTCCTATCTCAGACTTCATTCCTCAGGCTTCTCATCCAAGGCCCTGTCCCTTGTCCAACAAATTCCAGTACTCTTTTCTGGCTCCTTGTTTTGATCTCTCTCTCTCCTTACTCTGCTACCTTGCAGTCCTCTTCTGTCCCCATCCCCAGGATTCTCAGGCACTCTGTCTCACCCTCCTTTTCCTGGCTCCTCATTCCAGTCTCTTTGCCAGTTCCAGTTCTTCCCCTGCACCTTTCTCTTCTCTCCCTTTTACTACTTCCTAGTCTGTCTCCTTGTCCAATCAGTCCAAGTCTTCCTTGTCTGATCTGATGTTATTGCTCCCACTGTCCTGCGCTCACCCTACTATCGCCCACTGTCTCACCCCATTTCCCTTACTGACTCCAATCCCAGCATCCCCTTGGCCCGCTGGTCCCAGTCTCACCAGACTCCAATCTACTCCTTTCCCTCCCCCACTCCAGCTTTTGTGCCCTCTGCATTTGAGTCAGATGGCTTCCTTCTCCATGCTTTCTTTGTTGGGGTGGGTACTGAGAGTATAGGAGTGAGTGTCTCTCAGTTCTGGTGCTCAGTCCCACCTTGGCCCAGAGCACCCTTATAGGAAAAGTCCTTTTAAGTGCCCTAGAATGATGTATCGTTACTGTGTAGATATGTGCTAGTTAAAAAAAACACTGAAGACTTAAGTAACCTTTCTCATGATAGCATCATATTTAGATACAGTACAATTAAGTCCCTATCTGAATTTTCTGTGATCATCCTTGTCCCCACTTCCAATCCTACGTCAGTCATTTTGTTCTTATTTAATGAATTTAGTTCTCATGAAAGAAAATCACTCTCAGGGCAGGCAGCTCAAATGAGTGCTATGAGGAGCAACTGGCGCATCTTACACACTGCTCTGCCAGTGCCTTTCAGTTTTCGCCAAATACCATTTCTGCTATTCCAGTTCTGGGCCTTTCTTGGTTCAGAGCTGTCAGTTAAAGCTGAATTTTTCAGTGTGTGGTGTTCTTTGTAGTGTGCTCTGAATGATAGGAGGAGACTGGCTATTTCATTTTCCCTTCTCACCTAAGGAGGGTTTCCAGAGAGGAGAGGATACTGCACTAAACCATTGTACCTTTTATCTGCATTCTGTCTACTGCTCTGAAGAGAAGTAATAGATAAGGAGTAATCATCAGCTAATATAGGCAGAGATCTATTTTCCTCCTGTTTTGAAAATGAAAGATAGTCCCTGCACTGAAGAATCGACAGTCTTTGCCTGTATTTGTACAGACCCTAGTTCAATAGGGTCCTGATCACAATTGGGCGGCTACTGAAGTATTGCAAATATTATAATTCTCTTTCTGTATGTGTGACTCAGTACACAAGGTATAGTATGTTTCTCCTTGGTGCCCTGTCCAGAGGATGTGACTCTTCCTACCATCTGCCTGGCTCTTCAGATGAAGCTGAAGAAACTCAGGCTTTTAGCCCTGGAGGCTTTTAGCCCTGGAGGCTTTTGATGTCAGAAGAACATAGGATGGAGGCTATCAGGAATGTGAACCAGCGGTGTCCTCCTTAGTGTGTCTGCCTCCATGGAGACTTGATTTTTTTTCTTCCCTGTGACAGCGAGCTGGTTTTAAGGAAACTTTCCCCTGAGAAAATACTTCCTCTCTTTCTCCAGAAGTGGGAGATGAAGGAATTGACCACAGTAAGATGCCTACACTGACTTAGTTAATTAGCTTCCTTTTTTACCCTACCATTGCAGGGAGTGCCTCTCTACTGAGTGCCTCACTTCTATCTTCTGGCCTGCTGAAAGAATTTTTCATTTTGTAATTGGGTGCAGTGTTTTGGGGAACATTCCCATAGCAACAGACAAGGCCGGCCTTACCATGAGTTTCCAGATGAGGAGGGAGGGCCACTAGGACCCAGAGTGTAGAAAATTGTCATCTGCTGGTGCATATGTATATTTCTCTGCTGTATATGCACAGAGATGGTGGGGTGCTGTGCTGGAGAAGGAGGGCACAAGAGACATGGCAGGCTGACAGAAAATGAGAGAGAATAACTGAAAGCAGCAGGAGCTGCAGGGAGAGAGAGGAGGCAGAGCCTCTTATACCTCTCTGGCACCCTCAGGAGCCTGGACTGATTAACACCAGCTTCTGAGAGAGCTTCGTGTTTCCCGCTGCTTCCCTGAACCCACTTGAGGAGAGCAGGCAATCAAATGAAGTAGTAGGAGCTAGTTAGGCCCTTAAGATGCTGATATCTTCCCTCACTCAGACCCTGTTATCAGTCTGCTTGTTTGTCCCCTTCAACTGTAGCTGGCACAGAACAGCAGTCATCAGTGAAAGAAGAAAACGCCCCTCTAGGGCAGTATTGAGAAAAAGAAAGAAAGCAAAGGAAGCTTTTCTATCTAAGCAGGGAGGAGCTCTCCTGAGATACATAGACACAAATGTTCACGGTGAGCCTTCTGGCCCAGTGAGGATGTGAGTGGTGGGGAGATGCCTGATCTTCCAGTTAGTCAGAGTGTAGGTGACCTGGCAGCTACTGCAGCATCCATTTTTCCATCTCAGATGGACGTAACCATGCACATTCCTGAAGAAAAGGTAGATCAGAGAAGAGTGTGGTGGAGGCACAAGAAACAGCTGCTGCTGAGTTTAGTTCCTTACGGCTAGATGATCCAGGACTGTGGACCCACTTGAGCAGTAGCCTGGGGGACTTCCTTGTACTGCATGAGTCACAGCAAGTGAAAAACTTCTTGTTCCCCAAAGACAATGAAAATAGAAGTTTCCATCCAACACGTTACTGAAGTGAAATCCCCAATGGTGACAAAGTGGAGAAGCCATGGCTTATGTACTCAAAAACCCAGAATGTTGCATACTGTGTTTGTTGCAGACTCTTCCAGTCTAATGTTCCAGCCACATTGGATTCTACAGCAACAAAGGACTGGAAAAATCTGGCATGCCATGAGAAGGCAGCAAATCACCAAAGATCATTCTGTAGTCTCATCTCAAGCTATTTCCATCTAAGGTTAAAGGCCACCATAGATGATCAGCATCAAGAGAAGATTGCTTCTCTTTACTGCCAAAATGTTCTGAAAAGGCTCATTGCCATTGTGAGAGTGCTTGCTACCCATAACCTAGCACTGCATGGCACTTCAGATCAGCTGTATGTACCAAACTATGGAAAGTTCCTTAAAATTGTGGAGCTGATGGCTGAGTTTGACGCTGTACTGCAGGTGCATTTAAGAAGAATCACCACCCAAGAAATGTACACACACCACTACTTTGGAAAAACCATTCAAAATGAGATCATACAGTTACTGGCACCAAAAGTCAAACAGAAGATTGTGGCAGATCTGAAGTCCAGCAAAATATTACTCTGTTATTCTGGACTGCACACCTGACATCAGCCATATGGAACAAATGACTTTAATGGTGCGTTTTGTAACAACAACAGAACTTAGTGAAAATGTCCCTGCAATGGTGACTGAGAACATTTTCTAGAATTTATTGACATTGGTGGTACTATAGGAGCTGGTATGACAGATGTGCTTCTCAAAAAGCTGGAAGATATGGGAATTGCGACAGCTGACATGAGGTCAGGGCTATGATAATGGTGTCAACAGGAGAGGAAAGAACAGAAGAGTGCAGTTGTGGGAAAAGACCATGCAGCAGTGGTAGATAAACTGAATCAAAACAGGAACACAGTGATTTGAAAGAGAGAGGCCATTGTTGTAACATCACCAAAATTGAATCTAAGCTAACTCGTTTGAGAAAGAGGATCATTGGTAAATGTAATACTAGAACTAAATGCTGCAGAAATCTGTCGTTTTTTTGCTGCCAGCTCTGGCCACCATTTTAATCCTAGTATATTACCTTTCAAATGGCCAAATATCGAAAAGGGGTTATAAGGCTATGAGTCCCTAAAGGTGTTAGTTGTAGTCCAAAGTGCAGGTCTACCCTTGGTCTTTTGAATATCAGCAGTTATATTTATAATGCTTTAATACTCATGGTTTTTAAAACAGCAGCAAAAACATTTGTTTAGGAATCAAGTTATTCAGTGAAGCTTCCTTGGAGAAGTTCCTCAAGGATGCATCCTGTCTTAAATCAGACTTTTGTCAGCCCACTCTCTTCTGTTTGTACAGGATTTAGGTATGGTCTCCCAGTATCTTGTCAGGATAGTTCTATCTCCTATTCCTTTAAGCAACCTAAGTTATTCTTCAGCTATGGTTGCACATTGGTTCTTCAATTCCAATAGTCCTTTAACATTTCACACACACATGGTTCGAGAAAAGGGCAAAAAAGGGCACCGACAGTAATTTCATCACTAAGGGGCCATCACCTAGCATCTGTCCTGTCAGTCGTATGTGGTTCAAAAGAGGAAATTCATTCAACCTGAGCAGGAAACTTTTTTTTTTTTTTTTTTTCAAGCAGGCTGGCTAAGTCAAAAGAATCCCATGGCTTGCTAGATTCCTTCTTGGAGATTCTCTAACACATCTCAATAAAATTGTTTTCACCTAGAAGGGGATTAATTTACCTGTCTCACCTTTGATAAATTTCATAGATTCTACTCACCTTTTGGCTATCTACAAACATCAACTAGGATTTCTTTGTCATTTTCCAATGCTTATGTATACTGGGGGTGCTCCTTCCCAGAGACTGTAAAAATGGCCAGGAAACTGTCCAAATGCCAAACTTCAGTATACTACTAGTTTTTTATAGAACACAATTGAACTGTTGTTCCAGGTTGATCATACATGTCAGATGACAAATATAATGAAGTTGGTATCTCCAGACCACCATGAAATTCTATCCAAATTAGAAAACAGTTTGTTAAAACAATCTATTTCTCTTCTCCTTTTTTTGAGCAATAGCTTTTTTCACCTACCTTTTTATTCTTGGAAATAACTTGGACAATAGAATCTGTCTAAACCATGCTAATCTGTCCAAGTTTGATGCCTTTGTAATGTAGCTTAATAGTCTCATGAAAAGGTTACATCAACCTCTAAGTTCTACTTTGCCAGAATGAGCAAATGATCTCTTTTCCCAGAGAGACAAGTCTGCTTTCTGGGAGTCTCCTTTGGAGATTTTTAGTGCACATTGTAAGAGAAGTATGCAGCATGTTGTCCTATTATGAAGGGAGAAATTGCAAACATTATAAAATTAGGTACTATTTTGAGGTGACAGATGTTCGTCCCTCTTGAATGCTGGTGGAGCCAAGACGAGTGCTTTACAGCCTGTATAGTATGCCTAATGTACTGCTGATATTTGGTCACCAAGGCCGGGGGCGGGAGGAGGATGCAGTGCGGGAGGAAGCTGTCACCAGGCATATAACCAGCAATGCACCAAGGAGTGCAGCTATTGTGATAAGGTAAATTTGGGGTAAAGCCACTACAACCCTCTTACAAAATATATGCCATTGGACCTTGAATATTCATGTAGATCAGGCAGGAAATCAGCTTCTAAAGGCTTATCTGGAAGACCTCCATGTCTCTGTCCCTCTGTCCCACTTCCTTACACACATGAAACTCAGGAGCATTTGTATTGCTGGGATTCTACATATTTGGAGCTCATCTCCTAAATAAATCTATAGAGCAGGAGTGGGCAAACATTTTGGCCCAAGGGCCACATCGGGGTTGTGCAACTGTATGGAGGGCCTGGTAGGGAAGGTTGTCTCCCCAAACAGCCACCCCAGCTGAGAGCTCAGGGGCTGGGCTGGATGTGGCTTGTAGGCCATAGTTTAGTGTGTGTGTCTCTGGCAATTTGATCATTTTACAAAACATTCATAAATAGGCTTATGCACTGCTAGCCCCTGAGTCTATAATCTTCCTTTATCAGCCATTCTCAGCCCATCATAGTGAAGGCCTTTTAGAGATTCTCTTTTCCATAATGCTGAAGGGTTTTGCTGGAACCACCGCACATTTTGCCAGTGTGGGTTGCCAACGGCTTGGCATGACTGGCCAAGTCAGTCTAAGCATTGACCTTACCGTAGGCCCTTTGTCAGACAGTCGCCTCCAGTGGCATCAGTCAGAAGCCATTCACCAGGCTACTTGCTGCTAATCCTCAGACTGTGACTCTATCGCGGTATAAACTCAAAAATGTGATCCTGACAAACAGGGTTTCACTTGTTGTTATTTATGCAGATGAATAGTTAAAATTTCACATGTGCAAGTTTAAATATCATAATTGTGTAATTAGAAAAATGTGATTTAACCTAGCGTTTTTCTATTTATATACATGACAGCTAATGGTTTCTTTTTCTCCCCAGCTTTAACAAAGATTCCTCAACTTTGTAATTTTAAAACGTTTTCTCCTACATATGTCATTGTTCTTTTTTAATAGGATCTGCCAGAACAACTCTGAGCAAAAGCTCTGCATTTTCACATTATTATCTCATTGTCTATCCCTAGTGTTATAGCCTTACTCTGACTTCCTAACTAATCAGCTATTTCAACTTTCATTCCATAAGCTTTATGTCTGAGTGTAATTAAATGAGCATTAAGTCCTTTTTTTACTAGCAAAGCCTGAAAGTTCTGATATTACAGTAATAAGTGTGAAGTGAATTTTGAATGGCATTTATATCCGTTCATGGGCTCTAAATGTTTGATTTGCATAACTAGTTAAAATGATATCAGAGCAGCATATTGATTTAATTCCATCTCAGAAAACTGTTAATTAATAATGATAATAAATGTGTCAGTCCTTTATTATCTGCTTTGAATTGGTGATGATGTCTATATTAATACCACTTCAGTAATAGACCTCTGCTGGCTATTGTTGGCAAAGCTTTGATGGCTTCAATAACCAGCAATCAGAATTGATAAAATTTATTACAGGTCAGATTTTAAAAAAATAGTCACTTTATCACGTGTAATTTTATTAATGCTTGCACTTGAACATTTTATTGAAATAAATCACGTACAACAGAAACTGAGGAGGTTTTTGAACAAAGAATGGATTTTCATTTTTTAAAAAACTTTTAAATGTTTTTGTCATTGAAAGCAAAGCTTAAAATACTGAATATTTCTTCTTGCAAAGGAAATGATCAAAAGTAATGGTATGACTATATAAATATCACCTTTTCCTAAAAGTCCAAAAAATGCCTTACAAAGATTTAGTATGTTTAAGCATTTGACTAAAAAATGCACTAAAAGTTGGGCAATCATTGTATTACCATTTTTTCTACTATTGCTGTTCCGCAGTATTCCTTATTAAACTCTTTACTGTGTAAAAACTACTTTCTCTTCACTTACTCACATTTCCCAACCTTGCCTTCAGAATGAGGGCAGACTTGTTCCTATTTTATATTTTTATTAGATCATTTTTTTAAATAAAGTTGGTTTGAGACTTCCTGCTCTTCCTTCACCCCACCTCCTTGCTTTAGTTGGCAGAAGAGTCCAACTTTTTAATTACAAAGGATCACTCATACATTTCTAGGTTAGCGTTTATCCTTTCCCAGCAATATATGTATCTCCAGCCAAAGGTGAGATGAGTACTTTCCTCTCTGATCTATGGCAATGCAATTCCGTAAATTAGTATGTTGCTTGGGCAATTGACACAATCGGCCTTCTTTTTAGATCAGGAAATGTTTTGGGATTGCTACTTTCTGAGCAGGTGGCATGACCAAGTGAGCTGATGGTGTGTCAAATTTGGCCTACATGTGTGCTAAGTGGGTGTCATGAGGTTGCTACCATTTTTTTCCTTTGTGTTGATGGTTTCTGTAATTGACCTTCACTTCCTGGTGCCACAATTTTGGTATCTGTTGGACTGCTACAAAAGCTGTCAAATCTGAAAGATATATGCTTAAAAATTTGAACAAAAACATAGCTGCCAGTGATATTTGTGTTAGCAATACACAATTAATATTTTTGTAAAACAAGATGAGTGCTCTATAATCTGGCATGTTAATTTAACATTCTGCTTAATCTATTCTTGTTTGATTGTTTTAATATTAAAACAAACACAAATGATTAAAACACAAATTTCTAGATTCTGTAATCTCATACTGTCCCTTCCATATATTAGTGGCGAAGCACCTGATTCTGCAAACTTCTACCAGGACTAGTTCTTGCTACCATGCATAGTCTTACTGACAGGAAAGTTGGAAGTAAGTGGACTACTTGCAGAGTAATAGCACATTTGTTTTTTGTAAGCATGCCACCTCATAATAAGCATGTTGTGGGAGTGGAGTCTCATTTCTGTTACTCTTACATACCATTTAGGCCCTGATTCTATGAAGATTTACATACATGCGTCTCTTCACACAGTTTGAATAGTTTCACTGAAATTAAACATATTGATAAATCTTTGCAAGATCAAGGCTTTAATTTCTTCTTGAGATTTTGCCTTGAAATAATGGTATTCCATGTTCATGTGAATTGGAGTTCGAGGAACATGATAGGTGTACAGGAGTCAGCAGTAAGATAGTTTGGATTAAATCATAGTATCAAAATGCAGAGGCTCTTAGTTTTGTTTTCACAACTGCTGCTATTGGCAAGAAAACCTTTTGCCCTGCACTGAGGGGGTAACATACACAGGATAAACTTTTTTTAAAAAAAAAAAACAAAAAACAAAACTTAAATTAGGACTTAAGGTTAAATAAGCAGTGAAAAATAGGCAAGGAATTTTACGACGTAGGAAAAGGTTCGCTAATAGAAACATCACACCAGGTTAGCCTGAACTTTTGCCACATCTGGATTACAGTTGGGCTGCCTTAGGAAAGCGTTATCCTGAATTTGTGCCATGGTAAGAAAAAGAACGGTTTAATTAGGTGTGTTAACTGGTGAGCACTGTCATGCTACAGTGGTTCAGATGAAACAAATTTGTAACACCTTTTTACAAAGGAGAAAGGAAAACAAAGAAGAAACAAATGAACCCCTCCTCACTGTCCCGAAAAGCAGGACAAACAAAAGAAATATTGGGGGAGATCTGAGGAGTGGAGAAGAGGGCTGGGCATGCCTTTGGGTGTTGGTTTGAAACCTGTTAATCAGTAATGACTAGAGGCTCCCGCTGATCAATCCTAGTTCCTAAAACATCTGGAAAAATATTCCTGATCTGTTTACTAGGATCATACAACAAATGCTGGGAGAAGTCTAATCACCTCTCTCCATGCCCCCTCCCCACCAAAAAAACCCTGAGGTTGCAAAACCAAGTTACCCATGGTAGGCAGCACTACCAAATAGAGGGGTTGAAATTACACTGCCATGTCCTAAGGCTGCTTCCCCTAACCATCGTTATTGGAGCAGCCATGTTTGAATTGATTTTCATTCAGCTGGCTTTCATCCATATTTGCCCAATATTCACTGGACATCGGTTAAGGCCCCGGATGCATTATCTGAGTCAAACACAATAAAGACAGTCAGGTGTCATCTCTGTCCTGTGACACACTAGTTTCCAGTGTCCCCAGAAAGATGGGAATTCAGCCCCCTTTTGGTTTAGTCTTTTTCCTGCTTTCTGACTGCTCTCTGAATTACTATCCAGCATGAGTTTACTCTTTTTAAAGGAGACTTTCCCAGTATTCTTTTGTGGTAGGTGGTCCTTGAAAACTGGAAGACACAACCAGCAGACTCCTCATGATACTTATTTTTGCTGCTGGCCACAGCTGGTTGCAACTGCCTGCCTTTATTAATGATGATATTTTATATTACGCTGGATGCAAACTTGCATTTTGCAGATTTTACTGATTGTACAAAGTTGTGTTCTCTGTTTGTCTGAGACAGCATTAAGCAGCTTAGAGGCTGGTGCTGGAGCCCCTAAGAACAAAAAGTGGTGAATGTTATCTGCAACTGGAAGCTCATAGGATTATAGAGTAAATGCGTAACTAACTAAATTGGAGTTTTCCAGGTTGCTAGAATTAAAAAAATCCCTAATGTTACCAAAAAGTACCTCTGCTAGACACTTGAACAGCCACAAGTGGCCAGGATTTTGATTTGGTAGCTTGTCTAAAAGACGATGCATCTAAACACTGTATGAGGGCAATGATACAGCTCTGGCTAAGAGAGGCACCAATCAGATATTGTCATTTAGCAGGCAGTTTACTATCTTGTGTGAGTTTAACCAAATTCAGTGTTCAGGCTGGAATTTACTTAATGTTTTAAGCACTTTAACTGTTAGTGACAGAAGTAAAAATATTTTAAAAAGTACCGGTTATGCACTAGTCAGTTTAATAAGCAGTTACTACAACAGTGGTGTTAACTCAAGCACAAACTTGTGTGGCCACCCTTTTCACTATGGGAGCAACCCACATACCCTTTGGATATTCTCTGTAGTTTGTCTTCCCGTACACCCCTTGAACATACATAATTTCCCCCTCAAAACAGAATCCCTGGCCTATACCCTGCAACAGTGGTCCCCAACCTTTTTACGGCCAAGAGCACATTCTTTCTCTGCTGCGTCCTCTTTCACCTGGGGGCATGTCCGCCGAAATGTCACTGAAGTGCCTGCTTCCGTTTTTGCCAGCATTTCAGCAGACATGTCACCATGCTCAAGAGAACGCGGCAGAGCAAGAATGTGCTCTTGGCCGCAAAAAGGCACTTTGGCGGCATTATGGTGGACAGACTCCCGCAGGCACACACAAATGCCCCACCGGTCGACATGGTGCCTGAGGGCACCGCATTGGGGACCACTGCCTTACAAGATAGGCTTTCATAAATAGCAGCTCTAGTCTCCTTACCATTAAAGTTCCGGATAGAGCCCCCTTCATAGACGTTAGTTATCATTTACAGCTGTTGAAATAGGATCTTTGGCTTCTTCCTGGTTGGTGGTATTCCTTACATCAGTCAAAACGGGGTGTGCAGGCCTCCCTCACAGCAACTGGAGGCCCAGTATAAGTTAAATCAAGTCCAGACTTTTACAGTTTGTATTCTCTGTGAGGTACTATTAGGTGTAGTGACCACAGTGATAAGTGCAATGTAGTAACTCCTAGTTTTTTTTCTAAAATAACATCACTCACCAATGGAGATTCTGTGCTGAATATTTTTATGTGTAGTCTTGTGTTAATGACACAACACTACATTACAAAATTGTTTGCTGCTTCAGCTCAGTCTGTGCTATTTGCAGGTGTTAGATTTTTTTTTTTTTCATGTTACAGTCCAGCCCTGCTTTGCATTTAAAAATTAGGTTGACATAGCTAGTTGGGTGAGAGGTGTGAAAAATCTACACTTCTGACTGGCTATGGTGACCTAACCTGCAGTGTACATGCAACTATGTTGATGTAAGAATGCTTCTGTCAATGTAGCTGCTGTCCTTTGGGGAGGTGGTATTCCTATACCAACTGGGGAAAAAAAAATGTCATTGTAGGCTGCATCCACAGTATGAAGTTATGCTGGGATAGCCATGGTGATTTTGCTATGCTGACGCAGTGTAGTGTAGACCTTGTTTCTTTGAAGTCTTTTTTCTGTGGTGGCCTCTGTGTATGTGTAAATGAGTGCCTGACTTGGGAAATTTTTTAAAAAATGAATGGAGTTTATAAAAAAAAAAAATCTTGGAAAACTGATGTTTTGCTTATACCAGTATATGGCTTTGACAATGCAGCCTGACCCAAAAGAATAGAGGAGTTATGAAGCTGGTTGTCAGTATTGGTACCTAGTAAGTTTTCAAGAAGTTTTCAAGCTAATCTTAATTTTCTTTACTAGGTGAGTCTGTGTCTAAAAGCTTGTGGCCCCATCCTTGCTTTCATTTTGCTACCATTCTCTTCCTGGAAAAGCTCTTTTTACTTCAGAAAGTTTGAGAAAGCCTGATCTAATCTGTAGAACTTCCTTCCCTACTAAGAAGGTTGCAGAGCGTTTCCTACCCACCAGACCTCTAACTCTATGAATAGAAGACCACTTGTAATCATAACCATACCAGAAATCATCATAATGCAAAAATCACCTTCAGTTTTAAGTGAGGGATAAGCAAAAATACATTTGCAATGAAGTGGGTACACCTATGTTTCTGAAGAGGTGTGTTCTACACTCAGTTGAATTGCGAAATATGTAGTCTCAAATAATTTTTGATAGTGTCATTGCTATACATACATATTATTGCTGGTATTGAAGAAGAACCTTTCTTATGGAGATAGGAAGAACAAAGCATAAGCTTTCCAGGTTTTTTGCAACTAAAACTTGGATAATAGAACCAAAATCTGCTAAATTTCTGATGAGGGAAAGTCTTAGGAAAACACACGACAGCTGAGAAGTCTGTTAGTTTCTGTTGGAAATAGCAGAGTCAGTGATGCTGAATCAGCAGTATCTTGTATGAAGGGTTTGGTGATCACCTCTTTTCTCTGAGCTTTTCAGGAAAAGTTTCCTGCAACAGATTTTTGAAGCTTCTCAGATTTTAATGGAGTTTTCACTGGTTCTTTGACAAGCTCCTCAATTCCTTTGATAAATTCTGAATCAAGAGCTAACCACAGTTGCACTTGGGAAGATCACTGTCCAGTCTTATCTGATGAATACTTACTCTTTGTTGTGAATAGAAAAAAATTCTTATTCAATCCCTGGAGAGAAGAGTCCATTTCCATTTCATTTAGGTCCCTAGGGATATCAGAAAGGCAGTAAATGGCCCCCAAAATCACTTCAGGTGGTGCCGACACTTCACCTATGACAACGACCACATTGCAGTTTGAAGGCAGTTGCTGGTGCAGGGAACCTATATCATTGTATGGCAGAGTCCGAAGCTGAGAATTTATTGGATGCCTTCAATGAAGTAGACTCTTCTGTGAAGAACTTACTTAGC
The DNA here is from genome assembly GCA_007922305.1 of Dermatemys mawii. Classification (NCBI taxonomy): domain Eukaryota; kingdom Metazoa; phylum Chordata; order Testudines; family Dermatemydidae; genus Dermatemys; species Dermatemys mawii. The sequence goes on along the minus strand of ML677335.1, from coordinate 41,149,048 downwards.
AGCAAGAGTGTGATTCACGTAAGTGAAGCCATGAAGCAATAGTTCTTACATTTTGGATCCATGAGACCAGGCTACTATGCTTTCTTATTAGTGCCCCGGTGTCATCTATGCAGGTTACAGTACAGCACTCACAATGAATCTGGAAATCTGAGTGATTTCTAAAACGTCTTGCATAAACGTTCTCCTTCTGTGCAGTCAGGCATAGTTTTATAAAGGAAGAAGTTTTCTTTCTAAAAACTTGACCAACTCTGGAAGGGGTATAGCTTTCAGACACTGGTTGAATCATCAAGTTGAACAATTAGTTGCTTCTCATGAATTTTTAAAGCAGTTGATGGTGGATGTTTTCACCCAGGTCACTAAGTGCATGTTGTTTCACACTGTATATCTGACATGCACAGTTCGATTGGGTAGATGGTTTAGGCCCTACAACTATTGAAACCGTGTGTCTTGCACGGAGTAGGATCTGGTTTTCTGCAAAGATATGCACCTTGCCCAGTGTGTGATTTGTAGATATACCATATACGATACCAGAAGTGTATTCATGTTGATGCTGCTGGTTTGAGCAAGCAAGCCATACTGGAATTCTTTCAAAATCAGGGTGGTGTGGTGTGTTTTTTTTTGTTCTGTTATTTTTTTTTTTAAAGAAAATTCTCATGCTTATCTTTCATTGATGGAATTTTGTATATGTGTCCCGAAAGCTTCAAAACATCATACTGCCAATGGCAAAGCACTTCAGAATACACTACACATTTGACAGTGAGTTTTTTTTTAAAAAAAAATTATTGGACCCAGAACTGTCATTTATATTTCCACATTTGGTTTCAGAGTGGTCAGTGGAACAACTTGCCACTCTTATTTACATAAGATCCATCTCTAAATCACACTCGCTGCAGAACTGAGCTACAATAGACTGAACAACATAGTACAGCAATGCCTCTTTGGGTTCTGCAATTTAAAGTTGCCACTTGTGATGTTCCAGTTTAGTGGCATAATTTTCCAAAAATGCTGAGCATCCACAACTGCACTGGGACTACAGGTGCATTCAGCACATCAGAAAATCAGGCCCAGGGGTTCTAGCAGCTTGCTGCACATAGTCACATTCTGCTGTAGCCCACAATTAACAAGCTGAAGTTCTTGGGTTACGATAATATAGTGGTCTTAAAGGCACTTCCTCTGATAGGGCTTGTGAATAAGAATTTTGAAATTCTTCCTAGTAAAATGTTACATTTTTTCATAACCTCTTGCAATCTCCCCAAATCTACTGTGGGGTTGTAAAATACAACAAATGCTGAAGGCTGTATGATCTCCCACTCCTGAAGTGCACAGAGAGTCCAGTGAATGGCTTCTTTCCACTCTTTATTACAGCTCTTGGTGAAACCCTGTTAAAAGCATATTGTTTTTGCAGCCTTCTCCCTATTTTCACCTCTGCGTTTTCCTGTCATTTCTTTTTAAGCATCTGTGCAAAGGAGAGTCTTGCATTTGTTAACTAACGTACTGTGACTGGTGCATCAGCTCAGCTGTGCAACATGCCAACACTAACTGCTCCTAAATAACGTCTATTTGCATAGTGCATTGAGAGCTGCGAACTCACCTCTCATTAAGTGTGTGAGAACTCCAGCTAAACCAGAAGCATTAAAAATTGAGCTGAGGTCCAGTGGGGTATTTTAATACTGAGAGTCCCTGGCCACAGTGACCTTTTCTAAGGGAACAGAGATAGTGTGACCTCAGTGCAGGTAAAGAATAATATAAATAGGTGTGATGTTTTGGCAAAGTTTCTGCTGCCATTTAAGTTATTTCCTATGTTTTAACTCACGCTATTTATTTCCTACACATTTTCATGTGTGAAAATACAAGAACTCTTTTGGTTGGAACTAACAATAATCAGCAAAGGGTGAGGTAGTCAGGAATTGACTAATCTATTGGAAGGACTTTACTGCAAAATTTGCCGCTCGTGCACCTCAGTTTTTTTATTTTTTATATACAAAATAAGTGATGTCCAGCAATATTTTACTGTTAGCTGTGTTTTGTAATACTTGAGCAATATATAACTGTGATCAATGTTGTGACCTCAGGGAAATTGCTTATATAATTACAGAAAGTTTACAGTAGTAAGACAAGGAGTGGGGAAAATATATCACTGTAAAATATAAATATGTTTAAATTACATTTAGAATTTGGAATAGTTCCTTGCTTGTGTTTTACAGAGTAATCTGTGATTTAAATCAGGTTTAGTTGTGTTTTTTTCCTAAATTGGGCATTATAAATCAAGAGTAGTTGCTGCATATAGCACACAAGAGGATTTCTTATACATTTTAATGTTGCATAAGTAAGAAATACCAGTAGTTCAGCAGTAAAATTGCAAATGTAAGCAAAAGTGAAGATTTTTCTAAATTTAACTAGGTTGCATTTGTTTAGTAAACTGTCTATAATTTACTATTTTATTGCATTTGCTTTTGAAAACTTTGCTAGCCTTTATATATAATATGTATAAAAAAGAAGGTACTATATTATAATTGCTGTGCAGCCAGGAAAAAAAGAGGACTAAATAGTCTTCATATGGTAAGTTAAAGTAGGAAAAATAATTCTTGACACAATAATATACTGTTGTGAAAGTGTGTGATTTGAGATCAAGGAATTTTCAGCAATATAAAAATGTATTTACTATTTGTGGGCTTGTGCAGTTCTTAATAAAAATTTCATAACTACTATATCGTAGGCTATGTCCTCTAAAGCCTTTCCAGGCATGCGGTAGTCTGTGATAAAAATGTGGCAGCTTTCTTTGTTAAAGCAAATTACCCCAAATTAGGAATTCAGACAAATATAATTAACTTTTAAAACTGGATAGACCCAAAGTTCATCCAGATGAACCATTCTCCACAAATAATAATTTAAACATGCACTGTGCTTTCACATACGCATACTTGCTCTACCGATAGATTTTTATATGCCTCAGACTGTTAAACTAAACTAGGGTTTATGTTAACTGTGGTTTGAGAGTCGTGAACTCTGGGATTGAGCTGGATGATGTTGATTAATAGATGTATGAGGGTGAAAGACTCCAGGGCCAAGCAGTAGGTCCATCTTGGTGGCATCTGATGTTGATTGGCTTTGTCCTGCGCGGCTGCGCTGGAAGAGTGGACATTAAGATTAAGTGATGCTGTCGTGTTGAGGAGCGCTGCACTGCATCATTCTGGGAAGAGACAGCTGTGGTGGTTAATCCTTCATCACCAAGGGAGTGCTGCCAGCAGAAAGATATACAGCCAAAGATAACCCTCCATAACTTGTGCTAAAGATCAGAAAACTTTGAATTCACATCCATCTGCTTACTCTGGGGTGAAGATGAAAGATAGGCAGAATAGGAAATAAAAAACTCCTGAGGGATTAATCTTAGACACAGTATGCAGCACACAGTGAAAAGGCAGGAGCTAAATTTTTACATGTATTTTAAAGGAATGGAACTCCTTCAGATTGATTTAATTTTTATTTAATTACTTTTAATGCTCTTAGTCATGAGGCTCATTTAAGATGCATGTTGTATCTTTCCTAGGTAGTTGAAGAATGCTGTTATATAGTGTAAAGTTTAAAAGGACACTTGCTGTTAATACTGCATTTGTGGCTGAAACACAGAAGCGGATGACAGTGAAGGGTTTAGCATAATCTTTGGTACAGAACTCTGCTAATTACTCTTTAGCAGGTTTATTCCAAATTATCACGTGCATTAGGCAAAAATATGTTCAGTCTTGGGTGGTTGTGAATCAAGGCAGCTGTATTACACAGATTATTATTCATAACAGTGAGAGAGATTACAAAGACCAAATGGATAAATTAATCTTTGTGAAAATTATGTATATGAAAGACCAAGACAAGAAAAAAATTCTATGAAATGTATCACTTGATATTCAGGGTTACTTCTTTTAGCAGTAGTCAAATTAATATAGCACTTTCAATACAGAATCAGCATTTGTAAGAACCACCAAAGTCAGTTGATCCAGTGCACTTAGGTGGGATTACATTTTGAACTAACAATGGTTTTAAACTTCATTTTATTCCATACAGGTGTGTGGTGTGTTTTGTGGGAAAGGAGAGGTAAAAAATTTTTTAGTTATTGCAGTAACCATCATGACCAAAATGAATAGCTTCATAAAAACAGTTTTTTGGGGGCAACTCTTGCATTCTAAACTTTAGTAGAAGGGCACCCCACAAATTTCCCATTACAGCCTGCCTAAGAGATAGGGAGGAAACATTATCCGTTCATTAGAGCAGGATTCTGGGGACCTAGTTTGTTGCTTCTATTCTTGCTTCTGCTAATGATTCACTGTGACTTCATGTCATCTGCTTAACTTCTGTGCCTCAGTTTCTCTACCTGAACAATGGCTATCATCTACTTCACAATAGTGTTGAGGCTTAATTCTTGGTTATAAAGCACGCTGAGTATCTGGATGAAATCTCTTCTAGATGTGACTGTAGTACTGTTAATACCTACTGTCTAATGATTCAACTTTGTAGTTATCCAGGCATAGTGAAGTTGAGCAGAATTCTTGTGGCTTCACTCCAATTTAAATTTATTCTTCACTGTGTTTACATTTAATATTCTATCCATAGTACTAACACTGGTAATTACAACATTTGTAATTACTGCTCTCACCCTGTTGGCAGATTCCCTTGGCGTCCTGTTGGCACTGTAACAGAAGAAACTGGGTGCTAGAAGAAGGCTTTATTAGAGTAGAAGTTAATTTTAGAGTAATATTTTAAGGTTAGGCATCTAACTTTCTATTATGTGGGAGCCTAATGTTTAAAGCGTTAGGTGCCTAACTGACATTTTGTGCCTTTAAAAAGATCTCGCCACTGATAAAGTATTTGGAGTGTTAAGTCCTGGAGTCATGGGCAAGAGTGTACTTAAAATGCAGTTAACTAGCCTTGACCAACCCAAACTTGCCTTGCAGTTTGTTAGTGCTAAATATTTCTCTGTGTCCGAAACTGTTAGTAATGATGTCTTGCACTGTGAAATAGCTGCTTTTTTACTTCTCAGAAGTAGCTGCATTTCATTGGTGGATGAAGTGTTTTCAGAGAGTTGTATCTTTTGAAGTTATTTGGAATGGAAGGTGCTATATAAATAAATACGATGCATATAGATTGTCCAAAATCTGAAATTCTCAGATGACATAGATGTTTGCTCAGGTGTGCTGTTGAGAGATACTTCGTTAGTTTGTGTGCTTATTTGTATTCCTATTGCAATATGTATTTTTAATTAAAACATAGAAGAACATTTCATTGTTAGGACAATAGTTTTGGTTACATTAGGCAAAATAAACCTGAAGCCTATCATGCTGTTGTATTCAGTTTTGTGAATTGTGATAATTGATCAGAGATAATACTTACAATGCTATTGGTGACTGGTGTTGCTTGATTAATCTTACACAGATAAGATTTTGGTTATAATGGGACTTGACATGTTTTGACTTGAATCACATTAAACTACAATTTAATCACAGTATAATGTATGTATATATTATGGGACAGATATGTTCATAAGGTCCTCAGTGTGTGTTCAAGAGATGCCTAAATATGTCTAGATGTTTTAGATATCAAACTCGTTCAAAAATTTTAGTTGATAAATTAAGATTTATAGGTATACCATATACCGCAGAGCATTGCATTTTTTACTTCGAATCTGAAACAATTCCTCAAGTTGCATGGTAACGTTGGACTGACTCTAAAAATGCATGGTCTAGGAAATCTTTTGTATTTTTGTGCGTATGTGATTGTGATGGGAGACTTTTTTTAAAAAAAAGTTAGCATGTTGTTGTAACTTCTAGTATTAATGAAAAGCTAAATCTTTAACATGATGTTACAGGATGAAGTGAGCAAACTTGGCTAGGATGAATTTAAAATGCCAGCAATTAGGAGTGGAATGGGTTAAGACCCTGACTAATGTTGTAGGTTTACAAGAACTAGCCCTTCTTTGTTCTTTTTTTATCTTACACATTTATCATGTTCAACCTGGCAACCTAACCAAATAGCTATTTAAGTTGTAAAAATGAATCGTAGCACAATTTCATGAACTGTATGATATAACCGAGCCTAATAATATTATACAGCAAAACTTACAAGCTGTAGGATTTTTTGTCCCCCTTTAAAATAATAAATAAATAAAAATGAGCCTTGAGTATTTGCCACTATGTGTATGGAAAAACTAGAGAGCATTCAGGTGTGTTCTATAAAGATGTAATTTCCTGTCCAAACCAGTAAGGACTAATGTTGAGTGTTTACCTTTTGCTGGTGCATCAAGAACAGGGTGTTATTTCAAGATAGCTGTGCCAGTGAGGATTGAGGATACAGGTGTGTGGTTGTTTAACATAAAAGAGAGTTTCAACTGGTAATAGTTGAACCAAAAACTTTGATTGTTTTAAAAAAAGTATCCACCAGTATATTAAGAATGTTCCTCTACCCTCTCCATGCAGTATAGATGGAAAGAAACATGTTGTATGTATTTCTGTTAGTTGTCAGCATATTTTAGACTGATGGGCTTTGCATGTATGCAGCTGGTTCTAACACAGCTGTCAGACTGTGATTGATGAGTATCATCATTTAAAGTGTAAAAGAAAGCCTCTTGGCATAGAGGGATGTGTTGAACTGCTGTCTGCCAAACACCAGAGATGTTACATGGTCACCATTTCCCCCCCACCCCCTTCTCTGCCTTTCTGTGCTGTCCTTGCCAGAATCTACAAAAGTCATCGGGAGCAGCTCAGCCCAGCCTCTAGCTTTCTCATATCACTTTGGTAGTTGTCAGATCATATGAAACGTCAAAATTCATGTGGCCTCCATGAAGAGATATATTTAGTACAGCTGCTGCATACCTATGTAGTACCTCTGACATTGACATATTAGTTATGCTGTCTTTTGCAATCTGATATCTTTAAATTTGCCACCTTGTTAAGTTTTGATTAATGTGATTCCATTTCACTAAAGTAATTGGCTTGGCCTGTTGTAGAAAATAATCAGGCTTTCTATGGAACAAATGCTAGCACATGCTAATGAGGGAGTGAGTTCGTTAAATTGATGGCGTGGAGTGACAGTTATTAATGATTGTTATGATAAACAGACGAGTGCGAATTGGGATGAGTTGGGCAAAAGTGACAGTTTAAAAATAACGTATATTGGAAAGTACTAACGAAGTAATATACTGTTAGGAAAACAATCATGCAAGTTGTCAAGGGAAGAAGTGTAATTATACAGCTGCACGAGCTGCCTGGGAGGACAGGGACCTGGCTGATAATGGACACATTTTTTGTTGGCAAGAGGAAAATATGTTATGGCAGAGAGGAGTACAGATTGATAAATTAATTGGCCTTTCTCATTGTTCCAAGAGCAAACTTGGCCAGCAATAGCCAAGCAGATTAGGTAAATAAATGAAGTGACCAACTCGCCCCTCACCCGACTACTCCCTACCCTTTCTGTAATCCACCTTCACACAAACCACAAACTAACTGCTTAAGGTGGCAGTGCTCATAAAACGGTAGTTTTTTACTGGAAATGTTTACAGCCTTGTAAAACCAAATGCTTTTTATTGCCAAAGCTATGACTAACAATAGTTGAGTTAATTATGAAAAGCAATCAACTTTGTTATGTAAGGAAGTGTGAAAGCTGATTGGTGAATGAGTTGCCCTACTGATGAAATGCCCTCTGACTGCTTTTAGTTTTAAGGCAGAAATGGCTGAAGAGTGAAAGCTCATAGGTTAGAATAGACCAAGATGATGCTAATTGAGAGGTAGAGAGTCACAGGGATCTTTGTGAGATGGTGGGAGAGGGGTGATGCTTTGCTTCTTGCTGGGTTGCCTTCATTTACTGTTGCATGAGGCTTCACGTTTGACTAAAGTAAGTAATGGAAATCTGGGTAGAATTTGGGGGGTATGGGAATTAATACTCCTGTCTATTAATTGAGAATGACACCAGTGCCATAGCTTAGCTATCAAACCTATGCTTGCTGCTTCTGCATGTAAGAGCAGAATAGTGGGTAAATGTGGAGTATTTCATTGTTTTTTATTCCACTGTCTATGGTAAGGATTGTTGAGACTGCCAAATTATTATGAATTTCTGCGATTGATATGGATAAATGTGGCAAGCATGAGTGTGGCATGGCTTGGTATGCCTGAACTTGCTAGAGGATTCTGGGAGCAGGATTCTCTTAGCATTAGATAAATGGAATAGAGTGGAAAACTACTGGAGGTGCTGAAATAGCATTGGAATAGTTAACGGCTTGATGGACGTGTATGTTTCAGTGTCGAACTCTGGAATATCAGCTAAGGGGGCTCAGCCCACAAGGAAAACAACCACATAATCATGCAATCAGTGGGTTTCGAACAGGCTGACATGGGTCAAAGCGACCCCTCTGCATGGTATCACGCTAAGAGTTTAAATGAATGATTGATGAGATTGTAAATGTTGATAAAGCGTTGGTCTGGGTCTGTTTTGCAGCACCTCCTTCCAAAATGCTAATTAGAATATACCACTCCTTTGAGAACAAAAAGGTATATAAATACAAAGCAAAGTAAATCTGAGTAGTTCCCCAATTAACATCCAAAGAGGTTTCAGACTGGGAGACCGAAGTTGTTGGGGTAACCGAGACCTCACCTCATGGGACTTTACAACCCAAGGTCGTCAGGATAACCAAGGCCCTGCTTTGAGGGACAGACCAAGTGCTTGAGAAGGGAAAGAAGAAAGAGAAGTAGTTTCCATCTAGAGATGGTAGATATCCCTGTGTTGTTTGCTAATCAGGATACTGTGTAGACCTAACATAGTTACTGAGGATTTATGTGTGGGGAGCTAAGACTGGTAGGAAAGGATGTATATCATGTAACTTTAACTTTTCATGTGATTCTCTCAAATAAATGACTGTGCATTAAGAATACTGGTTTCTGAATTGTCACTGGTACCAGTTGTGATAGGTTTGGTCACAGAGATCCCCTTGGGACTGTCACTGTGCTGAGACTGCCTCTGAGCCTGTTTCCTCTGCCTGTTTGGACCTCCAGAACCCTGCCTTGTTGAGCCAGCACAAACCCAGCAGTCTGAACCACGCGCCCCAAAGCTGAAAACTTAACTGAAAACAGCTTAGCGAGTGCTCCTGACTCCAGCATCCAAACACCCAGCTCCCAATGGGATCTAAACCCCAAATAAATCCATTTTACTCTGTATAAAGCTTGTACAGGGTAAACTCATAAATTGTCTGCCCTCTCTAGCACTGATAGAGAGATTGTACAGCTGTTTGCTCCCCCCGGTATCCATTGTTCATTCTGGGTTAATTAATAAGCAAAATGATTTTATTAAATATAAAAGGTAGGATGTGAGTGGTTCCAAGTAATAGAACAAAGTAAGTTACTGAGCAAAATAAAACAAAACATGCAGTCTAAGCCTGATACATTTAAAAAACGGAATGGGTAAATCTCACCTTCAGATGTTCCAGTAAGATGCTTTCACAGATTAGACTCCTTTCTAGTCTGGGCCCAATCCTTCCCCCGGTACAGTCCTTGTTCCAGCTCTAGTGGTAGCTAGAGGATTTCTCATGACTGCATACATAGCTTTGGCACAAGGTGGGAATCTTTTGTCTTTCTGTCTCTTCACCCCTCCTTCTAAAGAAAAAGCACCACGTTTAAGATAGTTTCCTGTACCAGGTGACATGGTCACATGTCCTGTGAAACCCTATGCCTTCATTCTTCCTGGCCTGACTCATAGGAAGGCTTGCAAGTAAACAGAGCTATTTACAACCAATTGTCCTAATTGATGGTAGCCATCAAGATTACAAACCACCATTAATGGCCCAAACCTTGCATAATTACACTAGGACCTCAGAGTTGTATTTCATATTTTAAACACAAGAATGATACACTTATACAAATAGGATGACCACACTCAGTAGATTATAAGCTTTGTAATGATACCTTACAAGAGACTTTTTGCATGAAGCATATTCTAGTTACATTATATTCACACTCATTAACATATTTTCAGAAAATCAAATGAGTACAATGTGACACTGGTAACATCTGCCCAGCTGTGGGCCATTAAAATATCAGTTTCAACAAGGGAGGTGTGAGTAATTATTCTAAAGAGCTGAGAATGCCAAAGTGTGTGGGGGACCGGTATCTTCAAAGATTTCAGGCATCCCGTTCTCCTTACAAACACAGATGTCCCAGCTAAAATACTAAATCATAAAAATTGCCATACTGGGTCAGACCTAAGGTCCATCTAGCCCAGTATCTTGTCTTCCGACAGTGGCCAATGTCTTGTGCCCCAAAGGGAATTAATAGAATAGATAATCATCAAATGATCCATCCCAGCTTCTGGCAAACAGAGGTTAGGAACCTGCACATGCTGGCTAATAGCCATTGTTGGACCTATTCTCCATGACAATATCTAGTTCAGGGGAAGGCAACCGATGGCATGGGTGCTGAAGGCGGCATGCGAGCTGATTTTCAGTGGCACTCGCTCTGCCTGGGTCCTGGCCACTGGTCCAGGGGGGCTCTGCGTTTTAATTTAATTTTAAGTGAAGCTTCTTAAACATTTTAAAAACCTTATTTACTTTACATACAATAATAGTATATTTATATATTAAAGACTTATAGAAAGACATCTTCTAAAAATGTTAAAATGTGTTACTGGCATGCAAAACCTTAAATGAGAGTGAATAAATGAATACTCGGCACACCACTTATAAAAGGTTGCCGACCCCTGATCTAGTTCTTTGCTGAACCCTGTTATAGTCTTGGCCTGCACAACGTCGTCTGGCAAAGGTTGACTGTGTGTTGTGTGAAGAAATACTCCCTTTTGTTTGTTTTAAATCTTCTGCCTATTAATTTCATTGGGTGACTCCGAATGCTTGTGTTATGAGAGAGTATAAATAACACTTCCTTATTTGTCTACACCAGACATGATTTTAGACCTCTATCATATCCCACCTTAGTTGTCTCTTTTCCAAGCATCTATTCCTGGGAGCTGTCTGTTGGCTACGATGGAAGCCAGCTGCACATTGCAACAATCTACATGTTCCTATATTTTCTTTTAATGTTAGATTTCTAAATCATAGTCTTCATTATCTCAGTTGTGCCTATACAATACTGTACGAGAACAGAGAGCAAATGTGTGGTACCTCAGCCAGTTTGGCCCAGCATAAAAAAATTATTTCCTGATCCCCCCAAAAATGGTGCTCAGTCAGACCCACGCTATCCTGGAACACAGCTGAGTGTGTACAATGGCAGGCAGGGATGGTGGAGTAGCCTGAAGAGGAAAGAGGCTCAAGCCAGATGGGGAAAGGTTTAAATTGTTTGGTATGGATGTCTCTTCCTCCTCCTCCTCCTCCAATCAACTATCACTCTCCTTCTTTGGCTGGCCAGTGGGCTGCAGCAAACATGAGGTGAGCTGATGAATCCAGAATGTGCTCTCCTCCTGTCTCTTCTACCTCGCTCTGGGAGCAGCCTTAGCCTAGCCAGCAACATTCCACTGGCCTGATGAGGCTGGGGCAGGCATTTCTGGTCAGAGGCTCTCTCCTCTACTCATTTCCCTTCCAGGGACAATACATTCTCCTTGCAGCCTGACCAAATGTGTCATGTCCCTTGTCTCCCACTATCACCCAAAGATGGGTTTGTGTACTTCCCTTACTTTCTAGTTGCTTTCACTAATTACTAGCTTGTATAGTTATCACATCTATTGGTCTGAACCCATAAATGGGTTCAATAAATACAACCATGCAGCTGAAATTAGTAATACTAGTTATCCATTTACTGGCTGGTCGTTAGGATCAAGATTTTCAACTTGATGTTAGTTACACTTGATGGATAAAATCTCATCTGGGATCTTTGGCCTTTTATAATATTATGAGTAAGAAACGTGCACATGTTTTTACCATAAAACTTCCAGTTTTCATGCAGTAAGGTTCAGAAATCAAAACCACTGTGGGTAACTTCTTAGGCCACTTCATTAATTTGAATGTTTCCATCTGACAGTCCACCAGCTCTTTCAAAGGACACCTTCATTTTGAATGTAGTAAAGCATGTTTTTGATTGGAATGTACATTGTTAAAACAAAACATACAGGATGCAGAATTTCAAAATTCCCTTGTGATGGAGTGCACAATCCTTGGCCAAATAGACAAGGAAAACTAACTTGAAGCTAGGATGTGTACATATACTCAGTTTGAAGTCTGGTTTCATTATCTTTCTTACAGAGCTAGCTGAAGGTTTTTGTTGCACACAAGCTGAGTCCCATATTTCCAGCTAGATTGCATGCAAGTAGCAAGGGTAGCCTTGAACATCTCTTTATTCTACAAGCAGAATTCTATATACAGACTCTTTCAGCAAATTCCATCACTTCTCCCTATGTTTCTCTGCTGCCAAAACTCTGATTCATACCCTGTCTTGACTGAATTGCTGAAACAATCTTTTTCTCTGACCTCGACTCTTGCGAACTCTTCAATGTTCCTAACATTCACAAATACATCTTCAATTTCCTTCACCATTCCCTGTATCTTTCTGCATAAAGGTCAAATCTCTCTCCACTTTTCAGGTTCTGTACAACACTCTGCCTTCTAACATCTTTCATGGCCCATCCGCTTGTTTCCTCTTCTTCTTGCCTTGTTGCTCTGTTTGGTAGCTACTATGACTCTTGCCTTCATATCATTTTTCATGCATGTGTGTTCATGCTGCCTGGCACAATTTTCTTCTATACACTGAACATCCTTGATCTCATTTACCAATCCTTCCTCAAAATGTCTTGCTTTTCATCCTTGACTTGAAACATCATGTTGTTTTCTTTGTTCTTTCTCCATCCTATATTAGTCTCCAGTTGAATGTTAGAATTTACAATAGAACCTCAGATTTCCAACACCAGTGTTATGAACTAACCACTTTGCCACATACTTCATTTGGAACTGGAAGTACGGAATAGGGCAGCAGCAGAGATTCCCGTCCCTCCCCGCACTTCCTCCACAAAAAAACCCAAATACAGTACAATGTTCTGTTCAGTATAAATTACTGAAAAAAAGGGAAAGTAATTTTTAACAAAGAAAGGAAACTGTTTCTGTGCTTGTTTAATTTAAATCAAGATGGTTAAAAGCAGCGTTTTTTTCTGCACAGTAAAATTTTAAAGCTGTATTGAGTCAATGTTCAGTTGTAAACTTTTGAAAAAAACATAACGTTTTTGTTGAGAGTTATGAACAACCTCCATTCCCAAGGTGTTCATAACTCTGAGGTTTTATTGTATACAATTGAGTCCCTCATATTTTATTAATGTTTTAAACTCGTCTGTCTTTTTCCTATGTCCTTATTTTGTCTTCATGTACTATGTTTATCTAATAAAGATTCTAAGGTCTTTAGAGGCGAGACCTGTATATTTTTTCCAAATATGCATCTATGTAAAGAGCTAATGAAAATTGTTCTATACAAACTTTTAATGCCTTCAGAATAGAAAAGGACAACATCTATTAAGTTCTATTACATGGGGAGACTTCCATTTCTAAGTCATCAGTTTGTGTTTGGCCTATATCTGTAGTGACTGAAAGTTGTTGTTATGTAATACCTTTTGGCTACCCTATATGTGTTAATTTGGAAGACCAATTCAACTTTTTTTTTTTGGTGTCCACATTCCAAAACCAATATCCCAAAGTAGCACTAACTGATACTTTTCTTTGCCCTTTCAGTAGAGGCACATTTGAATAGGCATGATGTAGACTAGCTTCCAGTTCCTAGTAGTGCTGGTTGTACTTCAGAATTGAAGCATATTGGCAGAAGTGAGTGTTTAGAAGCTTGCGATGTCATTGTTTGTGGTATCCTGGTTATCCAGCTATTTAAATGCATCATAGTCTAGAGGACAAGTCACTTGACTAGAAGTTAGTTATATTTTATTCCAAGCTGTGCCATTGACGTTCTGTGAGACCTTGAGCAAGGCACTTTACAATTGATGGGTCAGTGTCCTCATCTGTAAAATGGGAATGATGTGAGCTTACCTTCCTTTGTAAAACATTTTGACATCTCTGGATTAAAGTACTATGATCAAGCTAAGTATTGTAGAGATCTCATTTTCCGAGGTTGTCAACTGGGCGTTATTCATAAACTCTAAGATCACAAAGAGTCGCTCTGAAAGATTAGACAGGACTTGATCAAACTGATATTGTTAGCACTAGCATGACTGAGACAGTTTAAGTTCCGAGACATAGTGAACGTTTCCATCTCCCGGTCAAAGACCTTGCCTCTGCTACTGGGTCTACTGTCACAAAGTGATGGAAAACTCTTGCATCTGGAATTGAAGCCCTTTCATCTCATGGCTTGGTTACAGGATGAATGTTGAAAGTAGAGCAGTCATCCTCCTCAACTGTCCAGACTCTCTGTGAACAGTAGGAAAGATTCTGCGAGGCAGATTTACCTGGTAAAACAGACAAAATTTTCTTCCTAATGTATCCAGAGTTTTCTGAATCCAGAAGAAGACCAAGAAATCTTGGACTACCTACTTGACTTGAAACAGTTGAACCTGTTATTTAGCTTGGTCAGGATTCATCCAGCTGCAAGTGCTGCACAACAGCCGCTAGTACATGAACACGTTTTATTTTTTTCTTGCCCAGCTGTGATTGGGTTTTTGAAAGGTCCTGTTAGGGTTTTCACCTGTTGAAGAACCAGTTTCACCAAAGGACCAAACTTAGTTCTGTTGGCTCTGATGATTTCATCCTTTTAGCCAGCGGTGATCTGTTCATTGTTATACTTATCAGTGAAAACATGTTGGTTTTTATTGCAAGGAGGGTAGGAGAAGTCCAAGCATAAATTGCTGACTCTCCTTATACTATTTTTTTTTTTAACCAGAACTTCCACCAGAACTTTAATCGGAAGTTAATCGGAACTTCCACCTCTACTGTATCAGTCTGCTGCTTGGGAGTCACGATTAGTGGAATGTACCCAGGGACAATCAGTTGAAGGAGAGAGAAATGTTACTTACCTGTACAATAGCTGGAGTTCTTTGAAGTGTATTCTCCATATGCATGTTCCACAACCCACCATCCATTCGCTCTAACTTCTAGCTTATCAAGATTCTGTTGGAGAGGAAACGGAGTCACAGTTGGCAAATTCCACCTTTTTATTCTCTCAACGTAGGGTCCGAGCACACTTAGGATGCATATATACCCATAATGAACACCGCTGGTCAAAAGACTCTCCATATTGCTTGGGTGCGTACACATCATTAGTGGGATATGAATATGGACTTGAACTCCCATTACTGCACAAATAAGTAATTTTACTTTTCTCAAGTTTGCTGTTCTCTCTCAGAAGCTAATCCCTACTTTCACAGTTAGATGTTTTTAACTAGACAGAACTCAAGTTCTATCCAGATCTTAGATGGCAATCCCATTTATTTACCCAGGAACAGACTAAAACAAGTTGAACTACCAAAAAGGTTCAGTTACGAAGTATTCTAGATGTTCAAACTTATGCATATGTAAGGGTGCGCAAGATGTTACGGTAGAGTGCTAGGGGCGCTCTCACCCTCGACTCCAGGGAAGGAAGGGGTGCTCATTTCCCCCCCCCCACTCCTGGGAAGGGAAGGGTGCTCATTCTCCCCCCCCCCCACTCCTGGGAGGGAAAGGGTACTTTCAGCCATTGTTATCAGTCCCTGCCCTATTATTGCATATTTCACATGCTGGAGTTAACTGGTTCTCACTGCCTGCTTGCCTTGTGCAAAACTAATGAAACACCTGCTTGTATTGTATAATACTAATAAGATAGAAACAAGGTACTAGTTATTCATGAGGTATGCATGAGATGCATATGTTCCTGTTATTTCTCTGCCTGTGTGCCCATGCGCAGTGGGCTTCACCCTGAGCATTGCTCTGATGCGTCGGGCTTTCCCCGTCTCAGTGGCAGCAACGAAGGAAGCCCCCGTTGCGGCTGTGCCACTTTTGCCTTCAATAAACTCCCTACTTCTATTCAACAGCTGTGTGTGCGCCTCGTTCCTACGGGACACCAAGTACGCTGCAACACCAGGTCTCAAGGTACCACGAAGGGACTGCTGTGACCACCCTGACCTGGGCGACCGTGACGGGCTTTCGTCCCTGTTTCACCTGTCGCTTATTGGCAATACACACTACAAGTGCCTCACAGCAGCGCGTGAGGGCTTGAGCCCTCTCCACCTGTGAGATCACCACCTTCTGTGCTACCGCCCGTGCCTCTGCTTGTGCCAAACACTCTTGCATTTTAACTCTTACAAGCCTCTGCAGATGCAGAAGCTAACCGTCCTGGGCCCGAAGTGCAGTTAGAAACAGCCACACCAACTCACCCATAGCGCGTCGCTCCATCCCAGACCACCGGCTGACCCGCAACCAGTGCAGCCCCTCTACGAGCTGCACCAGCGTGACCCCAGCAACCTGGTGGTATTCAGGCCAATCCGGGGCTGCCCAGCCAGCAACCACCCACGTAACCGGCCCCCGTCACTCCGTCAAGGGCCATTCTGGTATGCGCTGCAGGGACAGCGACGACTTCCCTGCTTCCCCAGCCTTCAGCCAAAGGGGCATTGTTCCACGGGACCCTGCTCGCTGCACCAAATGTTGCAGGGTACTCGAGGTCCCGTAGGAATGAGGCATACACACAGCTGCTGAATAGAAGTAGTGAGTTTACTGAAGGCAAAAGTGACACACCCGCAATGGGGGCTCCCTTCGTTGCTGCCACTGAGACGGGCTTCATCCCGAGCGTTGCTCCGATACGTCGGGCTTTCCCTTTTGGGTGTGTCACTTTTGCCTTCAATAAACTCACTACTTCTATTCAGCAGCTGTGTGTGTGTCTTGTTCCTACGGAACCTCGAGTACCCTGCAATAGCATACAAAATCACCTTCCATAATTTAAATGTAATTATCGCATTCCCTTTTTTCTAGGCTGGCAAGATTTTTAATGTTACATCTTTTTGATCATTTTTGAGAATTCCTATTTTTACATGGTGATCTTTTGATATGAGTTTCACTTGATTTTTTTGAGTCAATAATGATTTTGCTCCTTCCTTGAGATATAACGGTAAGGAGAAAAAAATACATCTGACCTAGAGGTCTGCAACTTCCTGTTGTGAAGGAGGATATACTTTTTTTGACCTGATGCTAAACTCTGCAGGAATTACAGAGACTTGTCTGTGCCTTTATGCAATGGTAGACAGCGGGGACGGGACTCAGATTCAGATAAAGAATGGGTGATTGTTTGATAAGATATGCAGGGCCACATCTGAGGTGCTGTGCAGTTCACAGGATGAACTCATGCTGTGTCTGAGGAGTAGGTTGCCCATCATCAAAGAACAATAGCTGTGCTCAGAGTACTGCTTTTGGCAGTAACTTTGCTTTGTGAATGTAGGTGTTTACTGTGTTAATTTTTTTGAAGTAACGGTATATTGTATTGCTTTTTGATACTATTTTTTCTTCCTGAGGAAATAAACTGCATATTTTTATGAGCAGGTAAAACTATTCAGATTTGGTGCAATGTCAATTTATTGTTATTTCTCATTACTCTCAAATATTTTGTGCTATATATTTTATATATGCAAAATTGGAAATAAGGGGAGTGAAGTATAAGATACCATATAACATATGAGCATTCATCCAACATAAAATCAAAACATGTTGGGTTTATAACCATAGCCTGACACATCAAATAGTTTATAATATACTGTATATTGTATCTAAATCATATAAAATGAAATCATTCCAATAATCAATAAAATTCAAGATGCCAGCAATGCCATCTCTTATAGTGTAACATTTTGGTAAAGTAATTGATTCATATTCACATTCCCAGAAATCTGGCATATTTGCAGAAATACTGTGAGCCTTTGTCCTCAATTTTCAACAGTGACTAGTGATTAGAAATGTTTCAAGTTCTGGTACCCAATTTAAGACAAACTACAGAGGCCTGATTTTCATATCGTAGCTGCTTAGTACTTTCTGACAAATCAGTCATTTAAGTGCCACTTGTGAAAATTTAGGCCTTAATATATAAGCTTCAATGAAGATGGACATTATTTCCCTTGAAATAACTACATGGAAAGATCACATAACAAAAGGACACAATTTTTTACAATAACTTTCTCCTATAGTAGAGACACTTGGAGCCATAGAAAGGAGACAGAACTTGAGTGGTTTTCATCACAGAAGACTTCAGGTCTGGTATGCTCATTTATAAATGACTTCCCTAAATCCCACCTAACTTGTCAGCTGTGACCTCGAGATTTGACCTGGCCAAAAAAAACAATTTCAACTGATCTTGTCTGTCATAAAACAATGCCTTTAGTCAAAGAGCACTCATTCTTACCTCCTCCCCGCCCCCAACTATAGTTCTTGTCAACTTGTATTATGCATGAATAAGACGAAAAATTTAGACACACCCTCTAGCTTCCCACTGTAATAGGATTAATCAGATGATAATTATAATAAGTGATAATACTTAGAACATCATTAAACAATGCTGAACACTCAGTGGCATTAAATTTTAAGAAAGAGACCAAATAAATAAAACTTGCCTTGAAATGGGAAAACTGTGAAAATGTCCTCTCTATCCAATTATCTCTGCACTTTCTAGGCATGGTCTGGTTTTTAATTATCTAAAACACTGAAGTATTCATGGGATAAGGCCTTTTTAGTCTACCCCTAATCTGACACAAGATAGTCCTCCTTGAAATATGCCTATTTGACTTTGTCGCAGTTTCCTTTCTGTTTTTTTGAATTCTGACCTGGTGATCAGTCATCTAGCTCTTTAAATGAAATTCTTGAATCTTAAATTTGTTCTGCTTTGACATGCCAAATCTTCAATTTTGAGTGGGTTCATATGTGATATATTTGGAATGTATTATTGAGAGTTGGCACAATTGGCCATTTCAATGTTGGGGTGCATCTCAAAATATGATAGAGAAACTGACGTTATAATGACCAGTTGCAAAACATTAATGTCACTTTAGGTTTGCAAGTCTCCATGCATTAGAAAATATCAGTACTTTTTTCCAAAGAGACGCTAATTTTTTTCAGATCACTGGCATTTTGCTGTATTCTTTTTTTCTCTCTGTGTGTTCTGAAGTTGCCTTTATGGTCAAGATCATCTGTTGCTTTATGCCTTGTGTACTAATTTACACTGAGGCAAAGTATAAAGTACCACTCAATCAGAATGGTAACAATGTCACATTTGTTTGGGTAATGGAGGATTTTCATTTTTTTTTCTCCTTGAAATCTTAAATTAGATTATTTTTTCCTTTTACTGTAACAATTACTATCTAAATCACATTCAACCTTTTACCATTATCCACCAAATCGAGACTATGCAAGTCTGACATCTTTTGCTAAATTAAATCCATGCGCTAGATGTGAAACTGCAAGCAGGCAGGCATGTCTGGGTTGGTGGAAAAGCTGAAGCAAAATACTGACTCTTTAGCAGTACTGGGGTTTTTTATTGGAGACATTGTAGGATATCTTTATCTTCCCAGTATTTCGTATCTTTCTGTATTAAAAAGAGAAATCTTACCACAGAAATCAAACAATAGCTTTGACTATAAGCTTTTCACAATAGGGAATGTCTCTGTGTGTGCGCTTGAGTGAAATGCCCAGGCAATTAACAAAAAAACAAAAGGATTGTTGTAAAAACTACTTGTATTAAACTAATTAAAGGATAGCACAAGCCCCAGTGTTTACTTAAAAAACAAGAGTCAAACCTATTTACACTGCATTGGATTATGATGTAGATCTATTTATAGTAAAGTACAGTAGACTGAAAGACCCAAATTGTTTAAACACTGTGCAGTGTGCCACTTGTAATTTAGAGTCTGAACTGCCTACTGCCAAAGTGTTATGTTACATTAATACCTCAAGTGCTTTCATAGTGTAAAAACACATGCGATGAGTTTCTTAAATAGACCAGACCAAGGATGTGGGGAAGGGAGTAGGAATAATAGTTAAGTATTAGAAGGAATAGGCATAGTGGCAGATTGTTCAATGATTAATATATCTATAATCTCTTGCTTTCAATTTTCATTCTCCAGCCTGCTTCCTTGCTGCCATTCATTCCTCAGGTCAATACAGTCTGAGCTCTCCCTCTCTCTCTCTGTCTCTGTCTCCTCTAGATTTACAGCTGAGTGTGAGAAGCAGAAAAGGAAAAATTTACCATTTTTTGTTGTCAAAGGTTGCGACAAGCCTCTTGAGTGCATAGGTGCTGGAATGTGATGTGCTGGGGTGCGGTAGCACCCCCAGGATTAAAGTGGTTTTCATCATATACAGGGTTTACAGTTGTGTTTGAAATGGCTTTCCGCACCCCCATATAAAAATTGTTGCAGCATCTATGCCTGGGTGTGCAATGTGGCACCAATGGCTTCTTCCATACATAGAGACTTTAACAGCTCCTGTCACATAAACTAATGCAGTTTATTTCTGGATTATTATTTTTAATTTAGTTTTGCTGCTGTACATCTTTACTTGCACATATCTAGTGTGTTTAATGTGGGTAACATAGTCCTTGTTTGTAATCATGAAGAGAGATATCTAAGCTTCCATTGCTGAAGGCACTTAGCCTTTTGCCTCCATGTCTGATGAAAAATCCACGGCATGTAAATTCATTATCTTTATGGCTGCATAGTGATTCTTGTTGCTTACCTACACAGCATGACAGAGTCCAAGAGTTTTACTATCTCTTCTGACATCCATAGGCAAAAGATTTCCCCCTGTAACTTAGCTAATTGATTTTTTTTATAGAAGTCATGCTGATAGAGGATACAAGAGTTGTACAAGGATGGAGCAGCTATAAAGGTTGTCATCTCTAACCTTCTACTCTACTTCTTCCAAATTTCGGTAAATTATGTAGCTATGTAGTTCAGATCAATAGCTTGTGAAAGCTGCTTACATTAGTTGTGAGGAGAGTTTCTGCATAGAATAGTCTTAGATCAGGTGTTCTCAAACTGGGGGTCGGGACCCCTTGGGATCACGAGGCTATTATATGGGGGAGGGGGTGTCGAGAGCTGTCAGCCTCCACCCCCAAACCCTGCTTTGCCTCCAGCATTTATAATGGTGCTAAATAGATAAAAACATGTTTTTAAGAGGAGTCGCACTCAGAGGCTTGCTGTGTGAAAGAGGTCACCAGTACTAAAGTTTGAGAACCACTGTCTTAGATCATGGGGCAGAAATAAAGTGAGGACGGGGTGTGTGCAAGGGATACCCTCAGCTCCAAGAGTAATTTTGAAGGATATACTCCTACTATTCAAGACACATAACTGACTACTGCTTTTGCTCAGGATGTGTAATTCCAGATTTTGTAAGGTCCCACTCTTCTTTCAAACAGCCACATAAACTTGTATATGTTTATGTTAGATAGTAAGCAACAGATTGGGAGACCAGTATTGATGTATTTATCCTGTCAACAAAATCACTTCTTAAGCCCTGTTTTACATGATAGATTTTAGTTGTTTCATATTTCTCTTCTCCCATCCTGTTGCTTAGGCCCTCAAAATAGTTTCTTAATCCTTAAGCAGAAAGGAGGCTTTAAGCACGGCCTTTGCAACTGTGTACCACTGCTAGAGCTGAAACAGTTAGCTTTCTCACTTTGCATGTTAGCATGTTTTGGTCATCTGTGGCATAGCTGCTCTGTATCCCCAAAACACTTATTTGATATAAATCACAGTTGTAGCTATGAATAGTATAGTTGGAGAAATAAACAAACAAACAAAACCCTAAACAAAGATTAGTCTTTTGTATTGTCCTCTACAACGTTTGAGGAGAATAGAATGAATTCAAACAAAATGTATTTTTTTTAAAGTGTACATTTAGTGTTTATGAAAGGAACTGGTTTGACTATCCTGGAGACTAAAGTTGTCCACAGAACAAGACAATAGCTTTGGAAGTTTTTCTACCTCACTAATGGGCCTCAGCCACGTTCTGAAGGGGTCATCTCAGGTTCAGTCTCCAGGCCTATTCAATCTTTACTTTCTCTGCTGAGGCTATCCACAAAGCTGCCTATTTGGGCAAGTTGTGAAAGAGGTTTTTGTGGTGGTGATGGGTGTCTGCATGCTGAATTCATTTTGCGCATGGTATCAAGGTACCATCAGAGAGTAACAGTTTTTAGTGAATGGCTTAGGTAGTTTACATAGAAGAAAAGTCTGCTCTGTAATTGTTGCTGATTTTTCAAGCTATGTAATAACATATTTTGGAGACCGAGTTACTGAGGCTTCACAAAATCTGGGTTTTTTGAGTGGTCAATCAATGTTAATCTGTTGGATAATTAAAACACTGTCTGTAGATTTTGGAGAAAATGTTAGCTGATTTTTTTTTTTTTTTTTTAAGATTGTGTTAGTGTTCACACTACCAAATTCTTTCCCAGAATGAACAGACTGACTCTCTCTCTCTCTCTCTCTCTCTCTCTCTCTCTCTCTCTCTCAGCCTAAAACTAGATATGTAAGAATATACCTATGGATACTGGGAGAAACAGTTCAGTTTTCTTTTTAATACTATTCCAGGTGAAGATAAAAGACTGAGCTCTCTATTGAGCTGACATAAGTTCAGAATTCATTAGATTACAGACTTTCTTTCAAGCTTTAGATGGGATAGTGAAGGGAAAAACCTGCACTGGATTCCTACATCTTGTTAGCTGTCCTTGCTGTATAATGTATTGCAGAAAGTGCTAATTGTCACTCACAGTGATTTGTGACAGAGTAAAATCTTGAGGAAAATTTGATTCTCTTTGTGGGGAATACAATAAACAAAAATTAGTGGGGGTAAAGTATGTTTATCTTTCTGTGGTAGTACTCCTAAAAGATAAATGATTCATTCCATACAGGGTGGTGTTAGGAAATATTTTTATTTATGGTCAAGAAACTAGAGTCATTATACATATATGTGTAATTCCTGTGTAAAATGCACCACATACACCTCTATCTCGATATAACGTGGCCCTTGGGAGCCAAAAAATCATACTGCAGTATCTGTGAAACTCTGTTATATTGAGGTAGAGGAGAGCGCAGCCATGCCCCCGCCCCCAGAGTGCGCCTTTACTGCGTTATATCAGAATTTGCCTTGTATCAGACCATGTTATATCAGGGTAGAGTTGTAATTATCTCAAAATACCCTGTTACAAGCTTTTTAAATAGCTTAAACTGAAGTTGTAGGGTTTCTCTTTGGTTTTAGCATGTAACTCCTATTTGTATTAACCATCACAAATATTGAGCTGATGAACAATTATATTTTTATATATCTTTATATTTATGTATAAAAAGTCTCAACTGCTTACACATGCAATTTGCGGGTTCCATGTTATGCTTTTGGTTTAAAATGAGCATTATGGAACATGGGGTTTAAAGTATCAATTTTATTTGTTTACTATTGTTTTCCTTTACCCTTTCTATAATTATGTCTGCTGAAAGCCCTATTTTAGAAATCTGTTTCCAGCTTAACTTCATATAAGCAAATTTAACACAGCAGTTACTTAAAACTTTTTCAGGTATATCCCGGTAAACTGTCTAGAAAAGAGTATAAGGTGATCAAAATTACAATTAAAAAAGGTTGTAGGATAACATATGGTATATCTAGACAGAGAAGCTATTTAAAAGTAAGTTGTTAATTGCAATGGCTTTGTGTTTTTTAGTTACCATTTCACCAGTGTGATAATTTACTATATTGGAATATTTTCCCTTTTCTCTTGCAGAGAATTTAGAGTTGATGGGTAAAACCCTTTAATAAGAAAAAACAGTGGTATGAAGTTGAAATATCTTTTCAGTGATTTAATCTGGTTGTGTGTTATGGTTAGAGTTGACTTAATTGATGAATTATGTAATGTAGACTCTGTATATATGCACAGTGTTCATGTGCATAATACAGTGGAGCCCCGCTATAACGCGACCGATGGGATCCATAAAATCCCATTGCACTAAATGTGGGGTCGCGTTATAGCGGGGCCCCACTCCCTGGCAGGCGGAGGGCTGCGCTTCTCTCCCCACTGCTCAGCAGGGGAGAGAAGCTGCGGCCCCACGCCTGCCAGGGACAGAGAACTTCGAGGCTGCAGACTGCAGCCCCAGAGTTCTCTGTGGAAGCCGCTGCCCACCCGCCAGCCGGGGGGGACAAGGGCGCCTGCAGCCCCGGAGTCCTCTGTTCCTGCAGGCATGGGGGCAGTGGCTTCCAGGGACACCGTGGCTCCTCGCCTGCCGGGACAGGGGGACTCTGGGCTGCCGGAGTCTCCCAGTCCTGGCAGGGGCGGGGCAGCGGCTTCCAGAGAAGCTGCAGCTATCCGCCTGCCGGGGCAGGGGGACTCCCCCGGTCCCGGGAGGCGCGGGGCAGCAGCTTCCAGGGAAGCCGCGACTCCCTGCCTGCTGGGATAGGGGGACTCTGGCAGCCCAGAGTTCCCCTGTCCTGGCAGGTGAGGAGCCGCGGCTTCCACAGCGAACTCACTGGTTGCAGTCTGAAGCCATGGAGTTCTCTGTCCCCGTAGTTTGGGGCTGTAGCTTTTCTCCCCTGCTGGACAGAGGGGAGAGAAGCCACAGCCTCTACCTGCAGTCCTGAGTTCTCTGTCCCTGGCAGGGGAGGCTGCAGCTTCTCTCCTCACTGCCCAGCATGGGAGAGAAGCCATGGACCCTGTGCCTGCCAGGGACAGAGAACTCAGGACTTGGGAGCCACGGTATAACCGGGCTATAACCAAACTCACGTTATAGCGGGGCATGTTATCCCGGGGCTCCACTGTACATTATTTGTAGTGTTAGTATTTAATTTTACCATGCATGTTTTTGAAAGAATTCGGTGCATGACAGAAGTAAAATGCATGTAGGAAATTAGGAACATTTGTAGTGAAAATTCTACATTAAGTAAAAATGACAGACTTTTTATATGCCTTTCTGAAATATACCTATGAAGGTGAAAGTGTTGCATAATAATCCTGTGAAAACATTAGTTTTAAGAACTTTTCATGAACAAATTTTGCTTTGAAAATCTAGGTACTGCACAGGTACATGTAAGTGATAAAATCTTTTTGTAGTTGTCAAAACAAGCATAGCTAACTTTGTACATTTTCTATTATAACTAAAAGCACTTTGACAGTCTGAAACCCAGTATGTCAACAGGGAAAGCAAACAGACTCTTCATTTTACCACCATGATTCATTAAGAGTTTTGACACTTTTGAAATCTATCACTTCAAAACAGTGAGAGACAGATGATTAAAAGTTATTGGCAAAATCTGTCGTGATTACTGATTTTTATTGATATTGCGTAGTGATTCCTTTGCTTGATAGTATTGTCTTGTTTGAAGATTGAGGTAGTAGACCATATGGAGCCTATCTGCATCTTTCATTGTATTCCATTAAATAGTTTCTATACCTCTAAGGTCTCTGGAAAAAAGGAAGAGAGAGAATGCTAACCTAGGGCTTGGTTACACTGGCACTTTATAGCGCTATAAAGGCCCCACAAGCACTATAACCTCCTCCCATCCACACTGGCAAGGCACATAGAGTGCTATAACTGTGGAGTTATAGCGCTCCTGGTAATCCACCTCCGCATGGGGAATAAGGGCTGTAGCACAGCTGCTGTAGCGCTACAGCAAGAATGTGGACACCCACTGCGTTACAAGTGATCTCTTGAGATGCCTAGAGCCATTTAAGGCAATTGACGTCTCTTCCCTTTGTTTTGAACTCGGCTGGAGGAATGCGGAAGTACCTATTTAGAGTTTCTCTCTTAACTCGGCAGATAAGCAATGCAAATGTTTAAGGAGGGAGCCTGTGTGAAAACAAAGCCTTCTGTGAACGGAGGCTCGCTGACAGGCTTTCAGAAGAACAGAAAAATCACTGTCTCTCTCCCTCCGCATACACACAATGCGTCCCCCCTCACCCCCCTAGTTTAAAAAGCACGTTGCACCCAGCTGAATGTTGGGATACCTGCCCTAATGCGGTGCTCTTAATGCCGCATTAAGTGCTCCAAATGTGGCCATGCTATACTGCTGGCGCGTCTGAGTGTGGACATACAGTAGCGCTATACATATTACTGTATAAGGGGGCCGCTATAACCAATAGCGCTATAATCTTGTAAGTGTAACCATACCCCTAGTTGCTGCTTGGTTGACTGTCATGTTTGTAGTCTACCTGTCAGTTCTCAGTTTGGTTGATGCGTGGAACTGCGTTGCCCTGATGTCTAAAGTCGCTCACAATTAACTTGAACCAGAGATGCTGCCAGTGCAAGACTGGTTTGGAAAGATAAACTAGACTGCAGTGACCTGATATTTGCTTTCTCAGTCTGGGAAAATTACCATGTGTTTGTCAATAGAATGCACTATGCTCAGGCATTCTAGAAAAACATTGCATCAGGCCATTTTGTCCAACGCTGCATACTTGTTTTTGGTTAGTAATTATTTCTCTGTTTAAAAGGCCTTTTTAAGCTGTTCAGAAACCACAGATGTGTAAGTGTTTTGCTAGCCACCTAAGATCAGTACGAATATATACTTTTTTCCTTTTAATAAAGGTTTTACAGATAGCCTCAGAGAATCCTTCAATACCTGCTTACAGTAGCTGAGGCTTGGAAAAGTTTTTGATATAGAATTGTGATCAGCTTTTCAACAGTACTGTTGACTAGTAATGCAGTCCTCTAAGGTTGTCTACACTGTGACTGGGATGTAATTATTTAAAATAGTAGTGAGGATGTTACTGTGTGGGCTTCAGCATGGACTGCTACAGGTGAGTACATATCTGGGGGGGTTAGGTGCAGCCCAAGGCACTGCATCCTCACTGCTATTTTTAGTGAGCTAGCTAGATTAAGGTTAGCATGGGTATGTGTCTATGAGCCATGAATTACACCCCTTTGTTGCAGTGCAGACATAGCCAACGGTCTGAGCATTCTGGCCCTGATCCAGAAAAAACAAGTATATGACTTGTCCCATTGAAGTCAGTGGTACCACTCAAATGATTTAAAGTTAACTGTGTGTGAATGACATGTGTATAACCTGATCAAGGACATGGTGCTCAAGATTTTGCAGGATCAATTCCATAGTTCATTCATATAAAAGTAATTTTGTCTTGCTCTTTTGTCTGTATGCTTGACTTAGAACTCTCTCCCCTGACCCTTGGTCAATGTGTGTATTTTCTGTGAATGAGAGTAGTTGCATATTTATTTTTTGCCCTTTCTCCTGAGACTGCCAAAAAGCCTGAATTTCAAAGACACTGTTCTGGGTTCCTGAGCCTTATCCTAAATACAGCTCCAGACTCATCCAAGGAGAAGCATGGGTTATCAGTGTATGTACAAGTGTGTAAGCAAATTGAGTGAGATGAACATTTTGAGCCCTTCAACTGTCATACTATGGGTAATGCAGTTCAGGTGGCTCCAAGGTAAGAAAGTTTCCAGTTGATGAGTGTCCAGATTCATAGACATGCTCAAAACTATGCCATCCTACCCATTTTTTTCTTAACTTATTAAACTGATCTACTAGCTGCCTAAAAGTGAATGTGCAAGCCATGTCTGTGGTGGAAAACTGTTTTTGTGCTTTTTGTTTTTTTTCAACTAGCAAAGCCAACAAACACCTTCTCTTGCACATTGCTTATAACGTTTTTTCTCAATAGTACAAAGCAGAACGTTTTTTCATGAAATAACAATAAATCTGTTAGCAATGGATTTAGTGTACCATGGTGAAAATCGGGGTTAAAATGGATTTGTCTTAATGGCAGTTATAATAATGTCCCATTGAAAAAGTCTTGACCAATGCCATTTAGACATCGAATTTCGGTTTTTTAGGTATCAAAAATCACACTTACATTATTTGGGGACATACAACGCCCCTCCTCCACCACCGAGTTTTGAAACTAAATTCTACATGCTCTCAGAATCTCTTGATAAAAGTACCCTCTTGTAAGCATCACAATTTGTGTAGTTGGAAGACTTCTAGATAGACATCTGAATGCCATTCTGAATCCCCTAACACAAGCATGTCTGTTAGGGAAAAGTATTCTTACATTTAAATAAGACTATTAAGCAGTATTCCTGAATAATGGAATGGTGTTACAATGAACTCGGACATACCACTTTTTCCCTTTCACTTCTAGGGTATTACTTCCTACAGTGAGAGGTTTATAGAAAGGAAGTTTATTATAGAGAGAAACAGGATTATTTCTATAACAGGTACTTTCTTCTCATAGCCATTAGTGAGAGCCTGAAAATGAAGTATCCGAAGCAAAATCCACATTTTATCAGAAAATATGTCTAAGTTTAAGAAGCTGCCTAATATTATATAACAGAAAAGCAATTTTCCCAATATTGGCACCAGTAACACTACAACCAGTGAAGATTAGGTGAGGTTTTACCAGATTATATACTCAAACTTTAAGAGGATTTCTCAATATGTAATGTAGAGGTTTTTAAACAAATAGATGTAGATGAGGCAAAAATTGCCTTAAGGGAATTTGATATTGACTACAGAGAGATTAAAACGTGTAGAATATTTTTGTGCTTCTGGGATATGAGCTGTACTGGTATGTTTACAGATATGAGACACCGTAATCATTCTGTAGTTCACACGAACAGCTTAGTTTCCATACCTTTTGTTTGGTGTCACAATGAGATTTTTTGTTTTTTCCTCAGTCAAGTCATTTTTATGCACTAGAATTTCAGCTGGAGAGACAAACAGCTAATATTTTTGTGGTGCATAAAAGATGTAACTTCACATTTAAATTTATTGTAAAACATTACACGCACCTGTAATTATATTACTTTAAAATAAAGCCTTCATCCATTCTAAGATCTTTTGATGTCCCTTCCCTGCTGACTCTTTTTTTTTCTTGTTCCCACTTACGTTAATGTGAAGAGACAGTTGAGTAAATGCACAACGAACTTCAAAACCTAGTAATTGTTTTTCAGAAAGAATGAAACTTGTGAATTAGATATGGATTGTAAAAGAACACCAGAGCTGATTAGTGTTCGTTAAGTTTGCCTGCTGGACCGTTCTGACACCTGTCTTCCAGCTTTCTCCATAAATGCTGCTGCTGATCCCTCTGTACTGCCAGTCACATGACAGCGAGGTAGAATTTGTGGGTGGGAGTTAAGACTCCCAGTGAACCTTGTCAGGCTTAGCAATTCATGAAACTCGACATAAAAGGCAACGTTAAACAAAGAGGAGTTGAATCCATTTACATGCAAACTAGTTATCTCTCTTTCTCTCTGCCTAAAACAACCAGGAGTCCAGTGGCACCTTATCTATTTGGACATAAGCTTTCATGGGTAAAAAAACCCTACTTCTTCAGATGCATAGAGACTGTGTGTGTCTGTATATATGCATATATAAAATAAAGCCTGCAATGAATGAATGTTAAAAGGGTTACTATTTCTTTCTTATAGGATGTGTAAATGCTAAGTTTCATAAGATGTTTTCTTTGCGGGTGGGAGGGAAGGGAAACCAACTTTCAAGGCACTGAAAAATTGCTTTTTAGGAAAAATCTGTTTCATCCTAACCATCTGCTTGGATCTTGTTTACAGCACAGTGTGCCAGTTTGTGCTTATTAATCATGCTTACACAAGTATCTTAATTACTCCCTGTGTAGCTGCTCTGTCTTGAACTCAGAAGTTGACCTTTCTCTTTTTATTCCTTTAAATCATTAATCATACATAATCAGCGCCAACGGGGCAGAGCCATGAAGAAGGCTACGCAGATTCTGAAAGCACACACACCAGTCCTGGGAAGCCATGCAGATGAGAGTGACTCCATTGCTAGCAGTCAGGCATATCTTAATTAATGACTTCTTTGTCTGTACGTACGCACACATGTATCCTGATTCTGTTTTTTCCCTTTGCTTGTATCTGTCTAGAATTCATTGACTCAGTTTATTATACTGACTGTCATAAAGAAGTATGTCTCTGCATTTAAAAACATTCAAATAATCTGTAAGAGCTGATAAGGAAGCAGACCCTTTTGGTTGTCATATATGGGAATTCCTTCTCAATGTGCTAGTTAAATTCTGTAGAGTGAGCTGTTTGGGTTTAAAAAGAATCTCCTTTCTGAACAACATCTTTGAAAGTTGCAAGTATTTCCAAGATGAACAAACGTGTGTGTGTGTGTATGCGTCTTTTAAAAAAGAGGAATTCTGATAAGTAAACCTTATTACTTTCACTAGGAGCAACATGCACAAAGCAATTTTTCCCTCCAGATTTTTCTTTGGAGGGGGGAAAAAAATCCAAAAATTGCAGTATTGGAAAAATATAGATTGAAAGAGCATGGCTTGAATTTTAGAAAAAAAGCCTTCTGGTTTCCAATATACTAGACAAATTACAGTATGCAAAAGTAATTTTGCCTATCCCTAAACTATTCATATGATGAAAATCCTATCGATACTATAAAAAAGGAGAAATCTGAACTGCACTGTCTGCTCATTTTGTCGGCTTAGATTTTTGTACATGTGGAAAAAAGAGATTTAAGATTCCATTACAGTGTGACCTGCATTTTCTGTCTATCTCTATTATATTATTTTTGGTTTTCTTACAATACTATTTTATGTTTTAATATGAGTTTGAATCTATCTAATCTGTTGAGCTCACTAGTGGTGTGGATGTAGTGAAACAGACTCTCACTAATCTTGAATTATAGCTATGGTATGATGATGAGCAATTTGGTTTTATATTTATTGTGATTACATGAAAAAAATCCATTCTATCTAATGTGCAACTGGAAAATGTAAAGGAAGAAAATTTGTAACCTAGAACAGAAAATCTACACAGTGGAAAAACCACCTAATTCAGATAAAAATTTTGCCATTCCAAATGCAACAGAAATATATAGCTTTTGAATTTTATGATTTAGATTAAACCTTACTTGTTCATGAGGTAAAGAAATAAATCCATTTACACTGAACGAGGTGAATGAGCTAGCTGTTTAATCCAGTCTAGCTTGTATATTTGACTGGCCATTTCTTTGAAATTGTTTTCATTGATTTATGAAGTCACAGTTCTCTCTGGTGTTTGCCATGAGGCCATTGTGTAGTTCTGGTATGTTGGCAGGCACATGCTTTTGGCAGATCTGAACAGATGACAGCTGTAATGCAACAGAACATGTAACCAACTTCACTGGAGAAAGTAATAATCTGAGAGTTTGAACTGAAACACTTGGAGCGTGGATTGTGCAACCCTCACTTGACTTAGGAACTAGTAGCAAATGGAAGTTTGCGTTTGGAAATATCCATGACTTCTGGAACAGCGACTTAATCATTTTAATGCCCCACTTGGCAGAAATTACATGTTCACTTCTGCCCCACAGAAAGCAATGAATTTTATCTCTTTCTGTTTAAGCACAACTATTTAGGAAGGCCTCCAAAATGCTTTTGCTAACATCCAGGAGCCTATTTTATAGAAAAATGGTGGGTGGATGTTTCCAGAGTATTCCCCTTTCAAATGTTTATTCTAACTTTTTCTTTCATAATCTCTCTTGCTGTTTTGTAAGATGTGTAAAGTATATTGGTTTAGAAAAATACCATTATGTTTTTGATCTGCATTAATCATAGTCATTAGAGGTAAGTTTTATGGCTTTTCCTCTTTTTAAACTTGATACCCTAACTGGTTTTCTAACATGCCCTCACCATAGCCTGTCTGTCATAATGACATTTTACCATAATTGCCCATCATACTGTATGTTACTTTAAACTGCATATATCTGCCAAACACAAATGGGTTTGGAAAACCTATAGAAAGGATCACTTTTTATTTAAAATCACTTTGCGAAGGAATTAATCCAGCTCAGACTGCATGTTTGGAACTGTGAAAGGCAAGGGGTGGGAAAATTCAAGTAATACATAAGGATTAATTTTTATAGGAAAAATATAAACTCACATTTAGGAAAGAGTTAAGGAATGAGCAGGGATTGGATTTAAATGAGTTCACAATTTTAGAAAGCGACAGAGTCCTCTGGCACCTTATAGAATAACAAAGGTATTGGATAATAAGCTTTCCTGGACTAATACCCACTTCGTTGGAATTTTAGAAAGTAATTCTTAAATTACTGGAAGGAGGGGAACAATTTGGAATGAGAATAGGGGAATGGTTGTATACTTTTTAACACTCCTTTGTGCCCATGCTGCATAAACAGGACTCCATCTAGATTACTTCACAGTGAAATTGATGGATTTTGATAGAAATTAGTTTCAATGGGAAATGGTTGAGCCTTTGGATTGGAGGCTGTTTTGACAGAGACCTATTCAGTTATATGTCTGGAAAGCATTAACAATGGCACGCTTTGGGCACTATATAAATAACCGATTCTTGTTACCATAATCATACTTTTCCAAAATGATGAATGAGTATCCATGGTAGATTACACCAGCTGAGGTAAGGAACCGGTTCGCTTTGTCAGTCCATCCAACCCATTCCCTCACTTCAACAAGGTAAAGTAGACTTCATGCTGTCAGAGCCAGGAGAAGCTTGAATGCTCCTTAGAAACTTGTGTTCATAATTGAGCACTTCATTGTGTAAGATGTATGGAAGGTTAAGAAGACACTTATTTGTGTCAAAGCCTTTCTCAGGACATGTATCAAAAGTGTCTCAGCTGGTTGAGAATATCCTGTGTGAGGCCTGGAAGTGTCTGTTCCAAATGCCCTGATTCTATGCTTATAAAGGCTTTCAATCCATCATGGCGGTATCTGTGGTTTTGAATCGTCCCTTTTGTGTACATCCTAAATTAAGATCTTAACATGTCATTATATTGGATCCACCTTCTATAAATACTCATGGGAGGGGAGAATTCATGATGTATGCAATCCATGTGCTAAGCCCTACGTTAAAGCAATGGATTTTTAGTAAAAGAAAAGCTTTAAAAATGCCTGTTGTTAGGATGTGGTTCTGAGTGTCCTGGAGTGTGAGGTCTTTGGTTTACCTATGGAATAGCTATAGCAGGGGTCGGCAACCTTTCAGAAGTGATGTGCCTAGTCTTCATTTATTCACTCTGATTTAAGGTTTTGCATGCCAGTCATACATTTTAACATTTTTAGAAGGTCTCTTTCTGTGAGTCTATAATATATAACTAAACTATTGTTTTATGTAAAGTAAATAAAATGTTTAAGAAGCTTCATTTAAAATGCAGAGCCCCCCAGATTGGTGGCTGGGACCCGGGCAGGGTGTGTACCACTGAAAATCACCTCGCGTGCTGCCTTTGGCACACATGACATTGGTTGCCTACCCCTGAGCTATAGCATGGGCAGATAACAGTGGGAGTTCTTCACACTGCTCTGTGCTTTAACCCTCTTCTAGTAGTGAGAAAGTGGTTGGTTTGGTGTGTTTGTGTTTGTTTGTTTTTAAGGTGAATCTAATCTAGGGCTGGCCAGCCTGTGGCTCTGGAGTGGCACATGGCTCTTCAGAAGTTTATTATGTGGCTCCTTGCATAGGTGTTCACTCTGGGCCTGGAGCTATAGGCGCTAACTTTCCAATGTGTCAGTGGTGCTCACTGATCAACCCTGTGTCTGCCCCAGGTCCTGATCCCACTTCACTCCTTCCCACCCAAGGCTCCTGCTCCTTCCCCAGAGCCTGCCACACCCTTGCTCCTCCTCCTTCCCCCTTCAGAGTCTCCTGCACATTGTGAAGCAGTTGATTGTGGTGCGGGGGAAGCATGGGGAGGAAGAGGGAGGTGCTGATTGGTGGGGCTGCCAGAAGACATTGGTAAATTCTGGCTTCTTCTCAAGCTCAGGTTGGCCACCCCTAATCTAGTCTCTAGCTCCTTCACTGAGATTTTAAGCACAGGTGCTTGGTGGGGTGTAGGATTTTGTGATGTGGCTGTGCAATCCTTTAATTATGGGACATATACCAACTGTCATTAGATAATAAATATTTTTGGTCACTGCTGATCTGGCCTGGATTTGAACAAGCAACTTAGATGTGTAAGGTTTCATAGCAGTGTTGTAAAATACTGGACTTGGAATTAAGAGATTATGGTTTTCTTCCTCGTTCTGCCACTGACTTGCTGTGTGTCTTTGGTCAAGTAA
This sequence comes from Dermatemys mawii, assembly GCA_007922305.1. Taxonomy (NCBI): domain Eukaryota; kingdom Metazoa; phylum Chordata; order Testudines; family Dermatemydidae; genus Dermatemys; species Dermatemys mawii. The sequence continues at coordinate 41,115,101 of ML677335.1, read as the reverse complement.
TTTCACTTTCTTGTGATTCTTTCCCCTCTTGCCCTTTTTTGTTTACTTAGATTGTAAACTTCTTTTTGGGTAGGAACTGACTCGGTGTGTGTGTGTGTATGTGTGCGCACGCACACGCAGAAACAAGCCCAGCTATTTGGGCCATTAGTCAATAGTTCTGTTCCCTGGAGCTATTGGAGTAGGTTCCCTCTTCCTCTTTTCTTCCATTGCAAACCTGGACCTAGATAAAATCTAGCTTCAGTTTTCACTTTGTTTACCTGACAAAACTTCGGCAAAGAAACCTGTAAAAGCAGATCACTCCTGTATTCAGTAGTCTTCTATCTTAAAAGTCTTACTGGTATGGGGGTCTGGCTCTGGGCCCCATGAAGGGGCAGGGCCTTAGATGAAAGGGATGGGGCCCCTGGCAGAAGGGGAGCCTGAGATTCAGTCTCCCCCAGCCAGCCCTTTAGCGCTGGCCAGCCTTGGCACCTGGCACTCTGGCGGTGATTTAACAACTCTGGGGCTCTGGTCGCTGCTGTGGTAGCAGTGGCTAGAGCCCCAGGCCCTTTTAAATCACCGGGCCTCAGCCTAGCTGCCCATTTCCCCCATCTCTTGGCAGCACTGGGGGAAGGGGCAGCAATGTTAAAGCACTGCCGTGGCAGTGTTTTAAGGACCCTACCAGCAGTGCTGCCAATGGGAGAGAAGGGCAAAAGGGGCAGTGACCTTAAAGCACTGATGTGGCAGCGCTTTAACGTTGGCTATGTATGGGCCAGTACCAATGGCCACTTCTTACTGGTATGCCATACTAACCCACTTTCACCTCTGAATATCCTCCAAACGTATGTAATAGAGTTGTGTTCTATTTATTGCCTCTATTAAGCAGCTGCTGTTTGTGTTTTTCAGTGACCACTTAAGACGCGCTTCACTATATTGAACCATTTGATACAGTAAGGAGAAAGGCCTTATTGACCCCAGTGCTTGAAAATTCTCTATGGTCTCTTAACTACAGTAAGCTGAACATATTCACTCATCAAGGTTCTCTCATCCACTTAAGGCTTCATGTAACATAAGCAACTTATTGTCTTTACAATCATTTTTGGAAGATGTAACAGTTTAGATTTTAATTGTTTGTCATTCCTTTTAGTCCTGGCAGCTTTATTTCCTTTTCTTTACCTGCCCAAATGTTGTTGTCTTTTGGGTTTTAGCTCTGTAAGGCCTGAAGGCAGCTGGTACTCTTCACTGTGGAGAAGGAAGTCAAACATGCAGATTTCCCCCATGCAACGTGCTGCTTCTGAAGAAGAGTAAAAGGTCATATCTACTTCCACGTCACAGGACATGGGGACAGAGTAAACAGGACCAACTAATAGGAAGATGCTAAGGCCCTTCAAAGAGCAGGCTGCTGTGTGTGTGCTGCCTGTGTAACTGGTCACAATCTATCCTTCGACACAGTTACCTGCTGGGCAGCCTCTTGTACCTTTTAACCACTTCTGACAGGTAGGCTTCCCTCTCAGGGACAGCACACACCCAACATCTGCTAGTGCCAATGTTCCACTCTCCCAGTTAAGCCCCCCTCCCTTCACACTCATTCTCCAATTCCTTGATCCCCTTTCTTTCCACCTCTTAGATTCATACTCAACTCTGGTTTCCTTTGGCCCAGGTCAGATTCCTGGTCTTCATCCTCCCCCACCACTCCGTGTCAGAATCTCCCCTGCTGGTGTCCTGCATTTCCTTTATAAACCAAATGCAGGTTGAGACTTGTCCTTTCTGAGAGTCTGCTCCCTGTCCCGTTCCCCTCACCTGTCTGCCTGAGATGGGAGGAAGTGTGTCTCATCCTCTCAGAAAACTTAGATGGCTGTTGCCTTTTTGTATGGCTGGCTACCAGCAGATACAATGAGACATGAGTACAAATGGGACTGCTAATAAGAGTGTGTTATGGTTTGGGGCCTGGGTCACCTACCACCTATGCACTGGGGTGTGTGCCCTTACATTGTGCATGTGGCTACATGCAGATACTATTATGAACCTGACTCAGATTAAATGCCCTGGTGTGGGTTGTGAGTGTGTGGTGGTACCTGCCAATTTCCCAAGGGCGAAGGTTTGTTTCAGGGGGAGCAGGGAGTCAATTTGCCTTAATAAGGCAACTTTTCCCTTTCAGTATCTGGCTAGGAGCTCTTTTCAAGCAGAAGTTACATTTCCAAATTTTTTCAATCAAAAATTGGCAGGTTTTCATTTTCAGGCAGCTGAAAAGATGATGATGTTACAAAGGAAGTTCTCTTAATTAAGAGAAAGCAAAAAGTTTCAACCACTTGGCTCCTATATATGCCTTTTTAAAATATGGCAATCCTCTGCACCTTTCTTTTGATTTCTTCTTTCTGTCATCTCAGCTAAGATTTATTCTTCTGTCCTGCAGCTGGTAATTTTATTATTAGGTTGTAACACTATTTTATTATTTGTCCTCTACCAGTACATTTGATAAATTCATAATAACAGGCTATCTCCACTATCAGGAATAAAATTTTCTTGAATTCTTACACCTTGACAATTTTTGTCGCACATTTCTAATTGAAGTATTTTGTTTCCAGTAGCCCCACCATTACAGCCAGTGATGCTTTATTGCTTCCTTTCCCCTTCAGCTTGTTTTAGTCATTGCTTTTACTTAGTTTTCATTTTTCTACATGTGAGTTTTCATTCATGTAATTCCCTCTCTTCGATTCTAGTGTTAAATTCTCATAGGGAATTTTCCTATATTGCCCCCTCTTGAAGTTTTAACTGCATGATTATCTCTAATATATCTTTAGTGTCTTGATTCTGTGAAGTGTTTTATTGGTGTCACATTTTATCTCAGGTGTTCATAGATCAAAAAGAAAAGAGAACCTGTGTGTATAATCAATTAAATGTATATTGAGTAGAAGTGTGCAAGATTTTGTCAAATCAGCCAATTCAAAACTGCACAGCAATGTTGCAGCTCAGGTTGCAAAAAGTTTGCTTTGCTACTTTAATGAAAACTTTATAAAAATATGTACAAATTATATTTGTACTAGCCAATACTTGAAGTGACATATCAACAGATAGAAGAGTTGTTGGCAACTCCAGGAGGAGGACACAAATAGATAAACTGTCAAAAAAGAGGGTTTTTTTCTTGCCAAATTACTAGGTATTGTTATTGAATTAAAAGAAAGCCAGGCCTTCCAGCACAATGAAAAAGACAGTGTCTTTACTCTTGCAAAACTAAAAAAATTGTCAGAAACCTGAAAAGTAAAGGTTTGTTAGCTATTCTGACACTGGGGAGGAAAGATAAGAAGAATTGTTTGATTTTCTCAATTTACATTTTCTTCTTGAGATTTGGTATTAGCAGTTAATGTTTAGTGTGCTTATATTGATCATATTTTTTCACAGTTTGGATTTTTGTAAATATGATTTAACTAGGCTCTCAAGTTCGACGTTTCCATAAAGGGAGTGAGATCTTCTGATGAATGGTATCATATAAGTACAAAATATTTAATAAGCCAAACCTTAGAGATGGAGAAGGGTACCAGTAATGAATGTCTTACTTGTAAAAACTAGAGAGGGACTTTAGACCAATATCCTGGATCTAAATTGCTCTGAACTCTGGCTCTGAGTATGAACTTTGTAGATCTAGCCCATCTCTGCTAAAACTGTTCTTGCCATTCATGTTGCACTGACTGACACTCCACCCAAGCGGAGCTTAAGGCTCACACCGGTAAGGTCTCTAGAGTTGTGTATCACCTTCTGGGGAGTTCTTAAATTTCATAGAAGCAGGGGGAAAAGCTACACTCCTGCTTACCTTAGCTTTAGCTATTCAATGCCCAGAAGTTTTGTGCAACGGTAATGTCCTGTGATTTGATCCCTGGGTTATTTCCAAGGTTTTAGATATCCCTCAAGACCTTTGGAAAATCAGTTTGAAAAGGTAAACGCTGAGCTTCAAGATGACATGGATATTGTGCTGGTCACTTCTTGCCAGTTAAAGGATACAATAGCCAACAGGAGGCATGGCTTTCATTCTTGCTGTTTCATTGAATGTATAGTACTATGCATACCTGATTTATATAGCTGCCTCAGTGTTCCCCAGATTGAAGAGCTTGTTCTGGCAGTAGTAGGAAGTATACTTCTCTATTTTTCTTGCCAATGTGCATTTTCTCTCTTAGAGCCAAATCATAGACCTCTCCCAACATGGAGCTCAAGTGTCTGGGGATTTACTACCATCCCTCTGCCTCCTGTAGTGTTGCCTCTCCAGCCTTGTTATGGATTGCAAATGGCTTATGGCAGACTTTCGTAACATTAAGAGAACCCCTTGCTCTTGGCCTCATTCCTAACACCTCTCTTCTGCAGGGGAGCCACAGTGGTTAAGCAGGGTCATGGCCTTGTTAGCATCAGGGATTGGAAGTAGGATTTGTCCTTACATGCTGATCTGACAAAGCATGTATCTTTTAAAATAAAGGTTTTTATTTATTTTAACTGTCAAATGTTGGGTTTGCCAACATCAGATACATCTCTGTATTTGCACCTAGTACTGGAGTAGGCTTCCATGTGTGTGTTCTTCAGTGGTACTGGTACATCAACTTGGAACTTTTTTTTTAAAAAAAAAAGAAAAGTGGGGGGGAAAAAAGGGTTCTTTGTATATAAAACAAAATAATGGTGGTGTATGTGGAGAGAGGGCCGGTGAATGCCTATAAAGAAATAGAAATGAAATACTACAAATTAAGCTTAATGTTTTTATTGCAGGATCAGATGAATGTTGTCGTTGACAGAGATATCAAAAGAAATGTCTAGTAAAGTGAGTATTGGAGTGGCAGAATTTCAGTACTTACATGAGACCTTGACCTTTGGTGGTGGATGGATTGTTGGATACCGTTCTGTCTGTGAGCCTAAATGTAAAACTATTTGGGAGAGTGACTGTTCACTCCACTTATTGACAAGCATTCTGTCCTACCCTGGCTGGCAGACCCTCTGGTGTTGCTCTGGAAAACCTGCTAATGGCCAGCAGTGACTCTGCATCTTTCTGTCTGCAGTGAGATGGGGATCTATCAAATAACACAATCGCTTTAAAAATATACCATCTCAGATGTGGTGATGGTGAAAGAGAGAAATGAGAGGAGGGGAGGAATAAAAGCTTTCACTACTACCTTTTCTTCTTCCAGACTCTGAATAACATAACAGCCACTCAAGTAGAACAATGACCAGGGGAGCTAGAGGGAGGCATGTGGTGAGACAGGAATGGTCGAATAATCTAGCAGAAATTTTGGGATATAGATACAACAAACAAAGAAGCAGGGGGAGAAACTCAGGGTTGCATTATATTCAGTTTCTCTTTCTGTACCATCTCCTTCACTCCTGGATAATTTCAAGCCTCTTAACTGTGCTATCCCCTCATAGTGGGGTAATAGTGAGTGACATAGAACATAAGAAGCTGCTTATTTTCTTGAGCCCATAGGATCCATCCTCGTCCTCTTGCCAAAGGGTATTTGAAATACCACAGTATGTTGGAATTTGAAAGGATCAGTGGAGAAAGTCCATTCCAGCCTCAGGAGCAGGAAACCTCATACACAGAAGTTTATACCTAGGCTAATGAAAGAACACAGCTGTCATTCAATTTTAGTTGGCTCAAGCATAGAGCAATTATAAGAGCAATAGCTCCAGTAATGATCAGCCAGCCTGTTATGATGCTATCTTACAATTCTTGAGCAGTGACTTCAATGAAAAATGATTAAAGACCAATCTCAGATCACTAGTAATCATCTTTACACATGCGTGCCTATATTCTATAGGATGAGTGAAAAGGTATGGCGTTCATTGCTATTTTAAGAGATTATTCGTAAAAACTACGTCCAAGCTTTTTTTAAAAAAAATTATGGGCTAAATTGTCATTTTACTGTGGTTCTCTGGCTGTTATAAAAGTGTAAGCGAGATTAGAATTTGTCCCTTGTAATAATAATGTTTGTTCTCAGATTCTCTTTTTTCAAAAGTATGAATGCTGGTACATCTTAAATTTTTGATAAGCCAAAGAAAAGTGGTTTTGAAAACTTCACTTTAACCAACATAAAGATAACAGCTCAATTGCTTATATTCCGTATTGAAATATGGATTCTGAGTGTTAAAATGGATTCCTAATTTCTTATGTCTAAAATCCTTTGCTACTAAAAAGCCCTATTTCTGTTAAACGTTACTTTTCACATCTGAGCTCAATACAGTATCATGGGAGTGGGGAGTGGGGGGCATTACAGCCAGACTATATATATGAGTATCTCTGAATGATTGTGATTATAAGAAAAAGTAGAAATTACAAAATAAAAATTCTGGTACTACCCATTACATTTCTTACTCTCCTTGCAGTCCAGATAGTCATCTTATTCAGAATGTAAGTATATGTTACATTTTACTGAACAGCTTTGCATAGGTGTTTGGAGATGGAATAACTTTTTTTTCTAATTAAATCTGAAATTGCTGTAAAAGTCTGACTAGATGTGTAGAACAAAACAATACAAATGCTAAAGAAAAAACTAAAGGTATAGTATTGCTTTGTCTACATGATATAGACCTATGATTCATCTTGTGGTGTAAATTTGATTCAGCTATGTTCTTATTGCCTGAATTGTAGTGGTACGGGGTGATCATTATAAGAATCAATATGACGCTTTCACTGAGGAGTGATATGATTCTGTGGGGCATTTTCAGTAGGTCTCTGAATGAGTGCTCCCTATTTTCATATCATAGGACTGAGAGAGTGTTAATTCAAGACAGTGGTTCAGATTAAAGTCACCTTGTTTATACGAAGTTGGACTGAATTTTAAACCATCCACTTATAACCATCTGAATTATTTTGTGGATTATCACAAACATTAATCTGTCCTTGATATTACTTTTGATGCCCGAAGTAAACCAAGGAAATGATAGCATTAGTGTGGTGTCAGATTTGTCACATGAAAGCCTCCCTCAGTCAAATGCAGTTTGAAAAGAGTCCAATGTAACAAAGCATAGATATCTGTTAAACTTGGCTTTAACCTTCAAAGAATAATAATTTATTATTCTGTGTTACACTTCAATACTTTTTTCGTAACTGTAGATCATTTTAATGTTAGCAGCTTGATTTTTTTGTAATATAAAGACACATAAATAGGAAAAAAGAAAAATGGTAGCTAAGCACTTTGATGGTTGACAGTCTGAATACTATTTTTGATGCAATTCATCAAACATTTATCTGCATAATTATGGCAGTTAAATGAAGAAGAGTAGAAGAGATGTACACTTAGAGCCCTTTTTATAGCAGCATAAAGTAGAGTAAAATTACATTGATTACTTTTTAAAATATATCAACTTTTATTATATTTATTCATTCACTGGGTTTAGAATCTCTCACCTAATGAAACATTGTTTGACATTAAGAATACCTGGAACTGCTTTTGGGAAAATATTTGCATCTTGATAAAATACTGTTATAAAATACTCTCACCTCTTGTAATGATAACAGTTGGCCAGTGATTTTACATAGAGTATATGACCTTTCACTAGGATAAAAAAAAATCTTGTTAGCGCTAATGAGTAACTTTAGTTGGATGTCTACTTTGTAAGATTTAAAGTGACTGGAATGAAAGTTGCATCTACTGTTTTGCTGGTCTTTGTGTGAAAAGGTCTAGTATGGAAATTTGACCTAGTTTAGGTTGGGTCCATCCTGAAATTATTTTTATTCACATCATCCTTTTGCACCCTCAGTTTTTAATTTATTTTTCATTTTTCAACAATAAATTTACTCCATTAATACTATACTACATCCTATACTACTCGAGCCTCTTAAATGAGTTGAATGAGTCTAATATGTTATCTTTAACAGAGCCAGTGCATTACAGTGAAGAAAACAGTCTCCTTTGCCAGACGCCTGAAGCAGATTAACTCTTTAAGAGGCCCTTGGGTGGGTAGCAGAAAGGAAAAGTTACAGTTTAAGGCCCCAGTCCTACACTGTCAATGAGACTACTCATTTGTTTATGATTAAATATGTGCATAAGTGTTTACATGATTGTGGCATGAAACTGAAAGGGAAATAAAACATCCTTAAATTTTTTTGCAAAATTGCAGTTGTCTCATGTGGTAGACAGATACTGGCCTTAGTGTTGCTAAGTATCGTTTGCAGTTTGTCTATGTTCAGATTGAGGGAATGAAGTGAGAGATTTGTTAATATTCACTGCCCTTGAGGAGTATAGCCTGTTGACTCCTGTTTCAAAATGGTTTTATGCCAATTATAAATAACAATTAAATATGTCATTGTTGCAATGGTATAGTATACATAGGCTCAGTCTACACACGTAGTTGTCCTGGACTCACAAAAGGGTGGTTTTTTTGTTTTTAATGCATTTAATTGAATCTGTACAACTTGATGTGTGGGCACACTAAAACCTGGCATATAAACCTGTACCCCAAGCTAAATAGATACAATCAGTTTTAAACTGGTAAGTAAGGCTTAGATTTTATCAAGGGTCTTTTTAGTGGGTTTTTTGTTTGTTTGTTTGTTTGTTTGTTTTTAAATCAGGCAGGATGCAGGCAACAAACAATAAATCACTGGAGCCTGAGTCCCGCTACCTGGGACTGATGGGGGAAAGGGGTTGTAAGTCTCATAAAATCACAGAATCCATGGCTGACTTGTAGCCTTACTAGTAAGTATGTTTACAAAGAGGTTTGCATTGGTTTAACTAAACCAGTGTGAATTCATCTGTTTACAAGCCAATAAGATGACCAATAATAATCTATAGCAGTTTTTTTAATTTTGACCCTCTCGTTCATTATTTTATGATTTAATGGAATTTATTATTTTTTAAATCTCATTTTAATAAAGATAAACTGAAAACTTGGACAAGAGATGGAAAAAAATGGTAAAAATGGTTCAAAAATAGTTCTTTAAAAAAGGACAGCTAGAATTCTGTAATCCCACTAGCAAAATGTAACTATTTCACAGGGAGAAAATCCTTAACATATTTATGTTGAAATTCAAATGCCAGTGAGGATTTGTAAATCAGATTTTCTTCTAAAAAGGAAGCATGGCGCACAGTTTCCATCAAACATATGGACACTGACCTGTTAATAGATTAGGTAACATAAGCATGTTGGTTCCACTAGTTTGCTGTAATCCTACCATGCATGCTGTCACTGACCATCATTACTTTTGAATTATGTTTTGAAAATTTGGGCCCAAATTTGAATGCAGATGTGATAAAAGGGGATTGTAGTGGGTGGTGGTGGTGGTGGTTCAGATATTTATTTATGTGAGGTGTTGGAAAAAATTTGACATTCCCCCAAAGAATTTTGACAGTTGGTCACCCTCATGGTCTTACAGATGCAGGTCATTATATGAGTTAAAAGTTATTAAACGGAGAGATGATGTGACATCATCTAATGCACGTGTGGGCAAACTTTTTGGCCCGAGGGCCACATTGGGTGTTCCAAAATTGTACAGAAGGCTGGGTAGGAAAGGCTGTGCCCCCATCTAACCCACACCTACTTCCTGCCTCCTGACTGCCCCCCTCAACCCCCAACTCATCCAACCCCCCCGTTCCTTATCCCCTGACCACCCCCTCCAGAGACACCCCACCCCAACTACTCCCTCAGGACCCCACCCCATCCATGTCCCCCCTGCCCCTGACTGCCCCAATTCCTATCCACTTCCCCGCCCCCTGAGATACCCCCCGGACTCCCAGGCCCTATACAACCCGCCCTCATTCCCAGTCACACCCCAACTTCCTCCAGAACCTCTGCCTCATCCAACTGCTCCCTGTCTCTGCTGACCATCCCCTGGGACCTTCTGCCCCTTATCCAAAACCCCTTCCCCCTTACCACGCCGTGCAGCATGTCTGGCTCCATGCAGCTTGCGGGAGCTAGACACACTGCCCCGCAGGAGCGCGGAGTGTGCAGTGCCGCCAAAGCCACTGGCAGGAGCTACAGGCCAGAGTGCTGCCTGTGTGGCACGCTGAGGCTGCGAGGGAAGGGTGACAGCAGGGGAGGGGTTGTGGGGAACCTCCTCAGCTGGGAGCTCGGGGGCCAGGCGAGGCGGGGGGTATGGGCCGTAGTTTGGCCATCCTGGTCTAAAGTGTCTATAACTGGCACAAAATGGGCTCTTGAATTTCTCTGTTGCCAGCTGTATTATGGTGAATGATGGCCTAAGGGCTACAATAAAACTTGGCTTGTAGAAATGAAGAGAAACTATTATAGTTTCAGATCTTCTTTCAAGTCTTTGGTAAAACAAATAGAATTGCTACATGCATGCCCGCTCTCCCCCTTCCTTCCATGTGTACTTCTGAATTATATTGTAACTTTATTTTTGGAGTTTTCTTTGGGAAAGGAAGATTCCACAGTGAGTCCATTAGTATTATTCTGAGGAGAAGTCCTGTAGAAGAGACTCCTTTTGTCCTCTTTTTAAAATTAACTCTTAACTCTTGAGGTATTTGAGTGCATGCTGTTCTATTAGTTCACAATTGTAGGCCATGCTGAGATATACCAGAGAAGAATGCTTTCAACAGTATACAAATATGAGTATATGGCTGGCTCTTGGTACTACTCATATGCAATAACATGCTAATTCTTCCCAAAAAACTGCATGTAAAATTTAACACATCATGATTAAGGCTTTATCAAAGTTGTACTTTTTTTTTTATATGATCCAACAGCATGGCTGTAAAAGCTGACATATATTAATTTGATTCAATATCACATTCTGCTGTCCATGCATACTGTGTTTTGCACTTGACAAAGCAAATTATATGAGCTGTTGTGGCATGGGAGTGAGGTAAGTAATAGGTATCTTTAGTTGTTCCTTGAAATGATGGATCGGTTTGGTTTGCTGATAGTGGACAATAATTCAAATGCAATAATGCAAAACTCAAACACTTGAAAGACGGTTGTGGACTTGGATTTGCCACTTTCCTTAATGTGACCTCCCTGGAAATTCTTTACTTGAGATTTCTTTGCTTAGTGTCAGCGTCTTAACTGCGTCTAAGTAGATGTTGCAATCAGCACCACATTGTGAAAAATAAGGGGAGAACATTGACCACATTTTCCCCTGTTCTGTTTGAGTTTCCACTTTTGTTTCTTTTGAGAATTGTCATTCTCTCTCATTAATTACACTATTAAACAAAATAGGGACAATTAGAGGCTGTGCAATCAAATATTAATAGTGTGATACAAGAGGAGGGAAAGCAAATACATAGAGAACTGTAGGGGCACCCAACAAAACTCTGATACCAATATTAGCCCATTTTTTATTAGAGCTTTCTATAAGTATTATTATACAAGTAATCGTGTAATTTTGTTGCTGTATTTAATGCTGAATTTTAGCAGCACATACTTTTTTGGAATATTTGAGTGAGGATCAAAATATTACTTATACTGGTAAAGACCAGAAAGGACACTAGTTTCCTGTGGGGTGAGGGGTGGGGTTGTTTTCCACATGAAAGTGTTTTAATTCACATGGAAAATTTTCAGGTAGTCTAAAATACTGAAGCAAAGGTGGGATTTCCAATTATATCCATGGATTGGCCTAACTCTGTTGCTGAAGTAAATGATGGCTTTTGACTTCAATGGAAGGACAAAAATGGGAAACAGAGCTTTTCACTTCCAGATCCACATAGTTAGATAATAATCGAAAGCTCTTATTGTCTTATGGTGTCTCAGTAATTTGCATGAAATGAGTCTCAGTTTAGAGGTAAAAGGACAGGTATAAGGTCCAAAATTCTGTCTCAAATCACTGTTACAGGTAGGTCACTTCCCAGCAGTCAGTAGAAAGATCAGTGATTTACTGGAGATTGAGATATCCTTTCACCTCTACAAATGCACACTTCAGTACTAGGTTGCACTGTATTGGTAGGACAGATACATGGAGTTTGCACACTCATTGAGGGTGCTGTATCTGTTTTGTGAACAAAACCAAAGGTGTGAATTTTTAGGGTATCAATTGGCTTCATTTGATCTTCCTTCCTCCACTCCTATCCACAATGGACCTTCTCCCATAAAGCTACTTGGAACAGCCTCCATACATTTTATTTACTTTGTTCATATTTTGCTTGAAAGAGCCATCTCTTGTTTCTGGTTTAGGGCTAAAGTAGCAAAGACAGATAGGGAAAAAATATTTAGTGGAACTTAATGAAAAAAGAATTTTCAGTTCCATCCCAGGTCATTTTGTGGCTCCAAACTTTTGTTTTTCATAAATCATGTGCAGAGTGCCATATTTACATTTTTAAATGGAAAATTTTGAAATGCCACCAGTTTTTATTTTAAAATAACTGCCAGAATTTAATTTTGCACATCCAAAGTTGTCTTAAATACTGAAGGCAAAAATGGTCTTGTTTTTTGAGTTAAAGCATGAAATTTCAAGGCTTCCAGCAAAAAGGGAACAAATTTGTGAAACTGAAGTGAGATCTGAAAACAACTCTAATTTTATAATGAATATGTTGTTTAACCCTGCTTATGAATCCTGCTTCTCTCTCACATACAGTTTATCAGGCCATACTTAATTAGGAAATGTTTGTAATTGAGATGACTGCAGGAATCTCTCTAAACACTAACTGCTGTTTAATGGGTGTGGTAATTCTGCTTAATTGGGGTACTTTTGGTGATTTACTTTTGCTTGTCTTCCACGTGTCTGTCTCATGCTGGTTCTTTGTTTGCTCCTCTGGAAGCAGCTTTTAGCCCTTCCTTACAGAATGTGTATAAAGAGCTTTTTAGGTGTGCTGCTATTCTAGCTAACTCTGCCGCTGTGCTAGACATCTCATAGTTGCTTCCCTGTCAATATTGGGCAAGTAGGATGCTCAGCCCTTATCCCAGACTAGGTGGTGCTGCTTCCCAGGTCTGTAGGCTTGTCCGGTAGTGGGATAGTTTTGTTCTGCTCTGCTGTGAGGGCAGCAGCATCAGTATAAAAATTACTTCTTCACTAAATTCAGAACTTTTTTTAGGTTATAAAGACCAGGTAAATAGTCACAAAGAGGATTTTCCTTCTCCTGAGCATTCTTGTTTCCTGCACTACACCAGTGTTGCTAGAATACATGGCTATTGTTCCTGTCTTCAACCCTGGTATGGCATGTTTAAGAAGGGCACATGTGGGAAGAAGATTGATTTTCCTGCTAATGTGTAAAAGCTGATGTATTGATGGCACTGAAAGCCTGTAATGTTGAATGAACTCTCCCATGTGTTCATATACATTTTGAAAAGGAAAAGAGAAAGGACTGATTCCTGTGAAAGCTTAAGGATCAGAACTGGCATCTATTACCACTGTTCATCCTTTTAAAATGAAAGACTGATTCTGATCTACACCATGATTATACACTATGCTAACATGTACTTTTGACACATATTCCATATGGATTGTCAGAAGCTCATGAAGGAGTTTGTTGAAAGATACAGCGAACTTGAGCATTGGTTTTGACATCTTTCCACAGCCTTGTAGAGCTGCCCATCCATCAGTGCTCCTTGAGCTACAACAATTTGTGTGGCATTTCTAAACCCTGGTTGTAAAGTTTCTTCGATGTTGGCGCACATAGGTACTGTTGGAGTCTAGTTCTCACCACCTTTCTAATGAGGAAAGTTTCTTGGGGAAAAGACCTTTGGAATCAAACAATATGCGTAGCCTTTTGAAAGTGCATTCTTGGTCTGGTTAATTCACCTGTCTCAATTTATGTTAAAGGTACTCAGATATATGGGCTTCATCGCCTCTATAAGTACCTGGACAATCCAGTTTCTTGTGAACCTGTCAGATCTTTTTCATGCTTCAGTGCAATGGGAAGGCTATGAAGAGATCGATTATTTTGGTCACAAATGGGCCAAACTATTCTTTGTTGGATTTCACTAGTGATGATGGATCTAAGGGTATGTCTACACTACAAACTTATGTCGATTTTGTTGATTTTGTAAAGCAGACTGTATAAAATCGATTTTGTGTGTCCACACTAAACACAGTAAGTCAGCATTGTTCGTCCACACTACAGTGGGAAGCGTCGAGATAGCGAGTGGTGCACTGTGGGTACCTATCTCACAGTTCCCGGAGTCCCAGCAGGCACCATTTCGAGTGGTGCACTGTGGGTAGCTATCCCATAGTTCCCAGAGTCACAGCAGACGCCATTATGAGCTTTCTCCGTTCCCAAACCCACCCACCCTGCAGTGCCTCTCCCGCTGTGAAAGCAACTGCAAACAGTCATTTCGCGCGCTTTTGCTGCCTGAGCTGATGCCATAGCAGTGAAAGCATGGAGCCTGCTCAGGTAACCGCTGCAGTAATGGCCATTGTGAATACCTCGCACATTGTTGTGGATTTCATGCTGCATCGTATGCACAAGAAGGCGATGAGGAGACGACTGCGCTATCAGGAGAGTGACGACAGTGATGAGGACATCATGGACACTGACTCTTTTGAAAGTAAGGGGCCCGACAACCTGGCAATTTTGGTGGCAATGGGGCAGGCTCATGCTCCGGAACGCTGAATCTGGGCCAGGGAAACAAGCACTGACTGGTGGGATTGCGTAGTGCTGCGGGTCTGGGATGACTCACAGTGGCTCAGAAACTTTCACATGAGAAAGGGCACGTTCATGGAACTTTGACTTGCTTTCCCCTGCCCTCCAGCGCGAGAATACCAAAATGAGAGCAGCCCTCAGTTCAGAAGTGAGTGGCGATAGTCCTATGGAAGCTTGCAACGCCAGACAGCTACCGGTCAGTCGCGAATCAATTTGGAGTTGGTAAATCTACAGTGGGGGCTGCTGTGATGCAAGTATCCAGGGCAATCATTGATCTGCTGTTATCCAGGGTTGTGTGGGAAACGTGCAGGCTATAGTAGATGGCTTTGCCGCGCTGGGATTCCCTAACTGTGGTCAGGGGGCTATAGATGGCACTCATATCCCTATCTTGGCACCAGATAACAAGGGCGCAGAGTACAGAAACCGCAAGGGGTATTGTTCAATGGTCATGCAAGCACTGGTTGACCACAAGGGACGTTTGACCGACACGTGCATGGGATGGCTGGGAAAGGTTCATGACGCTCGTGTGTTCAGGAACTCTAAGCTGTATAGACAGCTGACACAAGGGACTTTCTTCCCAGACCAGAAAATTACTGTGGGGGGTGTTGAAATGCCGATCGTTATCCTTGGGGACCCAGCCAACCCCTTAATGCCCTGGCTTATGAAGCCATACACAGGATCCCTGGACAAGAGTTAGGAGCTGTTCAACTATAGGCTGAGCAAGTGCAGAATGGTTGTGGAGTGCACATTTGGCCGTCTGAAGGCCAGGTGGAGAATCCTACTTACTCGCTCAGACCTCAGCGAAAGAAATGTGCCCATTGTTGTTGCTGCTTGCTGTGTGCTCCACAATCTCTGTGAGAGCAAGGGGGAGACGTTTATGGTGGGGTGGGAGGCAGAGGCAAATGTCCTGTCCGCTACTTACGAGCAGCCAGACACCAGGGCAAGTACAAGAGCGCACCAGGAAGCGCTGCGCCTCAGAGAAGCCTTGAAAAACAGTTTTGTGACTGGCCAAAATGCTGTTGAAAACCCGCTCCCTTGCTCTGCTCTGTGATAAGCCTCCCACCCTCCAGCCCTATAGAGCTGTTGAAAACCCGCTCCCTTGCTCTGCTCTGCGATAAGCCTCCCGCCCTCCTTATTCCCTTCCCCCCCATTTGCGGAGTAAATAAAATCTCTTTTTTTAAAAAGCATGAATTCTTTAATGATTCTTCACAAACAAAGGGGAAGACTGGCAAAATAACCCAGAAGGGGTGGGTGAGGAGGAAAACCAGTCGGTGTGGTGGATGGGGGAAGGGGGGGACAAAGAGACAACACACTTTAAAACCTTTTGTGATAAACTGAGCTGCATGCTGCTTGTGTTGTATTGTGGGGTAGAGTGGGTCGGTTCCCAGAGCCTCCCCCCACCGCGTTCTCACCCCGCGTCTGGGTGGGGAGGCAATGGAACTTGGGGAGGAGGGGAGGTGGTTACACAGGGGCTGCAGGGGCAATCTTTGGTCCTGATGAAGCTCCACCAGACACCGGAGCATGTCACTCTGATCCTCCATTATCTGCAGCATTGCCTTCATCCTCCTCTCCTCCCGCTCCTGCCATCTCTCCTCCCGCTCCTGCCATCTCTC